>ML663006.1:10908769-11320870 GCA_007570785.1 Antilocapra americana | reverse complement strand
TGTGTGTGTGTGTGTGTGTGTGTGTGTGTGTGTGTGTGTGTGTGTGTATGTATGGGCTTTCCTGGTGGCTCAGTGGTAAAGAATCCGCCTACAAAGCAGTAAACCCAGATTCGATCCCTGAGTGTGGAAGATCCCCTGGAGGAAGGCATGTCAGTCCACTCCAGAATTCTTGCCTGGAGAATCCCATGGACAGAGGGGCCTGAAGGGCTGTGGTCTATTGGGTTGCAACAAGTTGGACACAACTGTAGTGACTGAGCACGCACACACACACACACACACACACACACACACACAATTTGCCTTATTGAATTATTTGACTCTAAGAGGTTGTAAATGCCTAACTTCAATTTTTTATAACACAGTGATTCATGCCATTTTTTCCAAGTGTTCTTCCAAAAGTTCAAGTTTTCATTTAAAACTGGTTAAGGTGCCTCATGACACGTTGAATCAACTGATAATTTCTTAAAGAGGCTGACTTCTTATAGTTTAAATGATCTTATCTGTGATTTTACCGTTTAGTGGGATTATGGCCAAAGCAAGTCCAGATTCATCAGAATGCAATCATTTCAAAGGTGAAAAAGTGAAATTGTAAAACCACTGAGCTTGACCAGCTGTCTCAATCCCATTATGGGTATGTTACCAGACAGAATCCACTTCAAAACAACTTCAAGGAGTATAATTAAGTGTTTAATATCAACATATTGAATTAATGATGCAAAACTAAAATATTACTGCTGAAACTCAAAGACATCCTACAGATCAAAAATACTCATGCAGAATGGAAATTGCTTTTGATAGACCATTCATTCTAGTACACAAGAATTTTTTAAAAAATCACTTAGTACTAGGAATTATGAAATGTAAAGATGGTCAAGATAGGTCAAGATAGGTAAAGATAGGTCAAGATAGGGAGACAGAATAATCCCTGTCTCCTGCAAGATGCTGTTGAGAAATCTTGGAAACCTATTTTCCTTATCTTGTCCCTCCTCTATTCTCAATCCTCTTTGCTAGGTGTTTGGGCTGAGTATCTTGGGAGTATAGATATTAACACGAAAGCAACAAGCAAACCAAAGCAAAACAAGAGGTATTGACTGTTGCTTGTGAGAAAGGGAGAAAAGTGGTTCTACTTCTAAGATTTAAGGTGGGAATGGAGCATGATAGGCAAAGAATTGCAAGGAACAAGCAGGAGAGCCAAGCTATGTCAGGACTTTGGTAAACCCAGCACAGGGTTAATTTCAGCCTCTGCCCAGCCTCTCTGCTGGTGCCCTTGTGCCCTGCATAGTCAAGCTTAGTGGGCTTGGCCAAGAGAAAGGAAACCCATAGATAGTTGGGACTAGGAATTCTAAGGATATTTCCCAATGACTGAGAGACCAGAGGATATTTTTACATATACATTTGGCTGCACTGAGTCTTAGTGGTGGTAGCATGTGGGATCTAGTTCCCTGACCAGGGATCGAACCTGGGCCCCCTGCATTGGGAGGAGGAAGGAATCTTAACCACTGGACCACCAGGAAAGTCCTCAGAGGATGTTTTAAAGTATAAGTTTATGAACAGAGATGACTTGTATTCAATTTTCAGTTGCCACTATATCCATAATGGAAACTCTTCCTTTGGCTCCTCTGCCCCTCACTTAGCCTCACCAGAATTTACACAACTCACCAATGCTTTGTGTAAGTAAAGATGTGAAAAGAAAGTCCTGAGCTTTAAACCTGGGGTTCACGGCTTGCAAATGAGAGGAAAGCTTGGAAATAAAAGCAAAAGTGAGATGTGACTGTAGGATCGTAAGTCTCAGGAATCCTCACAACTTTGAGGGAAGGCTTTAGACATCCACAGAGGAAAAAGGGAGAATCGATTCCAAACCAGACTATGCAGATGTCAAAACCAGCAGATCTCAGCCAAATCCTGGGCAATTCGTATAAGAAACAGGGCACAAAACTGCTAAAAAATAAACTAACAACCTGGATGAATTGAATTGATCTTACTGCCAAAACACAGGCCATGTGACATCGGTATTCTACATTGTGAATGGATAAGATTCTACATTGTAAATGGAAAAGATTTCTGATGGTGGAAGCACCAAATCACATTTACATATATATTTATTAATTGTCATCATTGAAAAGAACAGGATACCATGAAATGAGGGTAGTCCTAAAATGGAAGTCTGTTGAAAGGGAGGCCTTGTTGATTCCCTTTCTTCTCCATTCACCATTTATTTGGTTGTGATATGCTAGAACCTACATTATGTGCATTGATGCGCATGGTAACTTTACCTCCAAAATAGAACAAAGCCTCTTGATCTTCGTATGTGAGGTCTAAGGGTGACTGATAAAATTTGACCGGTTTATGGAACTTCATTTTTTTTTTACTATTTATTTTTATTGATTTATTTGGCTGCACCAAGTGTCAGTTGCAGCATATGGAGGATCTTCAGTCTTCACTGTGGCATGTGGGGTCTAATTCCCTGACCAGGGATCAAACCCAGGCCCCTGCATTGGGAGCACAGAGTCTTGGCCACAGGACCACCAGGGACGTCCCTCGGGAACTTTAAAATGACCATGTCTTAGCCCAAATAGCCACTCATGAAAATACATATCCTGAAAAGTGCATTTGTCCCCCAACTACGAAAGCATGAGGGTTAGAACAGAAGATCCTGACGCCTCTATTTATATATTTCATAGAAGCAGTTACCAGGTAGTTCGGTAGACTCACAGAGGTCTATGCCTCTGCTAAGATCATGGACTTTGATTTAGCCAGAAGATAAGTTTCAAACAATGGTAGTGAGTGATCTCAATGTTGAGTGATTTCAAAGTCACACACACACACATACACATATACTCACACAAAAACACATGTACACAAATCTACATGTACATATCTACGCACATCACACAAACCAACATATACTCATGTACACACACACACACTTACATCTGCACATACACACACATGGACACAGGTGCAGAGTGTAGATGTGTTTGTTTCCCAGGCAACGACCACAATCAAAGTGCAACAGCCAGAGTCATGGAAATCTGTGCCCCTTACCCCATCACCCCAGAATATGACATACCCACTTCTAAGACTGGATTCCAAGACTTTCTTTTTTATTTTTATTTATTTATTTGACTGCAACAAGTCTTAGTTGTGGCACGCAGAATCTTTGATCTTCATTATAGCATGTGGTATCTTTAGTCGTGCCAGGTGGGATTGAGTTCTCTGGCCAGGGATCAGACTTGGGAACCTGCACTGGGAGCACAGAGTCTTAGCCACAGGACCACCAGGGAAGTTCCCTCCAAGACTTTCAAAATGTGGCCCAGTGTGCATTTCCTGCCCCATCTCTGAATTCTGTCTCCTACTCCATTTAAACTGGATTTTGTCAACTTTCAGTAAAGGAGATCATACCTCCAGATTTTGCCTCACTCCTGCTTACACCGGAAGCATCTTCTTTGTATCTCCAAAGGTAGAATCGAGCCAATCAACCTTGAAAATGTGTCCAGACCTCTCTCCTATATTCAGCCTTTCCCACAGAGGACTGTGGGAACTCTTTTCCATCCTACACCTGCAACAACACTTATAAATTCCCATCTGAGACTGCCTCCACTCAGCAATGAGGGCAGAGGCTGGCTATCCTTCTCTACGCTCCCCATAACGTCACTGACAAGGTCTGCACCATTAAACTTGAGTTGTAATTACTTAAATTAATAAGGGAAATTTTCTTCTCTGTACTTTTCCTCTGCCTTCCTTAAGTATATTGAGAAGGTCCAGAACCATGTCATAAAGTGAAAATTGCCAAAAACATAAGATTGGCAGATCTAATATGAAGACTTTTCTTCACTTTTCCTACCTGAAGTACTGTGGCCAACTCTTTTCCTTGTAGGGTGAGCCCATTCCCACAATTTCAGTTGAAAAATCACAGATGCTCACTTTTCCATCCTCTTTTGAAGTCATAGGCAAGCAAGTGACTAAATTCTGACCGATGAGATGCTAAGAAGCATTTGGAGCTTCTGGAAAATTTTTTTCTCACTAATAAAAACAGAAATGCAGTCTGTGATTTTTCTTCCCATCGTCCTTCTTCTCTTTTATGATCATTATCATGGGATAAAGTGTTGCCTGGAGCAGCAGCAGCCACTTTGAGGCCATGAGGAAACAAATTTGCATATAACACTCAAGATATAATCTTATGTCTTGATGACATCATTGATCCACTAAGGCATTCCTTGAAATTCCCTTTTGGAGCAGTTATGAGATAAGACTTATTCTTTAATAATTTGCATTTTTCTGGACATTTCATTTAAAAGGAATCATACAGTATGTGGCCTATTGTGTCTGCCGTCTTTCATTTAGCATCACGTTTTCAAGGTTCATCCATACAATTCATTATGTTTTAAAACACTTGACTGGTGATATAAATAGATAAGTTTAGATTTAAACATCCATGGGCATTAGGAGAGGGGCAGTCCTACATAATGGTTAGGACTGTGATTCTGATGTTAGAACTGAATTTAAATCCTTACCAGCTGTGTGGCGTTAGAGAAGTTGTCTGAATTCTCTGTGTCTCTCTTACTCATTGGTTGAAGTGAAGTGGCAGTAACACTATAAGATGTTAAGATTTGAGGCAATCAATGATTTGCAAGAGTGCTTGTTAAGAGTCAGCCTTTACTGAGCTATTATTATTACTATCTATCAAAACCTTGAGCAGATGAAATACCCAGTAGATGGCAATTTCAGGCCAGGAAAGGGAGCATCGTCCCATCCACCCCCTGAATCTTATTCTTCTCTGTAGCCCATCCCCTAGCCCAGGGCTGGGAAATACCAGGTATGTTTTCTCTATGTTTACAGGTTTTCTGAGGGAATAAATCAACTATTGAGTATATATTCCTCATAAAATCCTTTACACATTTCCTTCATTTTGTCACATCTTTTGGTTTTCAAGAGAAGATAGACATAAAAAATTATATGAAATCACACAACCATTAGATATTAATAAAGTAATTAATGAAAATATTCAAAAGGCTTCATGTTTCAACTTCTAAAGTATATGTGTTTCATTTCCCCCTCAAAAACAAACAGGTAAAAAGAGAACATTCATAGTTGCAGAGAAGTAGACTCACTCTCATTGGAGCAGTATAGATTTATTAAAGGATTTTAAGATTCTCCAAAAATGACTGAACTAGACAAAGGGAGAGATTCTTGACAGAGCTTCTGGGAATAGCCTGTAGAACCACTTAACAGGACTGTTTTGCTATGGGAACACCAGTGCCTCTACCTTAATGACATCCCGCTGTCCCCCTCCCCCATCACTATCCTTGACCCTAGAAATATGCTGCTTTCACTATCTAAACCACATATCCTTCTTACTCAGCGCCTCCCACAGATGTATCTGAGGATCAGAACTGAGTTCAGATGCCCACATCGATGCACGAGGAAACTGAGAACATCAATTTTTTTTGGGGGGGGGTTTGGGTTATCAATTCCCAATAGGAGATGTTATCCAAATGTACAGCTTTAAACTGGAGTAAGCTGCTTGTTGGTTACAAAAGGGAATTTAATTCCCTTTTCTCCTAGACACACAGTTGTACTGTGTGTCCCAGCATCCTTTACAGGTAGGCAATGTCATGTGACCAGGTTCTGTCCGATGGAAGTGGCCAAGTGGCGAGAGCTGCTTTCAGATTCCACTCGTAGACTCCTCCCACACAGTCCTCTTTCTATTCTCTCTCCCCAACAGCAGGCAGGATTCACAGACCCAACAAAGCTCTCTCGGGTTCTAGGGATGACAAGACCAGAGCATGCAAGGGGCCTGGGTCCTGAGTGACTGTATGAAACAGAATGCCCTGAGCTACTTGGACTCTGTCTGGGCTAAGCCACAGAGATGCAAGAGTGTACCTGTGCCTGTAGCCACCATTATTTTAAACTAATAAAGGGCAGACCTGAATAATAAATAAATGTCTCAGATAAGCAATGCACCCTCAATTTTAAATTCAATAAGTTCGATCACTAAAGTTTTCAGACATTTTGAAAAGAATAATCCCAGGAATTCTATGGAGGTATAGTCATTAGGACCCCTCACCGTCACTGCTGGAGAGCCTGAGTTCAGTCCCTGGTGTGGGAACTAAAATCCCATGATTAACTCATTGCATTTTAAAAAATAAATTAATTAAAAATAAATACATAGAAGAATAACCCCAATCACCCCCAGTTAGTTATTATGAATTTATAAACCCATCAGTATTCAGTCTCTACATCAACATACACCAAACATTTATAGAGCTGTCAATGCTTTGTCAAATGAATCACCTGATAACTAGGTTTCAAAATGCAACCATATAAACTATTGAACACTGCACAGCAACCAAAACCCTTATAAAACCTTGTATAATCTCTCTCAAGAAAATGCACCAGACTCACTTTATGACCTGCTCTATTAGGTATTGAAATGTTTGCATATTTAAAGGCTTTCATGGTAGAGAGAAAATCATTTCTTTTTCTTTATGGGTCATTTACTTTCCTGCATGTTAAGTTAACAGGAGAAAAAAAAAAAAAAGGCTGACATTTACTCTAATACGTTACTGGATATAAATATGTATGAGTCTCAAGTGCATTCCTCCCGGGAATGCAGGGCATGTGAATTCAGAGCGTTGGTCTCTTCAGGCCCAGGAGAGTTTGCTGTAATGTCTCCATAATTGACCCTTCCCAGACAGTCTCCCTGAAGATTCCCTGTATGTAATTTTGAGTTCAGTTGTTATCTTCCAGGTTATCTAGATACTAATCTCTCACCACATTTTAGGAACCAAAAGGAGTATCTTGGAAAACCGAGGGGGAAAAAATGAAAAAGTCAAACATGGAATTGTTATTTATATTTTTAAGACTGAAATCTTTTATCATCTAGAAAGCCACTGATGGATCATTTTTTATCATCTACTCTGATTCTTTGTATTTGGCCTGGACAGGGGTGTGGTGGCATATTGACCTTATTCTGTATGATGCTAACTTCAAGATGAAACCTCTTGGTTAAAATCTTGGATTCTGGATTTGGAATGCTTGGGTCTCAATCCTGACTTCATCACTAACTTTTTCTGGACTCAAAGGAATCCTTTAAGCCTCAGTGTCCTCATTTAAAAAATGATGAAGCCAAAGACTACCACAGGGTGAAGGGGTTTTAATGAGATACCCAGGGTGGTGCCCATCACACAGTTAATTTTTTAATGAGGTATAATAATTTTTTTTCACTTAAAAAATTTAAACAATTTTTAAAGGTTACTTTTCATTTACAGTTATTACAAAGTATTGGTTACATTCCTTGTGTTGTACAACACATCCTTGTGGCTTATCTTACACTCTAGTTTACATCCCCCTTTCCCAACTCCTGCACTGCCCCTCTGCCCCTCCCCTGTGGGAACCATCAGTCTGTATGTCTGAGTCTACTTCTTTTTTGTTACATTCACTAGTTTGTTGTATTAATATTTTTTAGATTCCACATGTAAGTGATATGATGCAATATTTGTCTCTGTCTGGCTTCTTTCACCTAGCTTGATGCCCTCTAAGTCTATCCATGAAATTTTGCAAATAGCAAAATTTCATTCTTTTTTATGGCTGCGTAGTACTCCACTGAATATATGTACATCTTATTTATCCATTCATCTGTTGGTGGACACTTAGGTTGCTTCCCTATCACCATAAACATTGTTTACATATTTATAATTGTAAATAACATTGCTGTGAACACTGGGGTGGAGATATCTTTTTGAGTTTGTCTTTTTTTTGGTGGAAGGGATATACATCCAAGAGTGGTATTGTTGGATCATATGGTAGTTGTGTTTTTCATTTTTCTGTTTGTTTTTTTAATTTATTTTTGGCCACATAGCGTGTGGGATCTTAGTTTCCCAACCAAGGATCAAACCTGCACCCCCTGCAGTAGAAGCACTGAGTTTAGCTTAGTTTAGTGTTTCGAGAAACGGCCATATTTTTTCCATAGTGACTGTATCCATTTATATTCCCACCAACAGTGTACAAGGGTTCCATTTTCTCCACATCCTGGCCAATATTTGTTGTTTGTGTTGTTTTTGATGATGGCCATTCTGATGGATGTGAAGTGCTATCGCCCTGTGGCTTTGATTTGCATTTCCCTGATGATTAGTGATGTTGAAAATCCTTTCATGTGCCTGTTGGCCATCTGCATATCCTCTATGAACCACACAGTTCATGTTTGGAACAGCTCAGCTCTTATTTTATTTAGACAAAGAAATATTTTTTAAATTCCCTATGTGTTTGAATCCCAGAGCAGCACGAGCAACCAGCAGCTCATTTGTCTGAGACTCTAGAGAAAACAGCTCAGCATAATTTTAAAGTAGGTGCCAGTCCTTCACTCCTTTGAGTTGAGCATCCGAAATGAGCCAGGGATTGGGCACAAAGTAAAGATACTAAAAATACTGCCATGACCTGAGCAAGTTCAGTTCAGTTCAGTCGTTCAGCTGTGTCTGACTCTGTGACCCCAGGAACTGCAGCATGCCAGGCTTCCCTGTCCATCACCAACTCCGTGAGCCTGCTCAAACTCATGTCCGTCAAGTCAGTGATGCCATCCAACCAGCTTATTCTCTGTCATCCCCTTTGCAGGAGTTTGGGGATCTCATTCTCTGTTCTTTTTTCCCATGGCTCATACTCTTTACCCACTGCCCTCAAGATGGCAACAGTAGCCTACGGACCCCAAAGAAGTCTATCCCGTGAAGCCCCATTCTCTCTACGGTAACATTATGAATTATCCTCTTGCCCTTCTGGAGGCAAGAAGTCTGACCTGGGTCTCAGTAGGTAAAATCAAGATATAGTGGGTCCTTCTGGATGTTCTAGAGAGAATATGATTTTCTTCCTTTTCCCAGTTCTAGGATACAGGGAGGGGGCTCTACAGGGACAAAGGGAGCTTCATGCTTTCCCTCTCTCCAACCTCAAACCTCCTGATTTCACCTTCCTCCTCTGACAGCCCCCATCCATCCTGGTCCAGACCCCAGGATATGGAAGAGGGGCAGGACTAGGGCACACAACCTATGAGCCCACCCTCTCAGAGACAGGGCAGAGCTGAGAGAAGGAAGACATGAGAGGAGCGATCAGCTATTGATGTCAGGCATGTCCCTGACTCTCCTGGGCCCTGTCCAGAAGGAACACAGTGCAGATGGGTGCAGTCTGAGTCTAACGTGAAAACAAGGCAGAAAGACAAACATGGTGATTCTCTGTGTTTCTGGTAGGTTCTTATACATGTATGGCAATCCCCAGAGACACCAAGACAATAGTGGGGGAAGGGAGAAGAGCCACTAGCTCTCAGGTACTGTGGTCCCTCCCCTCCCACTAGGTGGCTTTATCTGAGAGCTGAGTTCCATTTCATCCTTAGGCTCTGCTTTTGATTTTACTTGAAATAGATGTAAGAGGAAAGTGAAGGCTTTCTGTTTTTTGTTTTCTCTCTTACGTCTCCTTTCAAAAGTGAATAAACAAGAACTAGACCAATAAATAGGGTTGATTGTACATGCAAAAGGGGTAGAGCTCATATGTTTCCATGAAGGTATAGAATTATTACCCTGACTGTCTTGTGTGCCCCCAACATGTGCCCCTTTTAGAAAATCAGAATGTTTTATATGGACATATGGCTAAGCCCTTGTAAGCACTTGAGACAGACCCCCCACCAACCCACATTTCAATGTCTTCAGGTAAGGGACCCAATATCACTTCTGGTGCAGCGAGATGCAAGGTCTTTTCAAATTTGCTAGAACATAAGTGTCAGGGTACAGATACCATGGTGGGCACACACTGAGGGTGAAATCAGTGTTAGAAGTTCCCTGCTCTTCCCATTCTTCAGACTTTAGATGAGGGCTTCCCTGATGGCTCAGCTCAGCAGTTAAGAACCCCGCTTGCCAAGTCAGGAGACACCAGAGACGCGGCCTCCATCCCTGAGTCAGGAAGATCCCCTGGAGAAGGAAATGCAACCCACTCCACTAATCTTGCCTGGGAAATCCTATGGACAGAGGAGCCCGGTGGGCTACAGTCCATGGGGTTGCAAAGAGTCAGACACGGCTTAGCATGCACAGCTTTAGATGAACCAAATCAAGTATTATTTGGGAAGAGCTATTATTTGAATAGATTGTTGAAATACCATTTGGTCCCAGGACAAATTAAAATTGGCTGCTGTTAGCCTTTCAGAGGGTCTGGCTAAACTGATGTTTATTCATTCTGAACTCTGTGGAATTTCCAGTGTCTGAAATGTAAGAAAAATATATTATTGGAGGTTGATGTCTGTGTTTTATAGTACTGGCTGATAGGCATTAAAGAGGAAAGTATAATTAGAATTGTATGAAAGATGTAATCTACCTCTTGCTAATGAGGACTGTCTGTTTATTCTGTTCTTTGTCAATGTTCATATCCTCAACAAGCAAGTTTTTTGTTTGTTTTTTTTTTAATTATAGATAAAAGTGAAAAGAGAAACACCAAACACGGTTGCATTGGTTTGGGGAAACTGTCAGAACCATGGCCATATTTAGTTAATAGGCTGTACTTACTCTATCTTTAATGCTGTTCACAGACAGCTCCTGATTACCTGTCAACACTAACTTTCCAGTCAGGTGAGTGTCACTTTGGGTGGTGAATTTTTCCACCTAGTAGTTAATCCCGGTCAAAACTTCAGAAGAATGAAGCCCCAGCCCATATCAGATGCTAAAATCATGAGAGACCAAGAAGCAGAAAAGCCTGATCAAGCCACTTCTGAATTCCTCATCCACAGACACTGTGAGTGATTATCAATGATCACTACATTAAACCTCTGAATTGTGAAAGTGAGTTTTATACAGTAATGAAAAACTAATAGAACTACTGAGTTTCTTGGCAGGGGACAGGGTGGGGGAGAACAAACTTTATTCAAACACATTCCCACATTCATTTGTCAACAAATATTTACTGGACAGCTGCTCTGCACTGGGTCCTGAGGCAGAGAGAGCAAGTCAGTCAGATCCACTACTTTCCTGACATTTAGTTGCTAAGTGGTGTCCAACTCTTTGAGACCCCATGGACTGCAGTATGCCAGGCTTCCCTGTCCTTCACTATCTCCCGGAATTTGCTCAAACTCATGTCCGTTGAGTCGGTGATAGCATCCAACCATCTCACCCTCTGTCGCCCCCTTCTCCTCCTGCCCTCAATCTCTCCCAGCATCCTAACTTTCTGAGTCCCCTGTAACTTAAAAGTCAGCCAGGCACAGAGGTCACCACATCACATGGGACAGGGGCTGCTAATTTGGAGAATGGCACACTCAGGATGCAGAGGGTCTGTCTTCCGTCCTGCAAGGCCAGGTTGGCTCTCAGGGATGCCAGCATCTCTCTGGTCAATAAAACTTCCTGGTGATTATAGTTGCATGGAAATTGGGGTTATTAATCCTGACTTCCTGTTCCAAATACTTAGTAAAGACTGACTTAAAGCTGCAGCTTCATTTCAGTTTCAGGTTGAGGTAGTGCATAGGAATCTGAGTGAAATCATAAGAAATAACTGGTTGTTGCCACAGCTGGGTTCCTGAGAGTCTGTGGTATAAGTCATAGGTGATATTTTTAAGAAAAGAGAAAGAATTTTCAGCTGATATGAAAGAAGGAATAATTGTCTATCCATTTATCTAAGAATTATTTTTTGATCATCTGTTATATGCCTGGCATTGTTCTGGGTGAAATAAAAAACAACAGAAATAAGGTTGCTATCACCATAGTGTTTACAGTCAAGGTAGGGGAGAAAGAAAACAAGTAAAACCTAAAAGGGTGAGATAATTACAATTCATAGTGATTATTTTGAAAAGTATGAGTCAGGAGAATGACTAGGGTCCAGGCCATTTTGGAAGGGACTCTCTGAGGAGCTGCCATTCCAAGTAAGACCTGAGAAATCAGAGTCATCAATGTAAGGCTCAGGGGAATGAGTATTTCAGAGAGAGAGAATAGCAAGTAGGATGTGCTAAGGTCTTGAGATAGGAATGAGCTTTGCTTTTGGTAAACGAGCTAGAAGGGTCATGGTGACTTGAGAGCAATGAGTAGAGAGGTGGACAGGGAGCAGGTGTGTCCATGAGAACTTGGGTGATGAGCACATAATATTTGCAAAGCCCTAGGCTGCTCAGGTGCTCAAGAATAAAGTGACATAGTTGTGACCTCTAAGGAGCTTTGGAGAAGGGAGTGGCAATCCACTCCAGAGTTCTTGCCTGGAGAATCTCATGGACAGAGGAGCCTAGAGGGCTACAGTTTGTGGGATCGCAAAGAGTTGGACACAACTGAGCAATTAACACTACTACTACTAAGGAGCTTACACTCTAGATAAGGAAAAGCTACATGAAATTAAAGAACTGTTGTATAAGAAATATCTATCATCTGTTCCCTCTATCACTTTATCTTAGAAAGCTAGTCCCCCTGCCTCTGAGCCCTGATCAGAGAATACTACCCACTCCAGTATTCTTGCCTGGAGAATTCCATGGACAGAGGAGCCTGGCAGGCTACAGTCCATGGTGTTGCAAAGAGTTGGACACGACTGAATAACTTTCACTTGCATTGGCAGGCGGACTCTTAACTCCTGGACCACCAGGAAAGTTCTAAAATAGGTATTGCTTTAGCCCTTTTGCAAATGAGAGAACTGAGGCACGGCCTGGAAATGAAAAATGCAGAGAGAGGACCAACAACAAAATAGCACTAGTTCCCAAAGACAAAGAGCAACTGATTAACCGCTAACAGTCTAAGATCTCAGCAGAAGAAAATGGATACAGCTGTGCTTGGCATTTGAATGGTGCTCACTGCTCTGTGGTCTGGTTTTCCCCTTAAGAACCTCACACCCCTCACCCCGGCCTTTAAGGAGGTTTGCTCAGGGGCTTAAGCTCTCATCTGAAAGCCCACATGCCAGGAGCCTCAGTGAAATGAAAGCTGAGGGCAGCCCTCACCCTTCTCACTCCTCAATGTGCTCAGGAAGAGCAGGTTGACTCTTTCACCCAAAGGGCATGTCCTTCCTACTCCCCAGCTGGACATGAGTGAGTGAGTGAGTGAAAGTCAGTCAGTCATGTCTGACTCTTGGTGACCCCATGGACTATACAGTCCATGGAATTCTCCAGGCTGGAATACCAGAGTGGGTAGCTTATCCCTTCTCCAGAGGATCTTCCTGACCCAGGAATAGAACCAGAGACTCCTACACTGCAGGCCAATTCTTTATCGACCAAGCTATCAGGGAAGCCCTGCTCAGGTTATATTCAATATCCCTTTTTAACCCATGAAGGCCAAGCCTCTTTGTATTTCTGAAGCCTCCTTTTATGCACACACTCTTTAGTTTGGTTCTTAACATTACCACTGAAAGGTTGTTGCTGAGCCACAAAAAGACACCTGGATTCTTGGCCTCTGGAGAAGAAGAATTCAATCCGGAGCCAGAGATGAGGCTTGATCACTCAGAGCTTTTGTGTAATACAGTTTTACTAAGGTATAAAGGAGAGAGAGAAAGCTTCTGACATAGACATCAGAAGAGGGCAGAAAGAACACCCGCCTGCTAGTTTTTAGCTGGGTGTTATATACTTACTAGCAGCAGCAGCAGCAGCAGCAACCTGTTAATGAAAGAAAGGAATGTCTTAAAACTCAGAGAATGGCACCAGGCCCCTCATCCATAAGATATATTTTGGGATAATCTTGACACCAGATGAGTCATCCTGGGCCATAAAATGATTGACTTGAAGCTTGTATAGAGGCAGGTTACTGTACAAATAGTTTCATTTACATGGATTAGGGGAACAATGTCTGAGTATAACATACTGGTTTGTCAAGTTGATTCTGAGCTATTAGGCAGAACAGACTTGAAGACAGAGTCTGGGGTAAATGCATAGTACATTAACATAGCTTAAGACAAACATTTCCATAACAAAATGCATTGGTTAGCTCAAGGTTTGAGAACAGTTAACTTCAGGTGGAACCAGGTGTCATTATGGCAACACAGTATTTTAAGAGAAACCTCTTTTTCAGTTTGTATAGAGAAGGGAAAAAATATCTATCACTAGTTTGTTTCCTCCTGCCACTTAGCAGAGAGATAAAAAATGTCTGACACGTGCAACCTATTTCCTCTGTTTGGAGACCCCTGGCCTTCTGCCTGTTACCCTCTCACCACTTTGCTTCCTAGAAAACCACATAATGCCATCCAGACAGAACGTCGTGAAATTGTCATTGACTTAACTCTGAGCCTGGGGCTCTAAGGTTTGGGAAATCTTGCTGTTGAAGGCATTTTCCTCTAACTGCTCCATAAAGAGACAGCAAGATTAATAGTTCGCTGTAAAACGGGCAATTTGCAAGTTGCGGGATGTAGCGAGATGGTGCCAGAAGGTACCCAGGATCTTCGGCCAAGAGGGAGCAGGGATTTCTTGAAGTCCAAGTGACTTCCCCAAAGGCCATGTTGCTGAAGAAGTGCTGTTTGGAAGAAGCCCCGGGAGGGGCCCACTTCTGAGGTTGGCAGCGAGCAACACAGGCTGGGCTCCCAGGGTTGTGTCAAATCTACCCACCAAAGGTTTATCAAGCACCTTCATGGGGTGTTGTTCTAGGCTCACAGATTAGCAAGGAGAGAAATAGACCAGTTATCCTGCCTTCATGAAGCTAACATTTGAGAAGAGAAAGTCGGAGAAGCTAATGAAGTAAAGTATATTGCACAACACAGAAATACAAACACAGGTGAATAAAGCCAGAAGGGAGATAAGGATTTTTGCTGATAGGGATTGCATTTTAAATCAAGTAGCTTGGAAATGCTTCCCTGAGAAGGTGACATTCAAATAACTTGGGGGTAGAAATATAGAAAAACCAAATAATAAATATAATGATGATGATGACAACAATTATAATAATAACAAACACTTATATAGTACTTCGTAGGTACCCTTACTGTCCTAATACTTTACCTCATTGCTTCTTCATTTAAAGATAAATAAATTAAGGAGCAAAGATTTTAGAAGGTTGCCCAAGTTCACAAGGGCACTAAAGTGCAAAGACGGGCTCTCTGAAGCTCAGTGGCCCTTTGTTTTTCCTGTAATATACAAGGAAATGGATATATTTGCATGTCCAGAAATAGAGACAGGACTCTTGAGTCCTGCCTTGGCTGCCCATAATCCCCATGATGTGGTAAGTCATTTACCATCTCTTGCTCCTTATCAAAACATCATTGACAATAACAGCACCTGCTTTTCAGGGCTGCTGTGAAGTTAAAAGGAGCTATAGATACACAGTTCTTGAAAGACTTCCTGGAACATGGTAAGTACTCCATAAAGAAGGTTAGTGTCTTGATGATGGTTGTTCCCTTTTAAATCATGGGTATGGTGTACAGGAAAATAAAGTCGCCTTTGGTGGAGAGAAGTTCAGGAAACACTGACCTGTCATCTCTGGTAGTTCTTCACAAGGACCCACCTTCCAACATTTCTTACTTTTTCAGCCAATAAACAATGTGTTCAGGGAGACTGGCCTTTTTGTTCCCAATCATTAACAGAGATAAATGGGATGTGCAGACAGGAGGAAAGTGGAGAAGGAAATCCTGTGAGTGCCCCTGTGGGTCCCCTAGGGAGAAGCATGCGTCCTTATAACAACATCGCGTGGCTCCAAATGCTTGATAGTAACAACAGCATTAATATACCCAAGGTTATCTCTGTATAGGGAGTTGTCCTAAGTTCTCTGGTTTTAAAGTTTTACAGAACTGTCCATCCTGCAGCCTCTACAGGCAATAATTTGTTAAATGCCTGCACAAAGGAAATGCTAGCCTAAGATGGCGACAGGAACCCCAAAGGAAAACCTAGAGAGTTTTATCTTTATTTTGGACACTCTGGGAACATGAGAGCATCTTATATGTTTCCCAGGGGAATATACTTTATTTCACCTCTTTACCTACTAGTCTCTGCTTTTCTTAGCAGCAGCCTTGGAAAAAACAACAAACTTTCTTGGCTGAGAAACTCAAACTCCGATTACTTTCAGGCCCATTCGAGGGAAGGAAAAGGGTCTGATGTATGGAAGAGAGTCAGTGAGGTTGCTCAGAATGATGGGGAAGAAGGAAGATCTCTTGGGTGTGTGAATAGGGCTCTTAGTGAACTCTTACCTCTGTTCTCTCCTTTATAAGTTCCAACTTCCATTCCTTGTGACTTTCAAACAACGGAATGAGTTACTTGAGCCAATTATGTGTCTCTTGCTCTTTGTCTCCCTCTTGGGCAAAATTCTGATTTAATTTCAACCCATAGGAAGTTTGGGCCCGTCACATTTGAATGCGGTCCTACAGACATGAGACGGCTCCATCCCAGACGTCTCCTATATCTGATGCTGTGGACGTGGGCAGAAACGCTATCTGTTGGTGGCTCAGATGGTAAAGAGTCTGCCTGCAGTGCCAGAAACCCAAGTTCAATCCCTGGATCAGGAAGGTCCCTTGGAGAGGGAAATGGCAACCCACTCCCGTATTCTTGCCTGGAGAATCCCATGGACAGAGGAGCCTGGTGGGCTACAGTCCATGGGGTCACAAAGAGTCAGACATGACTGAGTGACTAACATGCGTACATGCACACACACACACACACACACACACACACACACAATCTCAAAAATAGCCCCCAGGCACCCATATGGATTTGGTAGCTGGGGTTCCACCCTTAAAGCACTCACAAAACTCTCCTTTGGGGACTTTGGGACTATCTTCCAGTATCTGTGGGATTTTTATCTAGGTCTGCTGCTGCTGCTGCTGCTGTGAAGTCGCTTCAGTCGTGTCTGATTCTGTGCGACCCCATAGGCGGAGGCCCACCAGGCTCCCCCGTCCCTGTCAGTCCATCAGTATTCACACACAAGTCAGGAACCATCAAAAGACAGAAATTCAGGCATTCGGGACATCTGGAATACCCGTCTCTCGTCACCTCCTCCCCTTTGCCCACCCCCCAAACTCAGTGGTTGTGCCTGCCCCAGTTGGCTGTTTGTAGCCACGGTAATTTCACATAGACCGGATGTCTTGCTGTTGGAGTTAAATATACTTGACCGAATCAATAGAGTTATTGTTCTGAGGCCAAAATATCTCTGGCTCATAACCCGGCTGTTGTTTCCCATATTAAGTGAGTGTGATGTGAATTTCTAGCCCTGCCTTGGTAAAACGCTCCCAGCTCTTTAAGAAGATGAAAGAAAGAAGAACAACAGCCTCTGAGTACTCCCCTGACATAAGTTTTCATTGCACCGGTTACACCACAGCAGCAGAACAAATATTACAGGCTTGCATAAAGTTCTATAATGAATCCAATAAATGGTAGGAGCCTCCTTCATTTAGGATGTGTTTTTTTTTTCCTCTCTCTCTAATAAGTTTCGTCCCCAATTCTTTGTGCTGTGAATCCACTACAGTAAAAACCTTTAAGAATCTGAAGTTCACCAGGAGCCATCCTCCACTTATAGTACAGAAATTGCTGGCTCTGGCACTCTCTGTGCTGTCACTTTAATCTGAACATAAATACAGGTATTTGCAGCAGCAGTCACTGAAAGTAAAACTGTCAAACTGTCCAAACAAACTTGGAAACCCTGCCTGAGAAATGTGTTCACTCTACTCTCTTATACGGCTCCGCCTCTCCTTCAATTCAACCCAGAGGAGTGCAGGAGGAGAGCTGCTCCCCTTCTGCCCAGAATGAGTGGGGACAACCACCTTCTACCGCAGCTTATTCTAGAATCAAAACCCAGACCAATAGGGAACTTGATTCTAGCCTCAAATCATCAAAACATGGGATTTACATTGTCTTAACACGGCTGCTCGTTGCAGGGAAAACTGACTCCTGAAATAAAGAGGAAAATTCAAGTGTGATAGTTTAGTTCAGTTCAGTAGCTCAGTCATGTCCGACTCTTTGCAACCCCATGGACTGTGGCACGCCAGGCCTCCCTGTCCATCGCCAACTCCCGAAGCTTGCTCAAACTCATATCCATTGAGTCAGTGATGCCATCCAACCAGCTCATCCTCAATCTTTCCCAGCATCAAGGTCTTATCCAATGAGTCAGTTCTTCGCATCACATGGCCTAAGTATTGGAGCTTCAGCTTCAGCATCAGCCCTTCCAATGAATATTCAGGACTGATTTCCTTTAGGACTGACTGCTTTGATCTTCTTGCAGTCCAAGGGACTCTCAAGAGTCTTCTCCAACACCACAGCTCAAAAGCATCAATTCTTCGGTGCTCAGCTTTCTTTATGGTCCAACTCTCACATCCATGCATGACTACTGGAAAAACCATAGATGGACTAGATGGACTAGATAGACTTTTGTTGGCAAAGTAATGTCTCTGCTTTTTATTATGCTGTCTAGGTGTGACAACCAGTTTCCAAATTTCAGATTCTTTTCCATTATATTTTGTTACAGGATATTGAATCTAGTTCCTTGTACTATACAGTGGGACCTTGTTGTTTATCTATTTTATATATAGTAGTTTGTATCTGCTAATCCCCAACTCTTAATTTATTCTTCCCAACCCTCTTCCCCCTTTGGTAATCACAAGTCTGTTTTCTATGTCTGTGAGTCTGTTTGTTTTGTAAATAAGTTAATTTGTATCGCATTTTTAGATTCCACATATAAGTGATATTATGTGATATTTGTCTTTATCTGACACTCCAATTTGTATGAGAATCTGTACATCCATCTGAGTTGCGGCAAATGGCACTATTACTTTTTTTCATGGCTATGTAATATTCCAAACGGCAACCCACTCCAGCATTGTTGCCTGGAGAAGCCCATGGACAGAGGATCCTGGTGGGTTACAGTTGGACATGACTGAGCGATCAACACAGCACAACAACAATATTTATATATATTCTGTATGTACATGTATATCTCACATCTTCTTTATCTATTTAATTGTTGATGGACATTTAGGTTGTTTCCATGTCTTAGCTACTGTAAGTAGTGCTGCTATGAACATTGGGGTTTGTTTATCTTTTCAAACTAGAGTTTTCTCCAGATATATGCCTAGGAGTGGGATTGTTGGATCATATGGTAGCTCTATTTTCAGTTTTTTAAGGAACCTCTATACTATTTTCCATAATACTTGCACCAGCTTACATTCCTATCAACACAGTAGGAGGATTCCCTTTCTCCACACTTTCTCCTGCATTTATTATTTGTATGCTGTCTGTGATGTATTTAATTTATAATCATCTTCTTACAATGAGTGACAGTGATTTTCCATCTGTAGGGTAGATGCCATTTCTTAATTATCTGTATTTAAGTTAAATAAGGTGTTTCAAGGTAATTTTAAGTAAATAACATTGATACTGTCATATGTTGTATTATATGATATTATATTATGGTATAGATTGTATGTTGTATTATATGATTATACTATAGTAAATAAGGTAAAAGTCAACAATGTGACATAAAATGCTGAAAATTAGTTAAATCTATAAAAAGAAGAAGAAAGGATGCATATGACAAAAAAGAAACATTTTCATAGATATTGAGAGCAACCTAGTGGTTCTAGTGGAGAGAGGAAAGGGGAGGGGCAAGATGGGGTATAGGATGAAGAGGTACAAACTACTATATGTAAAACAGATAAGCAATAAAGATTCATTGTA
Organism: Antilocapra americana; assembly: GCA_007570785.1. Lineage (NCBI taxonomy): Eukaryota > Metazoa > Chordata > Mammalia > Artiodactyla > Antilocapridae > Antilocapra > Antilocapra americana. The sequence goes on along the minus strand of ML663006.1, from coordinate 11,301,306 downwards.
CAGCACAGAGAAATAGAGCTATTATTTCATAATTTTAAATGGAATATACTCTATAAAAATACAGAATCAAAAAATAAAGAAAATGACAGAATTCACAAACTTGAATGCATTCTGTAATTAAGACTTAAAATCACAATTTATGAAAGTCGTGGTGAGTAGTAATGCAACAGTTCATACCCTCTGAAGTCTTCTGTTCTGACCTAAATATTTCATATTCCTTAGTACTGTAAAAATATATTGATTCTACTCACTATATATTAAACAGAATTTCATAAAGTATTGGGACTCCCCTAGGTGGTGCCCAGTGTGATTTTAAGTGACCACCTCCCCAAGACAGAACTTTAGAACTGAGAATCACGTAGTGAGAAATTGTATTTCCTCTTCAATTCTCTTTCAATCCATTCTATTAAAGCAAGGGGAAAAAAATCATTTTGAAGGCAGAAATAGTTAACAACTCTAACATTTGCTAATACCCATTTTTAACCTAGAGAGACCTGGCCTTAAGCCCAGAGTCTTTGCAAGAAGCAGAATCTACTAGAAAAGTTTGTTTGTAGCAGTTACATTTTTTATTATTCCAGTTATCAAAGTCCTGAATGACAGTACCCATATAAGACATATAACAGACTTTTTTTTTTATTCTTCTTGGGAGCATCTTTCTGCAAGGGGGTGACTCCAGGGTTCTTCAGCTCCTAGAAGCTAGAAGGTATCAGAGATGTCGGGCTGTGTCTTTGCATTTCTATTAGTGTTTCCGGAGCAACTGGAAATGGGTAAGTCCAAACAGCAAACCCTCAGGCATTATTTTCCTAGACATGAAATCTGGGTAAAGTGACCCTTTTCCTCAGCCCAGGAAAGCCTTTCTCCTGGAAGGACTGGTTTATTTGGGAGTTTTGCCCCACCTCTGAGTCCCTTTTTGTCTATAATGTCAGGAGTGCATCACATGTCCAACTCTGCGCTGGGCACAAGACAAAGGGGATGAGGTCACCATGGCTTAGAGCAACCATGATCTGCCCTGAGGACCAAGGGAGGGGTAAGACTGGCGGGAGCCCTCAGGATGCCCCCTGGCTCGGATGACAAGGTCACGAGACTAAGAAGGAAACTGCAAAGCGGATTTTCCTTATCGGGGAATACCGGGAAAGGCTCCTCCTGGTATTTTTCTTGGGAGGTTCTGTTCATGCTCGGAACATTAGCTCATCTCAGTAGCTCAGTTCCAGTTAGAAAGAATTCGTCCTGAGGTCATGGCAAAGCCACCACCAGACGGGTTCGTACTTGGGTCACCTTTCCACCTCCTACTCCCCCGACCACTCCACTGTGGAAGCTCCCTTCCTTGAAGAGATCAGGGGGGATGGGACTTAGGAATGCTCATAACTGTGGCTAGCATAGTTGGAGACATTGATTGCTTTAGGATAGTGTAGACACAGGAATTCATTATAGTAGTTATATAAGGTTAATAGGGTTTTATTGCTAAAGCAGTGCTGCTAGACTGTCTCACTGTCCTCTTTCCTCATAAGAACCTGAGTGTCAGAACAGAATGAGACAGGTAGTGGCTGAGGTTACTAGAATAACAACAGTTTCAAGCCTAGCCCTTCCCTCTAGCCTCTACACAGCTGCACCTGATAAGAGAAAAATGTAACCTTTCTGCTCAGACTGATGCACATACCATGATTGAGTGAAGTATCCTGAAGACAATAAAATAATAACCATATTATTTTTAAGTCTGATTGCACAGAAATCTGACTTCTACAAGGAGTATGTTTCAATGATAGATTGGGGAATAAGCTCAATGATAAGGTTGCTATGGAAGATAGAAAACAAAAGATTGTATAGAATGGTATGTGATGTAATGGGGATGTTTTGGGGGGTATAAAACTGTAAACCAACAAGAATAAAGAGAGACTGCCTCATCAACATATTGACTCAGCTCAGTACTTCGCCGACGCCACTCATCCCTCAAGACCCTTGGATCCAGCCAGGGCAGGACCCCAGTGTAAAACCTCATTTCCACAGGACCCAGGTGTATATGAAGGATGCTTGGTGTTTACCTCACTGCCCACTGTCCTGTCTCAGGCAGGAATGCTCTGAATACAACCCCTCTGAGAGCAGAGAACCTTTTCTGTCCTCAGAAGCCTCCTAGGCACCTTCTATGGATTTGAGGCTATGTCTTAAGCACCAAACTTGCAGCCAAGCTTAAGCTGCTTCCCAAGACAAAACATAGGCTCATCTCTGTATCAGGATGGCTAGAGGACAGATTATGACTCTCGGATGGACAACTTCGTGTTACCCTTTTACTGACCTCAAGCCTATGATTTCATGTGAAAGAGGAGCGGATGTTTTTCTGAAGGAACTAACTGGAGCCAGTTAAGTTTGAGAGGGACTGAAAGCAGGATTCTCTCCTTATGGGGTCTCGCATTTCTTCCAAAGAAAATTTCATTAAGGACTCAGTTCAGCTAAAACTCTTCATTGCTAACTGAGGGGGATTTCAGATTGTGTTAGAGTTTGAATTATGAAATTTTGAAAAGAAATATGATTTTGTTGTCAAATACAGTAGCTAAGATAATTCAAGTAAGGCTGATCAACATTGGAAAACAATGAATAATGATAATAAATTATCATTATCCTTTTGGGTCAGTAAGAATGAGGGCCTGTTTTCATCTTTCTTCGCCTGATTATTTTCCTTTCGATATTGCAATATTCCTACTCATTACATTTATTGGTGCTATTAATTTGGATTTGCTTACCAAACATTTTGTTAATGAAATTGTAATATGGCCCTGCTAATCTTTATGAGTTTTACATTGGAGATTCTTTAATTCATAGGTTAATAGCATCCTAAGCAACAGCTACATTTTAAGAGAAATGTAGCCAGCTTGCAGACTGCCATTACTAAGCTCCAGCTATGCCTGGTTTTACGTCAAGATCTTTGGTCATTACGACAGTCATGAGGCCAGACATGCTATGACCCCACTTCACAGATAGAGCCTAAAAGGGCTTTGATAAGGGCTTAAAAAAAAAGCTTTTCCTTACTTAAAGAAAAAAAAAAATAAAGGAAATGAAACTTGCCATCTTCCTGTCTTTGAATGTAAATAAGTGAAGATGGACCAAACCTGAAACTGCCCAGCTTTAAGTTTTTTGGTGTATTAAATAATAACTATTTTGTTTAAAACATTCTGGCTGAATAATCTATTACTGTTCCAAAGCAGCATCAGAGGATTCACAAAGTAGCTGAGCTTCTAAGTGTGAAATTCCAAAATCTTTGAGGTAGATGAAAATAGACAAGGGTTGGATGTAACCTTTCCTGAGACCCTAAAAATGCAAAAGGTAAAACACTGCCTATGCACATTAAGCATGAAATTGTCTAGCATGAAACTGACCCTAGCACAAAGTCCTGTCTCTCTCAGAGCCGTTTCCAAATGTTATCACCTGCCTGTGTGAGTGTGAGTGCTGCTCTGTGCCCTCATGAAACACATGAATATGGACAGCTACCTTGGATGCGTTTATTCACATTTCAGAACTCTGACTGGATGTATGGAGTGCATAGTTTCAATGAAACAAGACTGCCAGATAAAGACAAAACTACCACATGTGGAACTGAATGGGTACAGGAATCTACCTGACTTCTTTCTAGCTCATGTATTAGGTGCAATCAGCCTATACTATCAACTGGCATAAGTTCACATAGAAAATATATACATGAACACAAATAAATGGGAAGATATCTATATTCAAGTTTTAGAGGAGTTAATATTGTTTAAATGCCTATACTACCCCAAATCATTTATAGACTCAATGCAATCCCTACCAAAATTCCAATGGTATTTTTCACAAAGATAAAATAAAAAACAATTCTACAATATGTACAGAACCACCATAAAATCCCTTATCCAAAGCAATATTGAGAAAGAATATAGCCAGAGACACCATACTTCCTGATTTCAAACTATATTACAAAGCTATGATAATCAAAATAATATGGTACTGGCATAAAAGCAGACATGTAGGCCAATGGAACAGAATTGAGCCCAGAAATAAACCCACACATATAAGATCAACTAATATTTAACTTAATATTCAATAGGCAAAGAATACTGTCTTCAGTAGTGTTGGGGAAAACTGGTTATTCACATGCAAAAGGATGAAAGTGGACCCTTCTTTTATATCATTCATGAAAATTAACTCAGAATAGATTAAGGACTCAACTATAAGGTCTGAAAATGCAAGATGCTTAAAAGCCCACACAGGGAGAAATCTCTTTGACAATAGTCTTGGCAAGGACTTTTTTCAAGTCTGACACTACAAGCAACAAAAGCAAAAGTAAGTAAGATACATCAAACTAAAAAGACTGCCCAGAAAAGAAATTATCAACAAAATGAAAAAACAACTTAAGGAATGGAAGAAAATATTTGCAAATTATATATCTGATAAAGTGTTAACATCCAAAAAAAAATCATAGAACTCAATATAGCCAAAAATCTGACTAAAAAATGAATAGACATTTTTCCAAAGACAACATATGAATGGCCAAAAAGTACATGAAAAGAGGCTCAAAATCACTAACCATCAGGGAAATGCAAATCGAAACCAAAATGACATACCACCTCACCTCTGTTAAAAGATTATCATCAAAAAGACAACAAATAAATGATAGTGAGGATGTGGAGAAAAGGCAACCTTCATGCACTGTTGCTGGGAATGCAAACTAGTGCAGCCACTGTAAGAAAAACAGTATGGAAGCTCCTCAGAAATTAAAAATAGAACTACCATAGGATCCAGCAATCCCAGTTCTGGGTATTTACCCAGAGGAAATAAAATCACTATCTTGTAGAGGTATCTACACCTGAAAATTCACTGCATTGCTATTAACAATAACCAAGACATGGAAACAACCTAAGTGCCCACCAATAGATGGAGATGATGAAAATGTGGTATGTATATAAAACTGAATATTATTCAACCATGAAAAAGAAAGGACTCATCATTTGCAACAAAGTGAATGGATCTGGAGGGTATTATGCTAAGTGAAATAAGATAGAGAAAGACAAATACTGCATGCTCTGACTTACATGTGAAATCGAAAAAAGCTGAACTCATAGAAACAGAGTAGATTCACGATTGCCAGGGGCTGGGATGGTGGTGAGGATGAGGTGATCTTAGTCAGAGTACAAATTTCCAATTAAAGTCATGGAAATCTAACACAGAGCAGGCAATTAACATTAGCAAGATTGTATCATATACTTGAAAGTTGCTCCAAGAGTAGATTTTAAATGTTCTTGCTCTAACAATAACAAAATGGCAATTATGTGATCCAGAGGGATATGTTAAGTTGACTGCGGTGATCATTTCACAATGTATACATGTATCAGTTATCCCATTGTACACCTTCAACTTACACAATGTTATCTGAGAATTATATCTCAATAAAGCCGGTTATATCTCAATAAAGCTGGAGGGAAGAATAAAGAAAATATGCACACGAAGCTTCCTTTCGTCTGCCAGGTAAATGGATCTGTTAAAAAAAAAAATCCAGTCCCCCATTAGCTAACCTATAAATACAAAATATTTTTCACAGTTCAGAAGTATCCATCCTTTCTCAGATCCCAGGCTGACATCAATCCTGTCTAGACATTTTGTATGACAGGATGCCCTCCGCTCCAGCTGAGTCTCTTACTGCATCCACCGTGGGCTAATACACCCATCAGAATGTCATCTGTCTTAGTTTCACTGCCTGATAAAATTCAAGATTTTATTTAAAAATTGCTCCATGACAGATTGAGAGGACATAATTTAGGGAGATTAAATAGTCTAGGTTTTAGATGCCTGGAAGTGTTTACATCAGTGAGCCATATCAAAATAGTTGGGAAATGATGCATGGTCCACCCCAGGCCATTTCTCAGTGGAACAGCAGAGAGTCAGCCCCATTATGTCCCAAATGTGTGTGTTTCCTCCAATAATGAGGAATTAAAACTAACTTCTGCACTTCCTCCTCTAGGTGATGATCAGCCAGCTGACTGCCATCAGGCAGCCCATGGCAGGAAACCTCGCTGGCTATTGTGAAAAAAAGAAAAACAACTTGAGAATAAAATAAATAACCATGTGCACATTATTCAAATAAAATTTTAATCAATTCAGAACCTGTTCCCAAACTTTCTGAGACTGCTCATGATAACGAACTCTCCGGGCTTTTCTTCCTCCTGCTTGCTGTATTATGCTAAGTGGACTGCATCAACAATGCTGATGGGAGGAAAATTTCTTACCGCTGAACTGTGGTTTGGAGGATCTGTTGAAATATCTTAGTTCCCCTCTTTCGGCCTCAGTATCTCCCTGCCTCTTTGTTGGGGGTGAAACGGATGGGTTTTGCATATGCTTTCTGAGCTGCACAGGAAATGTCTCAACTCAAGGGAGTCTGAGGTTTTCTTTCATTTGCATCTTTGAAGACAATCCCAGCTCCAACCAAAGCACAAATGGCGCTGAAGTGATGCTGAATCAGTATTGTCCTTGTCTCCACAGCCTGACAGCCTCATTCTCCATTTAGTATCACTCTGGGATTAGTGGAACAATCAGAAATGACCGGAGTATCTGAGCATTTGTGTTCTGACAAGGGAGCTCCCATCAACCCAAGGGCAGTTCAGGTAAGTTACATGTGTTTGGTGTTCCTACTCACAAAATAAAGGTCAACTCCAATCTGCCCTTATCCAAGGGCCTCGAAAGAGTCATATAAGGTGAGTGAGTGAGGCACATTTCTTTTTATTTTTAATTAGAAGATAATTGATTTACAACGTCATGTTTATTTCTGCGTGAATCAGCCGTAAGTATACAGATAGCCCCTTTCTCTTGAACCTCCCTCCCACCCTCTCATCCCATCCCTCTAGATCATCACAGAGCCCCAGGTTGAGCTCCCTGTTTATACAGCAGCCTCCCACTAGCTATCTGTTTTCCACATGGTAATGTACATATTTCAATGCAACTCTCTCAATTTATCCCACCCTTTCCTTCCCCCACTGTCTCCACAGACCATTCTCTATGTCCGCAACTCTATTCCTGCCTGTAAATAGGTTCATCTCTACCACTATCAGACTCTACATATATGTGTTAATACATGATATCTGGTTTTCTCCTTCTGACTCATTTCACTCTGTGTAGAGGCACTGCTCAAAGTGTTAAGTAGCTCTAAGAGTTGACCTCCATCAGGTCCTACTCCTGTCATCACCCAAGCTGCACCCTCACCAGGATGGGGGCACCTAAGGACAGAATGGACCAGAGAAGGAGATGCTGATTATGGTTTTGACATCATGATGCTGTTTGTAATGGCTTATCTCTTTATGTGCTGGGCTGGGTTTAGTCGCTCAGTCGTGTCCAACTCTTTGTAACCACATGGACTCTGTCCATGGGGATTCTCCAGGCAAGAAACCTGGAGTCGGTTGCCATGCCCTCCTTCCCAACCCAGGGATTGAACCCAGGTCTCCTGCATTGCAAGCAGATTCTTTACAGTCTGAGATACCAGGGAAGCCCAAGAGTACTGGAGTAGGGTAGCCTATCCGTTTTCCAGGGGATTTTCCTGTCCCAGGAATTGAACCAGGGTCTCCTGCATTACAGGAAGACTTTTTACCAGCTGAGCTACCAGGGAAGTTCCATATCTCTTCATATTTCCTCCCAGTTCCATATCTCTTCATATTTCCTCCCAGTTCCATAAGGATATGACACACTGAACATAAATACATATCATGTGACAAAGCACAACACTTTGCCCCCTGGATCCTTCAAATGTATTAATAAAGGATTATTTTCCCCTGCCCCTACACGAAAAATCCAGTAGACTTCATGGCTTCTATGCTAACTGAATTCATTGAAAGGACTGGTGCTAGAGCTGAAGCTCCAATATTTTGGCCACCTGATGCGAAGAGCCAACTCATTGGAAAAGACTGATTCTGGGGAACATTGAAGGTAGCAGGAGAAGGGGGCAACAGAGGATGAGATGGTTGGATGGCATCACTGACTCAGTGGACATGAGTTGGAGCAAACTCAGGGAGATAGTGAAGGACAGGGAAGCCTGGTGCGCTACAGTCCATGGGATCGCAAAGAGTTGGCCACAACTTAGTGACCAAACTTTCATTAATTTGGATCCTAATCATTGTTTACATTCTTAATTAAGACTTCAAAGGAGGATGGGATAAGTCCATCACAGTTTATTTTCTCCAAAGATTACAACTAAAATCTGAACAAAACACACACAAAAGAAAACAAAAGCAAAACAACCTTATAAAAACACCAGAGAACTCTGGAGTGTGACTAATATTCCATTTCATTCCGTCACTGCCAGAGCCTAACCAAGCAGGACATCTGAGAAACACCTAGAGTCCCTGAGTATTGATTACCTGAACAAAGGAAAAGCTTGTCATTTAAATATAGAGAGTTATTTACAATATTAAATACATCATATTTTTGTATAGGTATAAATCTGATGTATCTTTCAAAATACATTTGCATATAAAATGAATGCATCAGCAAATATGGCAAATATGCTGCCATATTTGCTTTAAGTAGTTGATCATATTTTGAAGATACTTAAATCATAAGATAAAATGTCTTCATATTTACTTATAAAGTATGATCTCCAGGATTCTTCATTCCTCTTGCTAATTCCAGATTTCATTTTCTTGAAGGACTTTAATATTTTTTGGAATGTAAATTTTTGGTGAGGAAAATGTTCATTGTTGTTCTGAAAGACAGTTTCACTGGGCAAAAATTCTAAGTTGACAATTGCTTTTGGCTTTTGTTTCCTTTCCATGCTGGGAAGATGTTCTCTTTTCTAGTTTGCATTGTTTCCAGTAGAAAATCTCCCATCATCTCTTTCTGTTCCTTTACAGGAAATGCATTTTGTTCTGTTTATTTTTAGGATTTCTATTTATCAGAGCACTTACTGCTTTCAAGCAATTTGATTATGAAGTGTCTTGGTTAGTGTCCATTGACCTTTGGAATTCTCTGGATTTATGGTTTTTTTGTTGTTGCTGCTGTTGTTTTGTTTTTATAAAATCAGATTTGGAAAACAACCAGCTATAATTTCTTCAAGGTTTTATTTGTTTATTTTTCTCACCTTTGCTTTAAGAATTCCAACTACATGCATATTTGGCCACTTGAAACATTTTTACTGCTTACTAGTGCTCTGTTTATATTTTCCCAAGTTTTTACTCTTGGTGTTTCATTTTTGAATACTTTCTACTAATATATCTTTAATTTCATTAATCTTTCATTCTCCCTCAATATCTAGCATTCGTCCTGCCTGATGTATTTTTTATCTCAGATATTGTTTTCATCCCCAAAATGTGATTTTTAAAAAGATGCATTTTTTATTTAGTATGTTGTCTTTCTTATAGCTTCTTAACCATATATAATAAAGTCATAATATTTGTTTTAATATCTTTCTCTGCCAATTCAGTTATATGCTTCTGCTGCTGCTACTAAGTTGCTTCAGTCATGTCCGACTCTGTGTGACCCCATAGACGGCAGCCCACCAGGCTCCCCTGTCCATGGGATTTTCCAGGCAAGAGTACTGGGGTGATTGTCATTGAGTTCATTTTAAATTATTGATTTTTCTCTCTTCAAATTTAGGTTACATTAACCTGTTTTTTGACTAGATAAGAAATTCTTATAATGCATTTTTAATCATGGTGTTATTTGAACATCTCTATTGACAACTCAATTTATTAAAAATCACATCAGAAAACCCCAAGTCTCCTCTAGTCATGTCAGAATGCCAGGTAGTACTTGGTTAAAAATAATAATTATGTCTTGCTCAAATGCTATATCATTTCTCTTGGTAGCAGTCTCCAAATATCTTTGATTGCCCATTATCTGAGTGAAAAATGAAGTTTGTGTAGCATTCCTAATATCACTGTTATGATCACTACTAGTTGAGTCCACCCTTTCCTGACAAGAATCATGATAAGATTATAATGTCTCATATATGCATTAATAAACAATATTTGTTTTTTCTTTCTGACTTACAGACTCTAGGTCCAGTTACATCTCTACAAATGACTCAATTTTAGTCCTTTTCATGACTGAGTAATATTCCACTGTATATATGTACCACATCTTCTTTATCCATTCCTCCATTGATGGACATTTAATAAATTTAATAAATTGCTGCAATAAACATTGGAGTACATGTGTCTTTATGCATTAAGATATTCTCAGGGTATATGCCCAGTAGTGGGATTGCTGCATCATAGGACAGTTTTATTTTTAGTTTTTTAAGGAACCTCCATATTATTCTCCATAGTGTCTATATCAATTTATATTCCCATCTACAGTGCAAGAAATTTTCTTTTTCTCCAAAGCCTCTCCAGCATGTGAAATTTAGAAAAATTGTACAGATGAATCTATTTGCAGGACAGGAATAGAGATACAGATTTAGAAAATGGCCATATAGACACAGAGGATGAGGGGGAGGGGAAGAAGTATTGGGAGATTGGGATCGACATGTATACACCACCATGTATAAAATAGATAGCTAGTGGGAATCGAGAAACCTGTATGCAGGTCAAGAAGCCACAATTAGAACTGGACATGGAACAACAGACTGGTTCTAAATAGAGAAAGGACTATATCAAGGTTGTATATTGTCATCCTGCTTATTTAACTTATATGCAGAGTACATCATGAGAAACGCTGGGCTGGAAGAAACACAAGCTGGAATCAAGATTGCTGGGAGAAATATCAATAATCTCAGATATGCAAATGACACCACCGTTATGGCAGAAAGTGAAGAGGAACTAAAGAGCCTCTTGATGAAAGTGAAAGAGGAGAGTGAAGAAGTTGGCTTAAAACTCAACATTCAGAAAACTAAGATCATGGCATCCAGTCCCATCACGTCATGGCAAATAGATGGGGAAACAATGGAAGTAGTGTCAAACTTTATTTTGGGGGGCTCCAAAATCACTGCAGATGGAGAGTACAGCCATGAAATTAAAAGACCCTTGCTCCTTGGAAGAAAATCTATGACCAACCTAGACAGCATATTAAAAAGCAGAGACACTAAAAAAATAAAAAGCAGAGACACTACTTTGCCAACAAAGATCTGTCTAGTCAAAGCTATGGTTTTTCCAGCAGTCATGTATGGATGTGAGAGTTGAACTATAAAGAAAGCTGAGCACCGAAGAATTGATGCTTTTGAACTGTGGTGTTGGAAAAGACTCTTGAGAGTCCCTTGGACTGCAAGGAGATCCAACCAGTCCATCCTAAAGGAACTCAGTCCTGAATATTCATTGGAAGGACTGATGTTGAAGCTGAAGCTCCAATACTTTGGCCACATGATGCAAAGAACTGACTAATTGGAAAAGACCCTGATGCTGGGAAAGATTGAGGGCGGGAGGAGAGAGGGACAACAGAAGATGAGATGGTTGGATGGAATCACTGACTCAGTGGACATGAGTTTGAGTAAGCTCTGGGAGTTAGTGATGGACAGGGAAGCCTGGCGGGCTGCAGTTCATGGGGTCGCAAAGAATCGGACATGATTGAGTGACTGAACTGCTCTGAGTGGGAAGCTGCTCTATAACACAGGGAGCTCAGCTTGCTGTAGTGACCTAGATGGGTGCGTGGGATAGGGGTGGGTGGGTGGCAGGGATGGGGTGGGTGGGAGGGGGTCCAGGGGGGAAGGGATATATGTATACATATAGCTGATTGGTCTTCCCAGGTAGCACTAGTGATAAAGAACCTGCCTGTCAATGCAAGAGATTCGAGAGATGTGGGTTTGATCCCTGGGTCAGGAAAATCCCCTAGAGGAGGACATGGCAACCTACTCCGGTATTCTTGCCTAGAGAATCCCGTGGATGGAGGAGCCTGGCCAACTGCAGCCCATAGGGTCACACAGAATTGGACACGACTGAACAACCTGATTTCTGGAAAAATGACTGCCACGTGGTATGTACTCAGTACCTTATTTATTGTGAGACAGAAGAAAAGTTAATGAACATCTAATATACAAACTCAGTGAATGACCTAGCCCCTCTTTTTCCTTATGCTGCTTCCAGAGAAGACATCAATAGAATATTTTATACTTTCTTTTGAATATCTGTAACCTTTTCTAAGAGCACTTGTCCCCTAAAAGCAGGATGAAACTGAAGGGATTGCAGCCTCCGTGAGAATCTAGAAGTGTGGGGATTGCCATAGTAATTGATTCCTTAAAAACAATTTCAGAAGAGAAGTCTCCATTTTGCCTCCCATCTTCTATCGGTTTGTAGGGCTTTGACCCACATTATACATATAAATACTGTCTTTGTGGATGCCAGGGCTGGGGCTCTTGCTCTGATGCTCAGACAAAGCAAGCTGTCTGTGAGACATGCCCATGGCTCTCTTCTGGGCAGACACAGTGACATATTTATGTAGTAATCACACTGAATTGTTAATTAGATTGAGGTTATCAATAAAACCACATTGAATACATTTTGCTGTTTTATTTCATTTTATTTCTTCTGCTTTATGAATAGAAATCAGTATTTTATTTCATTTCATTTATTTTTGGCTGCACTGGGTCTTCCTTGCAGTGTGCAGTCTTCTCTCTACTCACCGTGCAAGGGATTAGTTGTTCCATGGCATGTGGGATCTTAATTCCCCGACCAGGGATTGGACTCACGTCCCCTGCATTGGAAGGTGGATTCTTAACCACTGGACCACCTGGGAAGTCCCAGAAATCAGTGTTTCAGAAGAGGAACAAATGTGTGTGTGCGTATTCGAGCCATCAGTGAAAAGATTCAGAGATATAGATAGACAGATACAGATGTAGATACATATGATGCATAGATAGAGAGACATAGATGATATACGTATAGATGATATAAGTATAGGTATATAGATATGATATTGGGGTTTCCCAGGTGGCTCAGTGGTAAAGAATCCACCTGCCAATGCAGGAGATGCAAGAGACGTCAGTTCAATCTCTGGGTCAGGAAGATTCCCTGGAGGAGGGCATGGAAACTCACTCCTGTATTCTTGCCTGGAAAATTCCATGAACAGAGGAGCCTGAAGGGCTACAGTCCATAGGGCTGCAAAGAGTTGCACATGACTGAGCTACTGAGTACATAGATATATAGATGTAGATGTAGCTATCACTGGGTTATTATTAGGTCATTCTTTCAACAGCATCTGATTTTGTTAGATTAGTCCATAAAAGAACTATTTATTAATAAAGAATATTTGTTTCTTTACTGAAAGCTTGCCATAAGTACCAGAACCAGAGGAGCAGAAGCCCCCAAGTCTTACTCTGAATGCCTTCCCCAGTTCTGCTTCTCATGAAATAATCTGGACTCAGGTTAGCTTAAGAGCTTCTGTCTTCATCAGGACATAAGAAAAAAAAAATTGAAAAAGCAGTGAAGATGATCTACTTGCTACAGTAACAGAAATCAAAGTGGAGAAGCCTTGTCACTGGTTATTTCTTCAGATTCCTGGGCCCCTCAGAGGGCAAGTATGAGACCCATGGATCCTTGAAGACCTGGCACTGACTCCTGGCACTGACTTGGAAGGAGGTGGATGTGTCATTGAACCCTGTCTACAGACTTAAAGAACAGCCCCCTTTCTTTTTACAGTTTATCACTCACTATGCACCCCTGGTGGCACTAGTGGTAAAGAACCTTCTGATAATGCAAGAGATTTAAGAGATGTAGGTTCGAAAGATGGTAAGGAGAACCCTGCATGCGAGACAGCAAAAGGAACGCAGACGTATAGAACAGACTCGTGGACTCTGTGGAAGAGGGCAAGGGTGGGATGATATGGGGGAATGGCATTGAAACATGTTAATTATCATATGTGAAATCAATCGCCAGCCCAGGATTGATGCTCGGGGCTGGTGCACCGAGATGTCCCAGGGGGGAGGGAATCGGGAGGGAGGAGGGAGGGGGGTTCTGGAGGGGGAGCATATGTAAACCCATGGTGGTTTCATGTCATTGTACGGCAAAACCAACACAATAAAGTAAAGAAAATTGAAAAAAAAAGAAAAATAAAGTGAAAAGTGAAAGTCGCTCAGTCATGTCCAACTCTCTGAGACCCCATGGACTACACAGTCGGAGGAATTCTCTAGGCCAGAATACTGGAGTGGGTAGTCTTTCACTTCTCCAGGGGATCATCCAAAAAAAAAAAAAGAGATGTAGTTTCGATCCCTGGGTGGGGAAAATCTCCCTGGAGGAGGAAATGGCAACCCACTCTAGTATTCTTGATTGGAAAATCCCATGAACAGAGGAGCTTTGCAGGCTACAGTCCATAGGATTGCAAAGAGTCCGACATGACTGAAGGAACTTTGCATGATGCATCTTTATTCCAAGCAGTTAAAATTGCATCAGACTCCCCTGGTGGTCTGGTGGTTAAGAATCTGCCTGCTAATGCAATGGACACAGGTTCCATCTCTGGTCAGGGAAAGTTCTACATGCTGTGGAGCAAGTAAGCCCATGCGACACAGCTAATGAAACCCACACGTCTAGAGACCAGGCTCCGCAAGAAGCCATCAGAATGAGAAGCCCACACACCGCAACGAGAAGAGTAGCTAGCTCTCACTTGTTGCAACTAAAGAAAGCCCTCATGCAGCAATGAAGAACCAGTGCAGCCAAAAATAATGAATTAATTTAAAAATTAATGTCTTTTATATCTCTTTTAATCTATGGATTTATCTCCAATCCCTTCCCTTTAATTTTTTTCAGTTTATCTGATGAAGAGTTTATCTTTGTGTATGGTGTTAGAAGGTGTTCTAGTTTCATTCTTTTACAAGTGGCTGTCCAGTTTTCCCAGCACCACTTGTTAAAGAGGTTGTCTTTTCTCCATTGTATATTCTCGCCTCCTTTGTCAAAGATAAGGTGTCCATAGGTGCGTGGATTTATCTCTGGGCTTTCTATTTTGTTCCATTGATCTATATTTCTGTCTTTGTGCCAGTACCATACTGTCTTAATGACTGTGGATTTGTAGTATAGCCTAAAGTCAGGTAGGTTGATTCCTCCAGTTCCATTCTTCTTTCTCAAGATTGCTTTGGCTATACGAGGTTTTTTGTATTTCCATACAAATTTTGAAGTTATTTGTTCTAATTCTCTGAAAAAAGACCTCTGGTAGCTTGATAGGAATTGCATTGAATCTATAGATTGCTTTGGGTAGTATACTCATTTTCACTATATTGATTCTTCCAGTACACGAACACGGCACATTTCTCCATCTGTTTGTACCCTCTTTGATTTCTTTCATCAGTGTTTTATAGTTTTCTATATACAAGTCTTTTGTTTCTTTAGGTAGAAATACTCCTAAGTATTTTATTCTTTTTGTTTCGATGGTGAATGGAATTGTTTCCTTAATTTCTCTTTCTGTTCTGTTATCTGATGAAGAAACTGAGCCACTTGGCCTGTAAGATTTCCCAGATCTCAGGTTCCTTTCTTTCATGTTCCTTGCACATTGGCAGCTGAGTCTAGAGACTGTATAAGACTCAGGCTTAAGGTATTTGGAAAAATTATAGTGTTTTTCAAAATTCAAAGTGAAGCTTTATCTGTTTTTTAATCTTAGCAATAAATGATATTTACTATCCAAATTTATCACTTGCTGGAAGCTATGAGATATAAAGATAATATGTATGTGTTAATATGTAATAATAAATGTAAGAACATACTTATATGTGTAAATATACTGTAGGTAATATAAATTGCATATGCTATTGAATATAGCTCTATGTTGATATATGATCTATATTATGTAAGTAGATCATTATATTTTAAAATTAAATATAACAAGTTTATGTCAGCAACTGTCACATTATGTGAAGAAAATAAAGCCAGGACCTAGAATAATGGGACCAGTTGTGTTAATGATGCTACCTAGGAAGGCCTTATGATGAAACTAATAAAACTCGTGGCTTTTGAGTTGACAGATAAATACAATATAGACTAAACTATGCAAAGACCATGAATTTTGCACTAGGCAAATAAACATCAAATAAAAAGATTCATAGTTGAGAATGATTTGGATATGTTTCAAAGCATAAAGACAGAAACTGGAAAAAGGTCAGTGTAGCTAAAACTTAGTAAGAAAGCAATAACATTAGGTGAGATTTTTGTCTGGCGACAGGGTGATTGCCTTGCAGGTTGCAGTTGCTATATTTCAGACACTGTAAGTGCTTTAAGTTACAGAGTCAGCCCAAAGGCTCTTCTTCCAATACAGGCTTTTATTTAAAGAAGCTCCTATTCTAATGCTCCTTTGAGTGTTTCAGTATATTCCCTAAAATGAATATACAAAGCTCTATCATTTGTATCTTCATATAACTTTCCACCATCCATTTAAAATATCACTCTTGAGGAAAAGATGATATATCTTACTTTATACAGGGCTGATTTTATAAAAGGTCTGCTTGGTTTAAGAGCTGTTTGCATTGTATGTACGCAGAGAACAAAGAATAGAATCATTATATGAGTGGAGAAAAATTGTCTCAATTATGTGTAGATTCCAGATGGGCTGATTCACACGGATTTGCTACTCTTAGAACGAGCAAGTCTTCTCTGAAAGATACAGCCATCACTGAAATCCTAACATTTTTCACAGAAAATGGAAAGACGTCTCTCACATTTCTGTGGATGGCTAAAGAAGCTGTTCATTCCTAAAAACAAAAAAAAAGACTTCAAAATTTGCCTTTTCTCCAGTTTCAGGGAGCTCTGATTTGAAATTTGAGTACTCTCCCGTGGTCACAGCTCCTCCATCCATTACATCTGGATAGATTTCTAAAGCAGCATCTCTAGGGCCTGAAATCTGGGCTCATTTAGTCCCCAGTTGTGGGCGTAGTCATCTTCCAGAATCTGTACTGCCCACCTTGTGACTTCACTGGTCAGTGGTTTGCCTTCTCAAGAGAGGAATATCAGTACCTGCCTCCTCCTTAGTCTAAACCAATCCAACCGGTAGAAAAGACAGGCTATGTTCTTTGGGAATCAAATTGGTTTTTCCAATCGATAATTCGATAGCTCAGACTCTAAAAACTGAGATAAATTCGGTGAAAATGAGCTATGACTCTCAGAGAATCTCATTAAAGAAGCATCTGAGATTCTTTTTCTCTTCTCCAGTTTAGATTTCTCAGGATACACAGTGCATGTTTGTTTCAAATTGACTTGTTGGGGTGGGAGGGGGGAAACACAGGACAGATACAACTCAGATGCCCAATTAAATTAGCCGGAAACAATTAGGGCTGATCAACATTTAATGACTTTTCTGTTTGGCTGACTATTATCCATTGCTGATTCAGAGACTAGTTAGAAGTCTTATCTCCCACTGAATTTTCATTTGATCTTCAGCCTTGCTGTTTGTTTCTTCACTTTGAACACATCAAGTTTATTTTAATTAATTTTTATTGGAATACAGTTGCTTTAAATGCTCTGTTTGTTTCTATTGTACAGCAAAGTGAATCAGGTAAACATGCATCAGTTCTTTTTTGGATTTCCTTCCCTTTTAGGTCACCACAGAGCACTGAGCAGGGTTCCCTGAGGTACACAGTAGGCTTTCCTTAGCTATTTTATTTAATTTTTTCCCATACTACACAGCATGGCTTAGTTCCCCAACCAGGAATTGAACTCGTGCCCGCTGCACTGGAAGCATGGAGTCTTAACCACCGGATACTATGTATAAAACAGGAAGCTAATGAAAACCTACTGGATAGCACAGGGAGCTGTGGTGACTAACTGTGCTCTCTGGTGACCTAAATGGGAAGGAAATCCAAAACATGGGGGTATATGTATACATATAGCTGATTCACTTTGCTGTACGGTTGAAACCAGCATAGCATTGTAAAGCAGTTATACTCCAATTTTTTTTAAAAGGCAGAAAAACAAAAACAATAGACATATTGTAATATATTCCTAACTGGAATCCTTATTTTGCTTAACACAGTTGATAGTATTCTTCCAGAAATATTTTCTGTTTAAAAATTTTGCACAGCTCTTCTGTCTTCTTCCCATGTTTTGATTTGCTATCCCCTGTATTTTGCACAACAGCTGTTTCTTAAACTTCAGAAGCCATTTAGGTTTTACAACTTTTGAGAATACCCATTGCTTTTCTCCTTTATTGCACAACCTGTGAAGATGTATCTTTTTGGAGTCACAATTGCAATCATTTTAAAGATGGGTTTGTAAATGCAGGGAAATAGAACTATCATTCTTTTCTTTCTGGTGTATTGACAAACTTTGATCTGAAGTTATTTCCTTGACAATTTCTCTTTCACACACATCAGTGATGATTTTGGTTTGGTTTGTATAATACCGTATATTAACTATAAAATGATGTCATAAATTTTGCCAGTCTAATTGGAGCTTTATTCTCCTCTCCGAGACGTGCTCTGTTATTTCCCCAACTGTCAGAGGACAAAAATAAGCCTGCTGTTGACTCACAACCTTCTCCCAAACTACATGCAGAAAAGTTGCTTAAAGATTATCCTTACTAACAATTAGTGGTTAGATTAATTAGTAATTTTTAGAATCCTCATTGAGATGTTACAACCAGGGCCCCTACAAACAGTCTTCTGTTTATATATGGGAGTTCAACCTGATGGGCTAATCTTGCAACCTGTCTACAAGCATCTCAGGATGGCATGAAAACCATACCATGATGGCTTGGTTTAATGATAAGTGAGGATCCTAAGAGTTTATGGGCAGTGGCTGTTTCCAAGAGTTTGTATGCATTTCTTAATTTTTACCTAATCTGTTTTACATTAATTTTAGAATGTCTATTAAGCAATGTTTAAGACGATACCCTTCTTGGACTTAAATTTGCATAAAAATGTTGAAAGAATTGCATGTGTTTCTGAGTTTGACACAAGGATGGATTCTTTAAAATTATATTTTCACCCTAGCATGCACTTTTTTTTTTTTTTTTATTAAAGTCTTTTTTTTTTTTTTTTTTTTTTTTTTTTTTTTTTTTTTTGCCCCACACAGCTTGTGGAATCTTAGTTCCCCAACCAGGAAGCAAGCCCTCTGTAGTGGGAGTGCAGGACCACCAGAGAAGTCCCATGGGACAGATGTTACACAGGATCTACTTATACAATGCGAAATTTGTGTATTTAGCCATGGGCAACTATGTCCTGCTTTCTCAGAACATCAATAACTGTGCTAATTCTGTACTGCTGTGATTGTCAATTGTATTTATAACACAACATAAGGATGACGTGACAGATCCCATTGTCCAATGATACAGAGACTTTAAAGAAGAAAAGAAGGCAGGCCAGATTGAAAACAAGATTTTTGGATACTGTCTCTAAACACCGACATACTGAAAAAAATGGAGAAAACTAGGCAAAAATAGACAACTACTATGGTAAGTTCCATCAAACAAGCCACTTTTGTAAATCAAACAGATCTCTAAGCAAATCCTGAACATTTTCTCCTTTGTATTTAAAAAAACATTGAATAAAAAGTAAGTAAATATAAAAGAATGTCAAAGGCCAAGAGAATCAGATATTCAGTTCAGTTCAGTTCAGTCACTCAGTTGTGTCTGACTCTTTGCGATCCCATGGACTGCAGCACGCCAGGCCTCCCTGTCCATCACCAACTCCCAGAGTTTACTCAAACTCTTGTCCATTGAGTCGGTGGTGCCATCCAACCATCTAATCCTCTGTTGTTCCCCTTTTCCTCCCGCCTTCAATCTTTCCCAGCATCAGAATCTTTTCAAATGAGTCAGCTCTTTGCATCAGGTGGCCAAAGTATTGGAATTTCAGCTTCAGCAGATATTGGTACCTTATAAAACAACAGATATGAAGTACCTGGGAAAGATGCTTGTGGGAGATTGGCATGCTTGAAAGACACAGTGACTCAGGTACCCTTTTATAATTAGTTGCTTAAATCCTAAAGATGGAGGAACATTTGAGCTTTAACAATATTACAGCCTTTTGGAGCCTTTTAGCTATGCTTATTCAAGTAGCTAAAATTGAACTCCCCAGTATCAAAGACACCTGCTTTGTGGACTTCCCTGATGGTCCAGTGGTTAAGATTCCACACTTCCAATGCTGGGGACATGGGTTTGATCCCTGGTTGGGGGCGGGGACTAAGATCCTGCGTGCTGAGTGTCGCATCCTTGAAACAAAACAAAACATCTGCTTTGACAAAAAGTAGAAAACTGCAATGCCCCAGCCTCAGTCTAGCAGCAGATGGGGCCTCACACAGATAAGCCCACTGAAAAGCACAAGGCAAGTGGGTTTGTGGTTGGCAGATAAAAGCATCTAAGAAGAAAAGTGATCCACACCCACTGTGTATATCTGTGTGTATCTTTCAGAGACAGGACAGATTGGATAAGAAGCAGGGAGAAGCATCAAGAATCACCAGTTATATCTATGAGTGCTCTACTGATGTGCTTTGCAGGATGTGATGACCAAGAGAGAGCATCTCATCTGACTAGAGACAGAGAACCTCTGGGAATCTCAGCTGTTATGGGATATTCTGAGTAGCTGTGATTGAGATGATGGCTACTTTGCCTGACCTGTGAGGGAAAGAGACAAGCTGGCGGCCATCTGCACGCCCAGGTCTGCGATGGGTGACACAGTCATGTCTCTATGAGGTGGGTGTTCCTGTTGACTCCGTTCTGCAGTTGTGGAAACTGAGGCTCAGAGAGGTGATGTATCCTAACCAAAGAAGCAGAGTTAGAGGAATACCTGAGGTTCACGCAGAGGCAGATTCCAGCAGTCACTATTTTAAACTCTATTCTACACTCTCTTTCTAAAAGATAAGAGAACCTACCAGGCAGAAAGATGAAGGTATTCCAGGAAGAGGAATGACGCATGAAAAAATTCAAGGAGAAAGATAAACTGTGGTCCATCTGGGGCCCCAAAGATAGCCGTGTGGCTGGAGAAGCAGAGAGGAGTCCACAAGGCCTGGTTCTACCAGCTGCGAGCTGAGTGACCTTGGGTAAGTCCATCACTACTCAGCTTTAGTTTCCTCATCTGTAAAAGGAGATAACAGATACTTATGGCATTTATGGCTTAACGCCATTGTGAAGAGAAAGACATCATTTATGCAAAGTGCTTAGCAGGACACTTGGCATCTGGCCAGCACAGTATTCATGCCAGCTGTCCCCATGGTTATTATTATTGGGGTGGAGGGAGTATTGGAAATGAGAATGAGGAGGTTTGTGCAGGTCACAGCCCACTTTGATTCTAGAGTGCTAGAAATGAAGAGCCACTGCAGGATGTTAAGCAAGGTAATGACATTATCAGATTTATAACAGGGGGAGTTTACTCTTGAGAAAGTCAGAAAGAGATCTGCATTGTTTGTTTTTTTGGTACTGAGCTGCATGAGCTGCTTCTATATTTTGGAGATTAATCCTTTGTCCATTGCTTGCGTTGCAAATATGTCCTCCCATTCTGAGGGCTGACTTTTCATCTTCTTTATGATTTCCTTTGCAAAAAACTTTAAGTTTAATTAGGTCTCATTTGTTTATTTTTGTTCTAATTTTCATTACTCTAGGAGGTGGGTCAAAAAAGACCTTGTTGTGGTTTATGTCAAAGAGTATTCTTCCTACGTTTTCCTTTAAGAGTTTTTACTGTGTCTGATCTTCAAACTGACACATTCTCCAAGGGATCTTCCTGATCCAGGGGTCAAACCTGTGTTTCTTATGTCTTCTGCATTGGTAAATGAGATTTTAACCACTAGTGCCACCTGGGAAGCCCAAAGCAATTGGAAAAAAAAAAAAAAACAACCTATAATGGAAAGTAATATGAAACTTTGTATATATATATATATATGGCATATACACATATATATAAGGCATATATATGTATATATATAAAGAAAGAAAGAAAGAGACTTGGAGGCAGGCTGAACTTCAGGAAAGGGGACCAGCTTGGAGAGACATTTAGTGACCCTGCCATTCCTACTATGTTCCAGATCTAAAGGGCTGAACATCGGCAGTGGAAGACAAGGCAGAGTTTCTCTTGAACCTTAGATCAGTGGGCCTGTGAGCAAGCGTGGACCCTTCATTTGAATGAGGGAATTTCTGACAAGGGGTCATAGGCTCCAGTGCTGAGGTCTGTAGCCATGTGCTTGGAATCATCCAAACTTTTTTCTGAAAAGGGCCTAATGGTAAATGTACTAGGCTTTATGAGTCATGCAGACTCAGAAACAACTATTCACCTCTGCACAAAGGACCAAGTCTATTCCAATAGAACTTTATTTCCAAAAACAGCCAGAAGAAGCAAATAGGAGGCAGATTCAAGCAATGTTTATGGGATAACAGAATTTGCTGACCAATTGCATATTGCGACTTGAGTAAGGTACTCAGCTAGCTAATGTCCACATGAGGAAAAATTAGACATATTCCAGATTACTATCCAATGCACATATCTTCCTAAAGACAAAGCAATACAATTTTTCTCAAACTAGCAATCACAAACCATGAGTGGGTCATGAAATTGATTAAACTATCAAAAAGATAGAATTGCATGTTATAGTTCAATAGTAATAAAATCATATTTGTTATTAAAGTTAAATCATTTTATTTTAGTCTAATTAGTAAGTGGAATTATTTTCTATAAAACTTAAAAAAGTTGTGTGCATCTTGTATAATATGTGAAAATTTTTTTCAATTATAGATCATGGCCAGAGAAATTGAAAAAATACCATTTAAGGGAAATATTATAAAGTAGAAAGAGCATAGGACTAGGAAATGAAAAGATTTAGGCTGGTCTTTATCTAAATTCTGCCATTTTTAGATTTGAAGAAATATTTAACATCTCTAGAACTCAGATGTCTTATTGGTAAAATTAAGGCATTAGTTTTTTCCTACATCTACTTATTGTTTGAGAGACTGGAAATACAAGAACAGACAAGACAGGTCCAGTCCTCAGGAAGCTAACATCCTACTGGGAGAGATACATAAATAAACAAAGGAGGATGAAGTGATGGCCTGAGTGTTTATGGAGTGAGTGGTGCTTCAAAGAGGAGCTCAAGGAAGGCCTGTCTGGAAACAAATGGTGATGTGAGGGTCCCAGACTGGGGAGGAGTCTGACAGTGAGAACAGCTTGGGCAGAAGTGATGGTGAAACTAGGGCTCAGAAGCGAGTCCCTGGCCTCAATCAAAGTCACTCAGTTAACCCCTATGACCACCTAATCCAGGATAAAGGAGGCAAGAATATACAATGGAAGGACTTCCCTGCTGGTCCAGTGGCTAAGACTCCACTAAGACTGGGTTCCTAATGCCAGGACCCAGGTTCAATCCCTGGTCAAGGAACTAGATTCCACATGCTACAACTAAGAGTTTGAATGCTGCAATGAAGATCAAAGATCCTGAGTGCTGCAAGGAAGGCCCAGCACAGCCAAATCAATAAATGAGTGAATATTAAATTTTTATACAAACACACACACAATGGAGGAAAGAGTCTCTTCAACAAATGGTACTGGGAAAGCTGGACAGTTACATGTAAAATAATGAAATTAGAACACTTCCTAACACCACACACAAAAATAAAATCAAAATGAATTAAAGACTTACATATAAGGCTGGATATTATAAAACTCTTAGAGGAAAATACAGGCAGAACACTCTCTCACATAAATCACAGCAAGATCTTTTTTGATCCGCTACCTATAATAATAACAATAAAAACAAAAATAAACAAATGGGACCTAATTAAACTTAAAAACTTTTGCACAGCAAAGAAAATCATAAATAAAACAAAAATGCAACCTTCAGAATGGGGAAAAATATTTGCAAACTAAGCAACTGACAAGGGATTAATCTCCAAAATACACAAATTGCTCCTGTAGCTCAATATAAAAAAAAAAAAACAAACAAACAACCCAATCAAAAAACAGGCAGAAGACCTAAATAGACATTCCTCCAAAGAAGACATACAAATGGCCAACAAACACATGAAATGATGCTCAACATCACTAATCATGAGAGAAATGCAAATAAAAACTACAATGAGGTATCACTTCACACCAGTCAGAATGGCCATTATCAAAAATTCTACAAACAATAAATGCTGGACAGGGTATGGAGAAAAGGGAGCACTCCTACACTGTTGGTGGGAATTTTATAAAAAGTCACTCAATTAAGAACATATTGGACAGACTTGAACATGGGTTTTTAGTTCATAACTCAAACTCCACATCATTATGCAGCTTCAACATGGATGTATTCCTTAAAATTACCTTTCCTTATGTAAGCTCCTTGATGGTTTGAAATAAAATGACAACAGGGACTTCCCTGGTGGTCCAGTGGTCTAGACTCTGCATGTCCATTGCGGGGGTTCAGGTTTGATCTCTGGTCAGGGAACTAAGATCCCACATGCCACCCAGTGTGGCCAAAAAAAAAAAAAAATCCCCAAATGACAAGGTGATCATTAAATGTGATCATTGTATTAGAGGTCACATTTCACCAGCTGCCATATTCAACCAACACCTCTATGTACTGCAGCCCCGTCTCTCAGAATCTCCTCAAACAAGTGATTCCCAAACTAGAGAGGCGTAAACACACCTGGATTCATAATTGCCATTTCTTCCCTGCTGCAAATGAGTCTCTATTCATAATCTCAGCTTGTACAATAATCCACAGATAATACCAATGTAAGACATGCCTGTTGGGAATTAAAAACAAAAGAAGACAGGCTTATCAGAAGAAAGGGGGTGATGAAAAAAAAGTCACCCCATGATCCTTGGACACCAAACCTGTAATGTGAATTTTAGCTGAGAGAAGCCTGATGTTTGAAGTGGTGTAGCTACCCTCTCTCTGTCTTTTAGTAAGACTGTGGCAGGCAGAATAATGCCCCAGATGTATCCACATCCTCACCCCCAGAACCTGTGAATACATCACCTTCCATAGAAAAGGGGATTTTGCAGGTGTGAATAACCTAAGGATCTTGAAAAGGAGAGAGTACTAGTTTGTGATAGCCATAACAAAATTCCATCCACTGGGTGGCCTAAACAATGGAAATGTATTTCCTCACAGTTTCGGAGACTAAAAGTTTAAGGTCAGATGTTGGTGGGTTTGGTTTCTTTGGAGGCTTCTCTTCTTGGCTTGCTGATGGCCACATGCTCACTATGTTCTCACTTGGTCTCTCCCCTGTGCTTGAGAAACCCCGGTGTCTCTGTGTGTTCAACCTTCCTTCTCTTATAAGGCTCTCAGTCAGATTGGAATACCTCCACAACCACCAGTGGTCTCATTTTAACTTGATTATCTCTTCAAAGCAGGGGTCCCCAACTTCCAGATCGCAGACCAGCACCTTCTGTCAAATCAGTGACAGCATTCGATTAGAAATACAGTACATAATAAATGCAATGCATTTGAATCATCTAGAAACCATCCTCCCACTCCCCAGTCCATGGGAAAACTGTCTTCCACAATACAGGTCCCCCATTCCAAAAAGGTTGGGGACTGCTGCTTTTTTTTTTTTTGATGGGAGGTTAATTGCTTTACAACATTGTGTTGGTTTCTGCCATACAACATGAATCAGTCATAAGTGTCCCCTCTCTCTTCAATCCCCCCACACACACCCATCCAACCCCTCTGTTGTCACAGAGCACCAAGCTGAGCTCCTTGTGCTATACAGTAATTTCATTTTACACATGGTAGTTTATAGTCAATGCTACTGTCTCAATTCATCCCACACTCTCCTTCCCCCACTGTGGAGGACTGATTCTTCAAAGGACTTATCTCCAAATACAGTCACATTCTGAGGTCCTCGAGGTCAGGGCTTCAACATATGAATTTGGGGAGCAACACAAGCCAAGCCAATAACAGGGAGATACCCTTAGATTAATGAGGTGAGTTCAATGGAATCACAAGGATCATTATAAATGAAGAGTGAGTAGCAAGAAAGTCAGAGTATGAGATGTGATGGCAGAAGCAGATGGTGAGAGTCAGATTTGAAGATGTAATGCTTCTGCCTTTGAAAATAGAAGGGGCCACAAGGCAAGGAATAAAGGTAGGATAATAAGAGGGAGTAGACTCTGCTTTGAAACCCTCAGAAGGAATGTAGCCCTGTCAATACCTTGATGCTAGCCCCGTCACTCCCATTTTGGACTTCTGACCTCCAGAACTGTAGCAGAATACATTTGTGTTGTTTGAAGTCCTCATATTTATGGAAATTTGTTACAGCAGCAGAAGGAGACTAAAACAGAGACCCAGTTTCCTGTGGTTTGGAGAATTCTATCCTCCAAACCACAGTGATGGACACAAAGATGGACACATGTCTCAAGAGGAGCCAATCAGAGCCCTTCCCTGGGACTTTCTATATGGGGCCATGGAAAGACATCTTTTTCCTTCTTGAGAGGTGTACCCTTTTCTTGTGAGTCTAAGGTTGTCTGATGTAGTATTTCCTTTACCTTAGCAAGATCCATCTGCAGCATAGTGACTGAGGGTGATTTAAAAGAGAGGAAGGGGACTTCCCTGGTGGTCCAGTGGTTAAGAATTCACCTGCCAATGCTGAGGACATGGGTTTGATCCCTGATCCAGGAAGACCCCACATGCCGTGGAGCAACTAAGCCTGTGCACTACAATGACTGATTCCCACCCAGAAACTGTGCTCTGCAACGAGAAAAGCCACCACAACGACAAGCCTGGGCACTGCAACTGGAGCGTAGCCCCTGGTCGCCTCAATTAGAGAAAGCCCATGAGCGACAATGTAGACCCAGCATAGCCAAAAATTAACTAAATTATATTAAAAAAAATTCAAAAGAGGATGGAGGAACCAGGAAGAGTTCCAAAGGCTGCCTGAGCCTTGGAATCCAGTTGTTTCCATCTCAGTCCTATCTATTTCTAGTGCAGTTTTATAAGGTGATTTTTTTTTCTCATGCTGGTTTGGGCTGGATTTCCTTGAGTTGAAATCATAGTCCTAAATCTTTCCAATGAATTTTCCTAAAATGTGTTATGCTGAATACAAATGGAGTCTCTTGGGAAAACCAAGCCTTCCCAGGCAAAGTTTAAACATAAAACAAGTCACAGGGTGTGAGCATAGTTTCTTCATAAAGCAGCTGTGTGCCCTGTGACTGCTCCCCTCCCTACCCCGTGAATTCAGAAATGGCTGAAGGAAACACCAGTGATATTTTCTAAATCTGCTTGGGAAACCAAGGCCAGAGACAAATCTGTTGGCAGAGAAACATGGGAACAAGAAACAAGAAGGGGAGTACTTCCCTGATGGTTCAGCGGCTAAGACTCAGTGTTCCCAATGCAGGGGGCCTGGGTTTGGTCTCTGGTCAGAGAACTAGATCCCACATGCCACAACCAAGATATGGCAGGGCCAAAGAAATAAGTAAATAAATATTTTTAAAAAACAGGAAGGAAACAAGAAGAGAGACAAAAACCCATAAAGAGCCAGGAGCTCACAAATAAGCCTCTGATCTCCCTGGAAAGGTGTGTTACCAAGGGACAGGGACAATTTGATGCCAAACAGCTTGACTTTACATCCTGTCTTTACACAGCTCAGCTGAGGGCTTGGAGTGGAATATTTCAGCTATGTGCCCCAGACCCCCATCTATAAAATGGGGCTAGCAAAATATTAACTGCTTGACTGTGATGGTTCAGTAAGTTAACACAAATAGAGGATATACAAAGACCCACGTGTTCAGCTCTTGGAAAAGTCTTGAAAGTGTTAGTTGCTTAGTTGTGTTGGACTCTATGACCCAATTGGACTGTAGCCCGCAAGGCTCCTCTACCCATGGGTTTCTCCAGGCAAGAATACTGGAGCGGGTTGCATTCCCTTCTCCAGGGCAATCTTCCTGATCCAGGAATTGAACCCAGGTCTCCTTCACTGTAGGTGGATTCTTTACTGTCTGAGCCACCAGAGAAGTCCTGGGAAAGTCTTGGTCTTTATCATAAGTTCCTTTACTTCCTGGCCCAGGTCACACGGCAACTGCCACAGGCAAGGGAACCGTCTGGTACAGAGGCAGGTAGTCCATTACTCACAGCCTCGGGGAGTAGCCTGATGAGAAAGCACAACCCTTCACTCTTTCCTTTCATAACCTCAGTGCTTGCCAAGGTGAGGGATGAGCAGAGTGGCTGTTAGCAGCCAACTCCCCTTTCTCACACAGCACCACCAAAATAAGGAGCTCGAAGATGTTACTCAACACAAAGCATCCGCCATTTAATTCACTCTGTAGTCCCACAGTGTGGGAGCAGATTCTGTGCTTCATCCCAGTTTTTCCTCCTGCCTTGAAAATCAGCTATGGCTCCCGGAAGTGGGCATCTTCTCTCATTATGACCTCACGCTGGGGACTTCTTCGCCTCAAAACATTTGATATCTTGAGCAGATAATGATTTCCAAAACTGAGGAAAAGAAAACACTTATGTTGGATGGTGTTTGGGGAATTTTTTTTCCTTTGATTCCTAATGTGTTTACAATGCATTTCTCTTTTATAGGCTCTCTGATGCACTGGTTGGGGGAACACTGTTAGAAAAGCGAATTGCCCGTAGCTTTAAATTGTTTTATGGCAAAATTAGAAACAAAACTTGAAACCACATCTCAGTAACAGCCTTCCCCACACCCAGCTTCACATTCCTTCACAACCCTAAGGCAATGCTCTGCCTGAAAGGTAGGTTATAGCAAAGGTTAGTTCTCTAGATGAAGGGGACATACATGTACAATAATCCAAGTTGGGCAGCCTGGGAAACGGGCCTGAGACCTGTATTACACACACACACAGCTTACTCCTCCATCATCTGACACTGCCGCCTTTCTGGGCTCTGCTGTCTATGGGATCTGGCATCCCAGTATGTGGAATCTTTCATTTGTTAAACAGGCAAGAATATTGGAGTAGCCATTTTCTTCTCCAGAAAATCTTCCCAGCTCAGAGATCGAACCCAGGTCTTCCACATTGCAGGCAGATTCTTCACTGTCTGAGCTACCAGGGAAGCCTAAACAGGGGCACACACACACACACACACACACACATGCATATAAAACTGTGCTCCCATCTTCCACCACCGAAGCAACCAGGTATAAATGGGTCATTTTCTGCTTTGGGGCACAACCTTCTCCTCCTGCAAAGTGGTAACTCTGGATTCACTTCCATCCCATATACTCTCCACATGTGCAGCCACCCTTACTAATAACAGAAGAGAGAAAGGGCACGTGTGTGTGTGTGTGTGCGTGCATGCATGCACACAACGCTCAGTTGCTCATTGTTGTGTAGTCGCTAAGTCAGGTCCAACTCTTTGTGACCCCATGAACTTCAGCAATCAGGCTTCCCTGTCCTTCTCTATCCCCTGGAGTTTGTTCAAACTCATATCCATTGAGTCAGTGATGCCATCCAACCATCTCATCCTCTGTCGTCAACTTCTCCTGCCATCAATCTTTCCCAGCATTAGGGTCTTTTCTAAAGAGTTGGCTCTTCATATTAGGTGGTCAAATTTGCTCATACCCTGGCTTTTATCACAAGACCATCCCTTACCTCCTCCTAAGAACTCAACTGGGGACCTAGATGTGCAAATGCAGCAGAAGTGTGGGGGTAGGGGAGACATGGTCTTCCAGGAAGAGGCCAGTGTTGGAGGAAGGATTCCTGAGTTTGTTCATCAAGACTCTATCCCTGCTGCTTTCACAGGCAAAACAACAGAAACTGACACCCAAAACATTCTCTCTTTACATCCATATGCGTGACGAAATTGAAGTCATTATTTTCTAGGCAATAATGACTCAGACCCTCTTCTCCCCTCTTTGAAAGGTGTGAGTCCTGGGGACTTCCCTGGTGGTCCAGTGGATAAGAATCTGTCTGCCATTGCAGGGGACACAGGTTTGATCCCTGGTCAGGGAACTGAGATCCCACATACCAAGGGGCAACTAAGCCTATACGCCAGAACTACTGAGCCGAGTTCTAGAACAGCTTGGGGGCTGCAACTACTGAAGCTCATGTGCCCTAGAGCCCATGCTCGCCACCAAGAGAAGCCACCACAATGGAGAGTCTGGGCATCACAACTGGAGAGTAGCTCCTGAGTGCAGCAAGGTAGACCCAGTGCAACCAAAAAAGCAAAAAGTTTAAATACGTAAGGAAAGTTATGGTTCGTAAAGATAGATGATGTTTCATAGGATGTGAGTCAGCAGGAAGGCATCTTCATTCTGAGACTCTGAGCTCCCATCTCAAGCACAAACTTCATCCTCTTTACTCCCCACCCTTCACCCTCTGACCCAACAAACACACACACAGCTCCATAGAGTCTTCAGGCCATGATCTGCATCTCCATAAAGGGGAGGCTTGGAGGTCTACATGCATCCGCCACTGGGCGGAGGTCTGGGTGCCACTTCCTGTGTTTCCCAACAGTGTTTTGTTACCTGGTATATTCCCAGTTGAGGTCATCATCCCTGCTTTGGACCACACTTGTGCTTATTACCACACTTGTTCTTTTAATATTTTCAACCTTAATGTTTATTTTTTACTTTCTTTAAGTTTTTTACAAATTAAAAAAAATTATTTAGATTTTCTGCATATCTTTGCTGCATCTTTATTTCCAGCTCATTCTTTGTTTCCTCCAGATAACACCATCTGTTACTGCTCTGCCTCCTCACATGCTAAGTTGCTTCAGCTGTGTCTGACTCTTTGCGACCCTACGGGACTGTAGCCTGCCAGGCTCCTTCTTCCATGGGATTCTCCAGACAAGAGTACTGGAGTGGGTTGCCATTTCCTCCTCCAGGGCATCTTCCCAACCCAGGGATCGAACTTGCATCTCTTATGTCTCCTGCATTGGCAGGCTGATTCTTTACCACTAGCACCACCTGGGAAGCCCCTCTGTTACTGACAAGGAAAGTACAGACAGCTGCAGGGCTGCTTCAGTGACCCCTCTGTGGCCAGTCCACTTTCCTCCTGGCTCCACATCCTTTCCTAACTCTCATTCTCCCAACCTGTTCACTCTAATTCCTTCGGATGAACTTTGTAGAGCCTGCCTCAAAAGCAGGATGGCAGGCAGAGCCTCCATCAAGTTCACTCCCAGGGTTAAAGGTGTGTGGGAAACTAAGTCACTATTTTCTGACATTGGCAAGGATATTATTAATGGTATATTTCTTTCTTTCTTTTTTAGTATAATTGCTTTACAATGTTGTGTTAGCTTCTGCTGCACAACAACATGGATCAGCCATATGTATACATATATGCCCTCCCTTCTGAGCATCTCTCCCACCCCTAATGGTATTATTTCTTTTCAAGAAAGTATAGACATGATGCATTTAGGCTTTGAGTGGAGGAACCATGACTTATTCATTGGCTTATCCCTATTGGGGCATCCCACAGTGGTTTGCTCTTAGAAATAGCTAAAATAGCTATTTCTGAATAAGCAGTGAATGTTATAAAACAGAAAAGAAAAACAAAGACTGTGTGATTCAGAAGTGCAAGAATGACAATCACACAAGAAACAGCACAGTAAGAAATCACAAAAATATTACCCATTTCTTTTCCAAATGATGGGAAGGAAAATGTTAGCTGTAAGAGCATCATTCTGGGGTTGATTAGGGGAACATTTTCTCCATGTGAAGCTCAGCTCTGAGATGTTGAGAACAATTCAGTGATTTCCAAATCTTATCATTGTCAGGGGGAATTTTCTAAAAAATCTATCATTTCCAGTGCCCCATCTCATATCTACTATATTAGACTCTCTAAGGAATGAGGTCGTGGAGTTTCCATTAAAAAAAAAATCTTTTCAGGTGACTGCAGTGCAGAAACTCTGGAGTTGATGGGACATAAGATTCTAAGACAGAAGGCCTATTTGAATGCTTGCTGCCATCACTAATTAGCTGACTGTGTGACCACAAGAGAGATGCTACAGCTCTCTGTTACCTAAAGGTGAGGGATCTGGCCGCTTGCCACCCAAAGCCAATAAACAGGCCAGGTTGGTGGAAAGGAAAATTTGTTTTCCGGGAATCACCCAGGGATCAGGCTTCCTTTCTCTATGTGTACAACACATGCTTCTACAGCAGGAAGAGGGGCAGCCTGGAGTATCTGGCAGAGCCCCCATACCTAACCAGGGTGCCTGCCACCCAATCTGCCATCTGCTCCTCTGGCTTCAAGCTGTTCATCAGCTCACTTCTCGCCTTTGTCCTTGAAGAATACTCAAATGTCAGGGGCCCTTGTGAACTATGCCCACTCTGTTACAGTAGACATTTTGGCCTCAAAAGACCAAAATTGAGAGACTTCTCTGGCTGTCCAGTGGTTAAGACTTGACTTTCCAATGAAGCGGGTGCAGGTTTGATCCCTGGTTGGGGAGCTAAGATCCCACATGTCTCCCTGCCAAACACCCAAAACATAAAACAGAAACAATACTGTTAACAAATTAAATAAAGACTTTAAAAATGGCTCACATTAAAAAATAATTCTTAAAAAAAATTGAGTTTATGAGAGTTGGGGGTCGCTAAGACAAGTAACAAATCAAGTTCTAAGAGCATGGGATGAGGGTTAGGACACAACTCCTGCAGAAAGGCGTGGGGTGCAGGGAACCCTCCCCTGCTGCACCCCAGAACCGAGGATGGAGAATGGCTGGGTTGGAGGAGGGGCAATGTGGCCGTGACGATGTCACTGAGCAGCTGAACAGCCTCAGTTACAACTGTGGACATGCGAATGGGCACTTAGCTTTACAAAGCTCTTGGAACTCTGGGGACTTAGGAAATGGACTTACTAAATAAATATCAGGCCACGCCCTGCTTGGAGCAGTGAAAGCTGGAGCAGGCTTGATTGACATACAGGGATTAGCAACTGGAGAGCCAGGTACCATGCAGCCCAGACTGGGTCACCAGGAGCTGTGAAGAGGGAACCAGGTCACTATCTACAGACATGGGAAGATCTCTAGGAGACAGATACACATAGATATAGATATAGACATAGATACAGTTGGAGAAGGGAATGGCGGCCCACAGCAGTATTCTTGCCTGAAGAATTCCAAGGACAGAGGAGCCTGGTGGGTTACAGTCCATGGGGTCACAGAGTGGGACATAACTGAGCAACTAACACACACACAGATATAGATATAGAGAGATATCAATGTTGACTATAGTTCCCTATGTCATACAGTAGGTCCTTATTGTTTATCTATGTTTTATATCCTAATTTATCCCTCTCCTTCCTGCTTTCCCCTTTGCCAGGAAATATTATTCAGTGAAACAAATATTCAGTGAAAAGTGTACAGGATTCTACCTCTTGTGTAAGAGCCAGAGGCTAGGGATATCAAGATAAATACATCCCTGTTTACTATTTTTTTTTTAATTTTCTTTACTTTATTGTGTTGGTTTTGCCATACAGTAACATGAAACCGCCATGGGTCTACACATGCTCCCCCTCCAGAACCCCCCTCCCTCCCCCTGGGACATCTCGGTGCACCAGCCCCGAGCATCAACCCTGGGCTGGCGATTGATTTCACATATGGAAATTAACATGTTTCAGTGTCATTCTCCCATATCATCCTACCCTTGCCCTCTTCCACAGAGTCCACGTGTCCGTTCTACACATCTGCATTCCTTTTGCTGTCTCGCATGCAGGGTTCTCATTACCATCTTTCTAAATTCCATATATATGCGTTAGTATACTGTATTTACTTTTATTATGCTTCCTTTCAGATGGGAGAGCCTAGGGTGGGGATAAATGGGGTAAAATCATATTACTAACTGTATATATTCTGATTCTGAGTCAGAAATTCTAAATTGTGTCTCAAAAAATTTCTTCTTAAATCCTTCCCCCTTTCAGGCTGTAGATCACATTTTTCCCCCTACAGATCACATTCTTAAACACTGCAGTGTCAGGACGCAGAGAAAATAAACCTGCTTAGACTCTTGGGGATCAAACCAAATTAAGATGATTCTCTTCTACTGTAGGTGGATTGTGTTAATCTAATACCATCTTGAAAGGTTTCTCTTCAAGGAGAGAATCTTCTCCATTCAAGTAACAAAATTATTTTCTGAGTTGTGTTAGTAATATACTTCTGAGGCCAAGTTGCTGAATAATTTCAAGTGCTGTAAAAACACATCATCCAGTAATTTGTGTTTTATCTTATCTTTTTCCCCAGACCCTAAAGTTTTTGTTGTTTTTTTTTGCCAGTAACACACTCTGACACACCTCGCCTCAGGGAAACAGCTCCATTGCACAAGTTTAGTTTTGGCTTCCTATCTCTTCAGGAAAAATATGGCTTAAGGCACTCCAGTGATCTGAGACAGGCAAAACAGTAAGTTAAATAAATGAGGCAGTGATAAGGAAGGACTAATGAAAAAATGTCAGCCAAAGGCATAGAATCTATTTTGAGTAATAAGTCATACATATGCACTATTGATACTGTGCATAAAATAGATAACTAATGAGGATCTACTGTATTGCAAAGGAAACTCTGTGCTCTGTGGTGACATGAAAAGGAAAGAAATCCAAAGGGAGAGGATATGCATATATATATGGCTGATTCATTTTGCTGTACAGGAGAAAGTAACACAACACTGTAAAGTAACTATACTCCAATAAAAACTAATTAAAAATAAAAAATAAAATTAGTTCAAAATAGAAAAGTTTAGGGAAAAACAACAAAAAAGACTGCCAAATTTGTGACTGAAAAGTACCTATTATACTCACAATAAAATAAGAGCTTGTCATTGCACCACAGAATTGATGCTTTTGGATTGTGGTGCTGGAGCAGACTCTTGAGAGTCCCTTGGGCAGCAAGGAGATCAAACCAGTGAATCCTAAAGGAAATCAACCCTCAATATTTATTAGAAAGACTGATGCTGAAGCTGAAATTTCAATATTTAAGCCACTGGATGTGAAGAGCCAACTCATTGGAAAAGACCCTGATGCTGGGAAAGATTGAAAGCAAAGGCAGAGGACAAAATAATTATATAGCATCACTAATTCTGTGGACATAAATTTGAGCAGACTCTGGGATATAGTAAAGGACAGAGGAACCTGGCATGCTGCACTCCATGAGTTTGTAAAGAGTCGAACATGACTTAAAAACTGAATAACAATAACAAAAATAATAGGTCATGTGCTTTTCATGTTAGATTCTCACCAAACCTAACTAAATTGCCCAATCAGCATGTATTATTGAGAATCAAACATGACCCCAATTCCATGCTAAAACAATGTATAATCAAATGCACTACATATACAAGCAAATATGCATATATATGCTTCTAATATCTATTTGAATATGTAGTCTTCAATACATGACTTCTATATGTCAGAAAAATACAAATACATTGTAAGCTAACCAAAGCAACTGGAAATTTGTGCAAAATAAAATTCTGTGCACCCACAAGCTTCCACAAACACATGCATCGAGATTTAATGATGTTAGTTTCAGGCATTTGGGTGCACCAGGAGTTGTTAAGGCGTTGGGTCCAAGGATTTATCTTGCCCAACATTTTATTTTGTTTACACTGAAGGATTCAGAAGTATTTGAGAAAACATTTTTAAATTGGCATCTTTCACTTAAAAACTCAAAATGTTAGACTTTCTCATGGTTAGATCCTCTTAGACTCCTATACAATGTTAGGGTAATTGGAAAACTAAATCAGCAACTCCACATGGCACCACTTGGCTGGAACGAAGAATTGTCCTTTTTTTTTTTTTTTTAAGATGAGGGTTCTGGGGTCCAGGTGGAGCTTCACCACTGAGCTGTGGCTTATCATCATGACTGTTCTGTGTCCACCCTTCCCTCAAGTGTGGGGAAATGACAGGTAATCATACAGGTGTGTATTTTAGAAGAAAAAAAGTTGAGTTGATGTAGTGGTTTACCAAGTGAATCATAAGTCTCTGAGTGTAACATACAAAAATAAAGCAAAGCAAATTGACCCTTTTTACCCAGTGTTCTAGCCTCCAGCCCCATCTCAGCTCCTTATAGGCATCAGGCTTTGTGATCTTTGCTCAATACTTGTTCACTTAGACCTGTGACGGGGACCAGGCACCGAGGAAGGGTAACAAGCAGCTCATCTCCTACAGGTATTTATTATAAAGATGTGGAGAAGGATTGGAGAAGAAGATAGTAAATTAATATAATTACAGTTGAGGAACTCGAATCTATGTACATCAAAATGGGCTGGGGTTTCTTGAGATTTTTTTTTTAAACATTTATTTTTATTTCTTTATTTGGCTGTCCTGGGTCTTAGCT
Organism: Antilocapra americana; assembly: GCA_007570785.1. Taxonomy (NCBI): domain Eukaryota; kingdom Metazoa; phylum Chordata; class Mammalia; order Artiodactyla; family Antilocapridae; genus Antilocapra; species Antilocapra americana. The sequence continues at coordinate 11,265,268 of ML663006.1, read as the reverse complement.
GCAGCACTCAGGATTTTTGATCTTCATTAGTCACATGTGGGACCCTTAGTTGTGGCATGCAAACTCTTAGTTGCAGCATGCAGAATCTAGTTCCCAAATCTGAAGTCGAACCTGAGCCCCTTGAATTGAGAATATAGAGTCTTACCCATCAGACCACAGAGGAAGTCTCTTAAGATTTTAAAAAGATCCAATTTCTATGACAAATGACCCTTGAATAACTCAGAGGTTAGGGTGCTGACTCTCTGTGCAGTCAAAAATCAATGTGTAACTTACAGTCAGCTATCCTTATACATAGTCTTCTTTCTCTTTATTTGAGGTTCTGCTTCTAAGAATTCAATCAACCTTAAATTTACTATTGAAAAATTCATGTACAAATGGACCACACAGTTCAAATCTGTGTTGTTCAAGGGCCAATTGTATAAAGATAAAAAATAACATTGAAGAAATTCCTCCCAAGCAAAATAATTCACTTTAAGACAGGAAGAGCCTTGTTAAGCTGATTATTGCACAGCTCCCAAGAGTAGCAGTTATTAAATCAGGGGGTTCTAGAATTCCTTGCATGTTTTCATCACAAAAAAAGGAATAAAGCAATAATAAAGGGGGTAAGAGGAGACTTGGAGGCAATGGACGTCTCTATGGCGTAGATTGTGGAGATGGTTTCAGGCGTGGATACTTATCTGCAAACTCATCTAGGTGTACACATTAAATATGAACAGTATTTTGTATGTTAATCATACCTGAGTAGAGTGGGTTCTTTTTTTAAAACAATTACTTGGACATTCAGTGTCTCCTAAGACATTTATCAGAGTGAAGAATATGTGATACATACATGCAATGGAATACTATTCAGCCATAAAAAAGAATGAAACACGCCATTTGCAGGAACACGGATGGACCGTGAGATGATCACACTAAGTGAAAGAAGTCAGAAAGAGAAAGACAAATACAATATGACATCACTTATAGGTGGAATCCAAATTTATGACACAAATAAGCTTATCTGTATAACAGAAACAGACTCACAGACATAGAAAACAGACTTCTTGTTGCCAAGGGTTGGGGAGGGATGGAATGGGAGTTTGGGATTAGCAGATACAAACTGGTATATATAGAACGAATAAACACAAAGTCCCAGTGTATAAGAGAGGGAATTATAATCAGTATCCTATAATAAATCATAATGAAAAAAATATGTAAAAGAATACGTATATATGTGTGTGTGTATATATGACTGACTCACTTTGCTGTACAGTAGAAATTAATTAATATAACACTGCAAATCAACTACATTCCAATAAAATAAAAATTTTAAAACAGATTATTATCAGAGGTTATCCAAAAAAGAACTCAGTTCCCCCACAGAAAATGAATAATAAATAGTGTCAAACAGCAAGGTCAATGACTCTACATAGGAGCCTGGATGTGTATGCTTTCTTAGACTTACAGTTACCTGGGGTTCCAGAAAACAACCTCTCATGAAATAAAACCTGGTTAGGTTGCTTAAAACACCGCAGGCTGTGGGGTGGGAGCAAGACATTCATGACCCTTTTCTGTCCCCACTGAACACTCCTCCTGACCCTCCCATTCCTCCCTTTGATGGCTGTTATTTAAAAAGAAAGAAGACAAATGACCATCCCCGTAAATCCTGTGGCGCTGAAAAGGTCATGCTAACAGAGCTGCTAAGCTGCCTTTTAGAGCCCGTCTGAAGGATTTAAAACCCCATCACTGTGTCCAGGATTGCAAAGAGGAAGCAATAACAGGGGTTTCAATAAGAACTCAAGGCAGAAGAGCTGACTCTTCTCTAGTTACATGAAAAGTGTGTGACGCTGATGAGACTCAAAGCCCAGGTGCCACTGCTTCAGGTGCTGTGCCGGTGGAACTGAGCAGACCCCCTAGAGGACCTTCCCCAGGCAGATCCCGCCCCCATATCCTCTGCTTTAGCTCCTCTCTGAATACCTTGGTAATAGTATCTCAGGCATATTTCCTGAGTTTTTCAGATGCTAAAAAAACCATCACCAAATAGAAGAAATTAACTACTTGACTGTGAGCACATAACCCCAGACCTACTGGCACCTAAGGACTGATAATGATAACTGCTATGGCACTGCCCTGTTCCCTCATCATCAGCCAATCAAAGAATTGTACGTGAACTGATCACATGCCCTGTGACACCCTCTCCCTGCCCCCTCCACCCCCACAACGTGGCCTTTAAAAATGCTTTCCTGAAACCATTCCAGGAGTTCAGAGTTTCCTGGGCACAAGTCACCCATTCTCCTTTCATGGCCCTGCAATAAACCTTTCTCTGCCCTCCAGACCGATTTTTCAGTTTGCCCTCGCTGTGCATTGGCTTGTGAACTTGCATTTGGTTACAGGGAGACTGAGAACACTGCACGTGGGGTTCCCCTCTCACTCAGCGGTAAAGAATCCGCCTGCGATTCAGGGGCCACAGAAGATGTGGGTTCGATCACTGGGTGGAGAAGATCCCCTGGAGAAGGGCACGGCAACCCACTCCAGTATTCTTGCCTGGCGAATCCCATGGACAGAGGAGGCTGGTGGTCTACAGTCCATGGGGTCGCAAAGAGTCGGACATGACTGAAACAAATCAGCATGCACGCACTCCCTCTCTGGAGCCTAGGATGGGGGCAGCCATGGATGATGAGACCTGCTCCAGATGCCAAGAATCAGGGTTCCATTTAACCAGTAGCTAGGGAAAGTTTCATGTTGATGAAATCAAATGTATCACAGGAGTTCTGCCCCTCACCTTCCCCACTTTTTCAGCTTTCATCATATATTTCTAGAACTTTCCTCTTCCTAGGAATAGTGTCTGTATTCATTTGAAGAATTTCTCATTCTTGCTTGCTCCTATATGTCCCATGTCTGTTTATCATACTCCCTGCTCGCCTCCAGTTCTTGATTCCACATAGTTATTCCAGCTTCTTCAAGGTATAATTGACAAATAAAACAGTATATATTTAAGCTGTGCAGCATGATGATTTGATATATGTATGTGTTGTGAAATAATTACCACAATCAAGCTATTTGACACATCCATCATCTCATAGTTAATGTGTGTGTAGTGAGAACACTTATGATTAGCAAATTTCAAATGCACAAGACAATATTTTTAACTACGGTCACCATGCTGTAAATTAGATCCTCAGAAGTTATCAATCTTATAGCTGAAAGTTTGTACTTTTTGACCAATATCTCATGGCATTTTCATTCCATCCTATCTGATCTCAATTTCTCTGTGCTCTCACTGAACTTTGTGCCTATGTTCACATGAAATGTTTTCAAATTGTATTACGTCTTTCCATCCTGGAATACGAAGCCAAGTCGGCCTTAGAAAGCATCACTACAAACAAAGATAGTGGAGGTAATGGAATTCCAGTTGAGCTATTTCAACTCCTAAAAGATGATGCTGTGAAAGTGCTGCACTCAATATGCCCACAAATTTGGAAAACTCAGCCATAGCTACAGGGCTAGAAAAGGTCAGTTTTCATTCCAATCCCCCAAACAGGCAATGCCAAAGAATGCTCAAACTACTGCACAATTGCACTCATCTCACATGCTAGCAAAGTAATGCTCAAAATTCTCCAGGCCAGGCTTCAACAGTATGTGAACCGTGAACTTCCAGATGTTTAAGCTGGATTTAGAAAAGGCAGACGTACAAGAGATCTAATTGCCAGCATCTGTTGGATCATTGAAAAAGCAAGAGAGTTCCAGAAAAACATCTACTTCTGCTTTAGTGACTATCAGCAAACTGTGGACAATTCTTCAAGAGTTGGGAATACCAGACTACCTGATGTGCCTCTTGAGAAATCTCTGTGCAGGTCAGGAAGCAACATTTAGAACTGGACATGGAACACCAGACTGGTTCCAAATTGGGAAGGGAGTATGTCAAGGATCTGTGTTGTCACCCTGCTTATTTAACTTATATGCAGAGTACATCATGAGAAAGTCTGGGCTGGATCAAGATTGCCGAGAGAAATATCAATAACCTCAGATATGCAGATGACACCACCCTATGGCAGAAAGTGAAGAAGAACTAAAGGGCCTCTTGAAAGTGAAAGAGGAGAGTGAAAAAGCTGGCTTAACACTCAACATTCAGAAAACTAAGATCATGGCATCTGGTCCCATCACTTCGTGGCAAATAGATGGGAAAACAATGGAAACAATGAGAGACTTTATTTTGGGGGCTCTAAAATCACTGCAGATGGTGACTGCAGCCATGAAATTAAAAGATGCTTGCTTCTTGGAAGAAAAATTATGACCAACCTAGACAGCATATTAAAAAGCAGAGACATTACTTTGCCAACAAAGTCTATGTAGTCAAAGCTATAGTTTTTCCAGTAGTCATGTATGGATGTGAGAGTTGGACTATAAAGAAAGCTGAGCACCAAAGAATTGATGCTTTTGAACTGTGGTGTTGGAGAAGACTCTTGAGAGTCCCCTGGACTGCAATGAGATCCAACCAGTCCATCCCAAAGGAAGTCATCCCTGAATATTCATTGGAAGGACTGAGCTGAAGCTGAAACTCCGATACTTTGGCATCTGATGCGAAGAGCTGACTAATTGGAAAAGACCCTGATGCTGGGAAAGATTGAGAAGGGGACAACAGAGGATGAGATTGTTGGATGGCATCACCAACTCAATGGACATGAGTTTGAGTAAACTTTGGGAGTTGGTGATGGACAGGGAGGCCTGGCGTGTTGCAGTCCATGGGGTTCCAAAGAGTTGGACACAACTTAGCGACTGAACTGAACTGAACTGAATGCACTGTGAGCCATTCAAGGTCATATCATTACTTGTGTATACCTAGCATCCAGACAAAAACAGATTCTGCATTTGTTAAATGAATGAGCAGATGAATGAAGCAATTACCTCCACACACAAATCTGATTCAGTGGCATCTCTTAGGTCACACTTCCCCAGACTTCAGTTATTCATATGGTACTTTCACAATTTCTGCCATGTCAGCATTCCAAAAGTGACTCACAACTTTTTAAAAGTCACTGAAAAGAACACAGCATAGCATGGTGCTTCGAATTTCTGTGATTGAATCTCTCCATCCTTCTGTGGTAAAATACAAGTTTCCAAAATTTCAAGTTCCTGGGCCCAATAGACCACACACTTACAATTCAAGCAATGTAAGCTATAAGTCATTGTTTTCATGTCATGTGTGCATGTATGCTAAGTCTCCTCGGTTGTTTCCAACTATTTGTGACCCCATGGACTATAGACCACCAGGCTCCTCCATGGGATTTTCCAGGCAAGACTACTGGAGGGAGTGGGTTGTCGTACCATCCCCAGGGGATCGTCCTGACCCAGGGATCGAATGCGATTCTCCTGCACTGCCAGTGAATTCTTTACTTGCTGAGCCACCTGGGAAGCCCTTTCATGTTATACTTACATTAATTTCTAATACACTTGCAAATAAATATAAATATTAAATCATTAAAAAAAAGTTTCTTCCTTTATCACTAAAAACCATGTCATTAACCTTCAGCAGCACAAGCTCCATGCTTGAGGAAACAAAGACTTAAGTGATTTGTTCTTGAAAGCACACTATTTGACACATCACATGGATGACCCATCAATCACCTTGAAGGATATCTATTTTATGGATGATTAAACAGAAGCCTGAGGAATACAGCATTTCCTTAATGAGCATCACAAAGGTAGCCTCAAACAGACAGTACAACACACAGTTCTTAGACCTTAAATGCCAGCCATGAAGGCTCTCTGCAGAGCAGTTGTATTTTAACAAGATCACAGCCAGCATAATCCCTTTATTCCTTTGCAAATGTGGAATTAGTTATTGATTCTCCTCTTTATCACAGAGACATGCAATTCAAAATCACAGTCATCATTTTTAATACATGGACACCCATGCCTAATAGTCCCTAGGCATTCGTGTCAGAATAAATCTCCAACTCTGCCTGCTGTAAGGAGGCCAGTGGCCCAGTGAGATGCCACAGCAGGCAGAGTGGTTGGGCACCTTCAGGGCCCAGAATAGTCTGTAGAACACACATGGATAGAGCTTTCTGGTTCTTTGCCTGAATTCTGTGCATAGAAATTCTGTGCTCCAATACGAGTTCCATCCCCTTTATCTGACAAGAGCACAGTTAGCTGTTCTGAAAGGAGGCAAAGGAAACATTTCACAGTAAATTCTGAGTTTGCTATCTGGTACTAAAATCTCTGCTGCTTGGTTTCTTTTTATCGCTCCCTTTTTATTTATTTATTTTTTATTTTTAAGGATTTTTTTTTAAAGTGGATCATTTTTTAAGTCTTTACTGAATTTGTTTCAATACTGCTTCTGCTTTTGGTGTCTTGGGTTTTTTTGGTTTTTTTGCCTGCAAGGTATGTGGGATCTTAGTTCCCGACTAGGGATCGAACCCTCACCCCCTGCATTGGAAGGCCAAGCCTTAATCACTGAACTGCCAGGGAAGTCCCTCTCCCTTACCTTAATAATAATTGTAATTAAAATAAAAGGAAAATATTATCCTTGACACAACCTATCATGTTTTAAGATGAGTCCATATAACCACTGTGGTGATTCCTAGATCTTAGCCATTTGTGTATGGTGTTCAAGAAATTTCCCATACTCTATTTTGGAAGCTTTGAACTGAAACTGGTAAGAAAAAAATTTTGTTTTTAAATTAGAAGGCTGGACAAATATGAGCCTATGTTTGTATTTAGTCTCAATCCCTTCCGTGTGGAAATTAAAACCAAGTACAACAACAACAACAAAAACCCAGAAAGTATCTCTATTTGGATGATTTTTTTTGTACCGTTCATGGTGAAGGCCTCTTGATCTTCTATTTACTTTGAGAGTGAATAAATTTTTCCCCGACCATTCGTCTTGGGAGATGAACTAGATTGACCTCCACTTATTACTAGGACACTGGATTAATTCACTTCTGCTTCCAATTCTGAAGGTCATGCCCTGAGGCTGAATGTTCGGCTCTCCTGGCGAGGAGGACAAATATGGTGAAGAACAGACGTTGGCACCTCATGGTATCAAAAGCAGAAGATTTTGCTTCAAGCAAATGGACTTTCATTTGCACATTGTTTACACTGGAGCAAATGTCAAATGCATTTCTTTCATCTCCTTATTTTGTTCCTATTCTTGTAGTCATTACAACCCTACCTTTAGAGCTAAATCTTTAAACTACAGGGACTGTTAGACTTGACTTGCCGAAATGACTCTATTAAGGATTAATGTTTTATTCAGCTCGGAAATGTGAGCCTATTGATTTAACTTTAAATATCACATTCTTCGATTAAGAGTGGATGTTTACTTTTCTACAATCTGCAGGCTCTGTGCTCTCTAAGAGGCATTGGTCACTAAAAGTTCTATAGATTGGTGCAAATTCCCAATTACTTGACTTTCTGGTGAACCAGTGAACAATGCAAAACACAAATAGATTCCCATTACTTCAAAGAAAAAGGATATTTCCTTTAACAAGGCAACAGCTTTCTTTAGTTTTCTGCGTATTTCACTTCAGCAAAACAATGAAATGAAATTGCTCTATGAAGGGAGTAACTGTCTTGGGTGTGGTCCAATATGTATGTTTGTTCTTTGCCAGCCTTCTCGAGAGAATCCAGTTCTCATTCTAGAGCTGTGATTAGTCATAGCACACATGGGTACCACCATTCAACATTCATTGTAAAGCTGTTGTTCAGCCAAATTTGCTGGGTCCCTCCCATCATCTGTATACCTCAAAGTGCTTTGACTTCAATGAAAAGTGCTTGAAAGCCATTAATTCTTTCATAAGTTTTATAGAATATATCATGGCCAGCATCACACATCCAGTGGAAAATGTATCCTGGAATGTAGTAAACCCAAAGTCAAGCATCCATTTTCATTAGACTTTCAATTTCTCTGAGCTTTCAGCTCCTTGTCCACAAAATAGAGACATTATGACTCATTATAAAGAGCTAGTATAACTTTGGGCTTCCCAGGGGGCTCAGTGGGTAAAGAACCTGCCCGCAATGCAGGAGACCCCAGAGATATGGGTTCAATTCCTGGGTTGGGAAGATGCCCTGGAGGAGGGCTCAGCAATCTACTCCAGGATTCTTGCCTGGAGAATCCCTGTGGCCAGAGGAGCCTGACGGGCTATGGTCCATAGGTCACAAAGAGTCAGACATGACTCAAGTCACTGAGCAGAGCACGCTATGACTTTTGCATGAAACAACCCAACCAGAGGACATTCTAGGAATGTGACGCACCTGGGAGATACTTGACAAATTTGAGTCTCCATTCTCTCTGGGTCTGAATGAAGGGGTATGAGAAAAGCGATATGAAAAAGGGGGAAAGTGGGACTTTTTCAACAAATAATTGCTGATAAGGAAACTGACAAACTTTCATTTGGAGTTAGTATATTATATAAACCTAGTACTTTACTACAGACAATAAAAAAATTGTTTGGTGTGGCCCCTCTCTCTGATCACAGGATAATGGTGTGATGATGATGTATGGTTATAATAGTCTTTTTTTTTTTTGCCATTACATAATAGCACACATTTCATATGGGGAGATAAACCCTCCTCGATGTTCAAGAGATAGTTAGGGGCATTCAGAAACTGCCATTGCTTTTTGGCAGGAGAGTAGACTGAAGCCAGAGATGCTAAGCATCTTGTTAATTGTGGGAAGCAACAAGGCAGGAAAGAAGGTGAGCTACTCTGATAAACTGTCTTTTCCATCATCCTTTTATTAAAATTTTTTTTAATATTTATTTAAAATTTATCAAAATTATGTCAAATTCCATATACTGATTTGTACCTTCTTTTCATTTAGCAATATGTTACAGACCTTTTTTTTTCAAGTGATTACATATGAATCTAATTATTTTTATTGGCTATGTGGCATTCCTATTGTAAGGACATACCATAACCTATTTAATTAATTCTCTATTGATGGAACACTAAAGGAAATGATTTGTTAAAGAATGTCATATTTCCATCAAAGAATGTGTCTTTAAGTAATTTATTTTTTAATTGAAGGATAATTGCTTTACAGAATTTTGTTGCTTTCTGTTAAACCTCAACATGAATCAGCCAGTTCAGTTCAGTTCAGTCACTCAGTCGTGTCCGACTCTTTGCGACCCCATGAACTGCAGCACGCCGGGCCTCCCCCTCCCCTGTCCATCACCAACTCCCAGAGTCCGCCCAAACCCATGTCCATCGAGTCAGTGATGCCATCCAGCCGTCCCATCCTCTGTCTTCCCTTCTCCTCCTGCCCCCTCCCTTTTGAACCTCCGCCCATCTCCCTCCCCACCCCTCCCCTCCAGGTTGACACAGAGCCCCTGCTTGAGTTTCCTGAGCCGTACAGCAAATTCCCGTTGGCTATTTTGCATATGGCCATGTAAGTTTCCATGCTTCTCCTTCCATACATCTCATCCTTTCCTCTCCTCTCCCCATGCCCATAAGTCTATTCCTTATGTCTGTTTCTCCATTGCTGCCGTGTAAATAAATTCTTCAGTACCATTTTTCTAGATTCCGAATATATGCATTAGAATACGATATTTCTCTTTCTCTTTCTGACTCACTTCACTCTGTATAATAGGTTCTTAGTTCATCCACCTCATGAGAACTGACTCAAATGCATTTCTTTTTATGGCAGAGTAATATTCTATTGTGTATATGTACCACAACTTCTTTATCCATTCATCTGTTGATGGACATCTAGGTTGCTTCCATGTTCTAGCTATTGTAAATAGTGTTGCAGTGAACAACGGGATACATGTGTCTTTTTCAATTTTGGTTTCCTTAGGGTATATGCCTCAAAGTGGGATTCCTGGGTCATATGTTGATTTTATTCCTAGTTTTTTAAGGAATCTCCACACCTCTTCCATAATGGGGGTTTCAATTTGCATTCCCATCAACAGGGCAAGAGAGTTCCCTTTTCTCCACACTCCCTCCAGATTTTTTTATTTTCTTAAAGATTTTTCAGACCTGGAGCATTTTTAAAGTCTTTATTGAATTTGTAACGATATTGATTCTGTTTTATGTTTTGGTTTCTTGGCTACAAGGTATGTGCTATCTTAACTCTCTGACCAGGGATCAAACCCACACTCCCTACACTGGGAGGTGAAGTCTCAACCCCTGGACTGCCAGGAAGGTCCCCTCCACCATCCCATTATAAACACATTCAAGTGAAAACAATGTGGAACCCTGATGATGAGGAAGAACACTTATTACCTACCACCTGCCAGCCCTAGAAATAGAGCTTTTTCATACACTGTTGTGACGGTTGACTGTGTATGTCAACTTGACTGGGCTTGGGGGTGGCCAGAGAGCTGGTAAAATGTTCTTTCTTGGTGTATCTGTGAAGGTGTTTCTGGATGAGATGAACATTTTAACTGGTGAGTAGAATAAAGAAGATCTCCCTCACCAAGGAGGGTGGGCCTCACCCAAACTCTTGAGGGCCAGGATGGCACTAAAAGGCAGAAGAGAGGAGAATTTACTCTCTCTGCTTGAGCTAGTACATCCATCTTCTCTTGCCTTCAGATTCAGAATTCCTGGCTTGTGGGCATTCAGACTGGACAGAACCTTATATCACCGGCTCCCCTAATTCTTAAGCCTTTGGGTTCAGACTGGAATGAAACCATCAGCTTTCCTGGGACTCCAGTTTGCTGGCAGAAGATCAGGGGGGTTTGTAGACTCTGCAATCACGTAAGTCAAGCTCTCATACTAAATCTCTTTCTGTATAACTAGTGAACCTATATCCTTTTGGTTCTGTTTCTCCAGAGAACCCTAATACATGCCTATTTTATCCAACGTGTTTATACTGTCAAATATTTCAGATACAGCCACAACATGCAACACCAGGATTCCCCAACCTCTGGGATCTAATGCAATAATAGAAATAAAGTGCAAAATAAATGTAATGCACTTGAATCATCCCCAAACCATCCCCTCCACCCTGGTCTGTAGAAAAAATTCTTCCACGAAACCAGCCCCTGGAACCAAAAAGGCTGAGGACTGCTGTCTAGACCGCAGTTCCTTCTGCCCCAGCTGTAGCTGCAGTGAAAGGCTGAGAGAGTCATAGGTGGAAAACTGGCAGTTTTGATTAGCATTATTACCACCAGCACCCTCACAGGGCTGTCAGTAAGGGGTATGGGAAATGCACAGTCTCCCAAAGTGGGTTTTCAGATACAGAGAAAGCTCAGAAAATGCATGATGAGTGTGTTTTTGTAAAACTGCACACACACAAAACAATGAAGATAGTAACCCACATATTGAATGATACACTCAAAGGATGTTGGTAGTATCTGATTTATTCGTTACATTGAGTTTGGTAACATGTTTACTGGGATCATAAGACAGAAACGTTTGGTTAATAGACATCATCCTGGGCAGGAAAGGCCATAGGAAGTTGTTTTTATTGGGCACATGGGGTCACTGTTTTAATTTGAAAAAAAAAATCATATGAGGTTAGGAAAACTTGTCTCTGGAAGAAATCAATAATATAAAGACACTTGATTAGTCGACCCATTTATTTTTCTGGAAGAGGTGATCTTTACGAAGGTTAACCCAATCCTAAGGGGAAGAAGGGAAATGAACGATAGAGAAGCACATTGGAATCTGTGTGAGTTTTTTGTTCATGTAGCTTGTAGTTCATGTAGTCTGGATGTGATAATGCGACTTTGTTGGCAAATGAAATTTAAACAGCAGTCTAAATTAGAAAAGAATGAATAAGGATATGAAAAGAAATGATCATTTGCTCCTAGTCCCACTTGACAATAAAACTAGAAGAGAGAATTTCTTCCTCATTTAATAGATGAGCTGTGTAAATCTGAAATCTCCCCTTGTTTCACAATTTCATGGGGTTCTCAGTTCAGTTGTGATTTATACCTCCTCCAGCTCCTAAAACCAGGATTCTTTTCAAGCATCCATCTTATCTAAGGGATATCCATCAATAAAAAGCCTTTCAGCCACTAAATGTTCTGCATATTGGGGGAGGAATATGACTTAATCCAAAGATTTCTCCCTCTCTTCTATTGTTACAAATACTTTATAACTTTTTACTTTATATTGGAATATAGCAGATTAACAATGTTGTGATAGTTTCAGGAGGACAGCAAAGAGACTCAGCCATATACATGCATGTATCCATTCTCCCCCAAACTCCCCTCCCATCCAGGATGCCACATAACATTGAGTAGAGTTCCCTGTGCTATACAGTAGGTACTAGTTGGTTATCCGTTTTTAAAAAAGCAGTGTGTACATGGCCATCCCAAACTTCTTGACTAGGAAAGAATTTCAGGTTGTTTTTTGTGGTAATTCTTTGTGTGTCCCTTGACTCCTACTATTAATATAAGCCAATATATTCATTCAATTTGCAGTTGTTTAGAGAGAAAAAAGGACATATTTTCATCTCTGACAGACAATAACTTTCAACTCTCACTTCTTACTTAAAACAAGTCATTTTGTGGACAATTCAAGAGCATGAAGATAAAATAAACAGTAGTGTCTTTGAAATAATCAGCCTCACTCTTCACAGGAGGCTGTGTTCAGCGGCAAGTTGGAATGCTCTTATCACATGATGGGTAAGAGCCCACACTCCAAAGTTCAAATCCCTACTCTGCCCCTGGCCATTTGGGTTACTTGGGATAAAATAAGTTTACTTCTCTGTGCCTTGGTTTCTCCATCTATGAAATGGAATGGATAATGACATTTACTCCCATGGTGTGGTCACCATGAGTTAAAACATAGGAAGCAGTTAGAAGAGTGCCTGGTACACTGGCATATAGTAAGTGCCCCATCAGTGTAAGCCAGCATGGATACTATTAGGTACAAAGGTGGTCTCTGCATCTCACTGTGCCCAGAGGATCATGTAATATTCCTCAGAGGGTGAAGACAGAGCCAAGATTAGAACTGAAGTCAACTTACATCCAAATCTCTGTCTTTATCCCATAGTTGGGGATATTGTTTTCTGGGACAAATACGCTTCCCTAATGGATCACATTGAACCCCCCAGGATCAGGGGCCTCATCTGTGCCTGGACCTGGTGTAGGTCTCCAGGTCCTGGATTTTGAGTGGGTGCTATGAAAGGGTAAGATTTTCAAGAGGTCTTGGGAGGGGAGTATTTTGCACAGGAGATGTGTAAGTCTATAGCCAGAGGGTAGGTTGTGGTTCTTTTTAAATACACTCACAAATCCTTCAACACTCCTCCCCTCCAGTAGATAATTCCCCTCCCTTTGAGTGTGGACTGATGGAATGACTCATTTGTCATGAACACAACACAAGAGCAGGGACAGTCTGTGTCTCTGAAATTAGGACATGAAAATTACTGCAAATCCCTCCTTCCTATCTCTCTTAAATCCCCCAAGTTGGGGAAATCCAGCTGCAGTGTCATGAGAACACTTACACAATCCTATAAAGAAGCCATGGGGTAAGGAGCTGAGACCTCCGGATAACACCCAGCGTGAACTTGACACCTGTGTGAGCGACCCATTCCGGAAGTGGGTCCTCCAGCCCCAGACAAGGCTTGAGTTGACTGCAGCCCCGTGACATCTTAACTGTGAGCCCATGGGGGACCCTTGGCCAGAGGCCTGCCAGATTCCTGATTCCTCATAGTTTGTTTTAATATATGCTTATTTTTCCAAGTTGCTAAGTCATGGGTGACTTGTAAAATTTTTTATTTACTCATGGTTGCACTGGGTCTTTACTGCTGTGCATGAGCTTTCCTCTAGTTGTGGTGAGTGGGGCTACTCATTGTTGCAATGTGCAGGCTTCTTCGTGTGGTGGCTTTTCTTGTTGCAGAACATGGGCTCTAGGATGCACGGGCTCAGTAGTTGTGGCTCACGGGCTTAGTTGCCCCGTGGCATGTGGAATCTTCCCTGACCAGGGATTGAACCCATGTCCCTTGCATCAACAGGCAGATTCTTAACCACGGGCCCACAGGGAAGGCCCATGAGTGACTCCGATGCAGCAAAAGATAAACACAGTTAGACACGTGGTAAGTCTTCAGAGGCTGAAGTGCTTCTTCAGGAGTTTGCAGATGCCTCTGGAGACCTGCCATGGTACCTGTCACATGGTACACTTTACATCAACTTCATCCTCCTGAAAGAATGGAGGGGCTGTTCATAGCGAATCTTCATGGCAAAGGGAAAGGGAAAGTAATTTAGTTGTGTCTGACTCTTTGCGACCCCATGGACTATACAGTCCATGGAATTCTCCAGGCCAGAAGAGATCTTCCCAACCCAGGGATCCAACCTAGGTTTCCCACATTTCATTGCAGCATACGCAGCAATGAAGACCCAGTACAGTAAAAAATAAAGAAATAAATAAAATAAAGTTCTATTTTGAAAGAGGTCCTTTGGAACTTTTAAAAAAAGAATGAAAATAGGAACTTCCCTGAGTCCAGTGGTTAAGACTCTGCACTCCCACTGCCATGGCCCGGGTTTGATCCCTGGTCAGGGAGCTACATCCCGTATGCCACAACTAAAGATCGCATGTGCTGTAACTAAGACCTGCATGCTAAGCTTCTTCAGTCGTGTCTGACTCTTTGCCCCCTGTAGGACTGTAGCCCCCCCAGGCTCCCCTGTCCATGGAATTTCCCGGTCAAGAATACTAGAGTGGGTTGCCATTTCCTTCTCCAGGGGATCTTCACAACCCAGGGATCAAACGCACCTCTTTGAGTTTTCTGTGTCTCTTGCGATTCTTTACCACCAGCAAGCGCCAGCTGGGAAGCCCATAGGAAAGAAAATTAGGCTTGTATCTCTACTTTTAAGGTTGATTTGGCTATGACTGAGTTGAATCTAAACTCTAGTGCTGTATTAAGAGCAGGTGGGTCACTTATGGTAACAGAACTCAGAATTGTTCTGATTCTTCTAAAATGAATTAACAGATTGGACATAAGAAATTCTTTATTAACTTAAAGGAAGATACTGAATATTCAGTATTTTTAAATGAATATTCAAAATGATACTGAAGATACTGTACTTCAGACGATACTGAAAATTCAGTATTTTTCCCAGATCTTTTAAGGGCAAAAGGAAAACTCCAATCAGTGTGTTAAAAACATTCAAAAAAATGTTTGGAGTTCAAGCAGACTTCTGCAAATAGCATGACGCCCACAAATGAGATTCTGGCAGATTTGTTGTTTTTGTTTGGTCTGTCAGTCATGTCCAACTCTTTGTGACTCCACGCCATGGTAGCCTGCCAGCTTCCCTCATCTATGGGATTCCCCAGGCAAGAATACTGAAGTGGGTCACCATTTCCTTCTCCACTGGCAGATTTGTAGGCCTGGACAAATAGAATTAGGGAAATGAAAATTAAAGCTAGCCAACAAATAAAAAGCAGAAGTGCTCTATAAAAGTCTGCCAAACTATGGAATTTGTAATGCTGGTAATACTTAATATTATTTTAGGTGATGTACAGATGAATTTTTTTTCAACTTTTAACATTCTAATGTGTATTAAAAAATAAAATATACAAGCAAACTCATGTCTTCATGGAATATAAACTTGGAGTGGGGCTAAATTGAGGACATTTTTTAAAGTCTAAAAGGTCTAAAAAGTCTAAAGTCTAATTGGCCATTTGCAGCAATAAGGATGGACTTACAGATATGTTTAATGAAATAAGTCAGACAGAGAAAGAAAAATACTGAATGTTATCACATTTGTAGAATCTAAAAAATAAGGCAAAGTGAGTACAACAACAAAAAAACAGACTCACAGATATAGAGAAAAAACTAGTGGTTATCAGTGGGGAGAGAGGAGAGAGCAGTGGGGAGGGGCAATAAAAGGGTAGGGGACTAAGGGATACAAAATACTATGCATAAAATAAATAATCTATAAGGATATGTTGTACAGCACAGGAAATATAGCCAATATTTTATAATAACTGTAAATAAAATATAACCTTTAAAAACTGGGAACTGAGCCTGGTGTTCTATGATGACCTAGAGGGAGGGGATATATGGCTAATGGATGGCTTATTTGTGTTGTTGTATGGCAGAAACCAATACACTCTAAAGCAATTTTCCTCCAGTTAAAAAATAAATTTAAAAAATGGTGAATCACTGTGTTCTTTTCTGAAGTTTATATAATATTGCACACCAACTATACTTCAATTTTTTAAAAAAAGATGAAGTAAGTCCAAAGGACAAATATCATATGACACTGGTTATATATGGAATTTTTTTTTTAAAAAATGGCACAAATGAACACATGTACAAAACAAAAATAGTCACAGATGGAGAAAACAAGCTTAAGGTTACCAGGGGGTGAAGCCAGTGAGGGATAAATTGGGAGACTGGGATTGACATATACCCACTACTATATATAAAATAGATAACTAATAAGGACTTACTGTATAGTACAGAATTCTACTCAATACTCTGTAATGACCTATATGGGGAAAGAATCTAAAAAGGGTAGATACATGTATATGTACAACTGATTCACCTTCTGATTCTGCTCCACAGCAGAAACTAACACAACATTGTAAATCAACTATACCCCAATAAAAATTAATTTAAAAGGGGATGCATTGTACAACACTGAGAAAATAGGCAATATTTTATAATAACTGTAAATGGAAAGTATCCTTTAAAATGGCATTAAAATTTTAATAATTAAAAAAGAAATACATAAATAAATTTTGAAAGGTGAGTTAGCTTTAAAAATATTAAGTATATAAAAGCAGCCATGTCAATATTATGCACAGTTGGCAAAATCTGTGATGGTGGTATGTGATGAACTTTAGAAAATATTCCTTGAGAGGGTTTTTCCTGCTTATGTGCAAGAGGTTTATTCCAGGGAGGAGCGAGGCAGTGTCACTGCCCGCAGTCCCCTTCTGATTCCATGTGAGTCCCTGCCTTGGTGTAGCCAACATGGCCTCCGGCCCTTTGGAGCCGGGGATGCTCAGATCAGGACCCTGGACAGAAGAAGCGGGGCCGTGAGAGAGTAAATGATTTACAGATGAAAGAGAGATAGCTGCAGACTGACAGAGAGAGAAGGAAAGCGAAGGGCTGAAAGATGCTCAGAGGCAGAGAGAGAAAAAGACAGAGCTTGAAGTAGAAGGAAATAAAGATAGAGGAAGGCAGAAGACGTGTAAATTTGGGTCTGGGTCTGACCTGTGCTTCCACCAAGTCAGCCCAACCTTCACACACCCTGGCTCCAATGCTTGATAGCATTACTCAGGTGCTTACTTTTAATTCCTTTCCTGTACATGAATCTCTTAGCACTTCTGCAAACTCTGCTTCATCTCAACTATACCCTGTTAATAACGTTTCTTTGTTGTCAGAAGAAATCTTTTTACTCAGCTTGGGCTAAATTAAAATTTCATAAAACATCAGGTTGCCACAGGACTAACAAGCAAGTGACAGCTGTTTAATTAAAATTTAAACTTGATTAGTTGGCTCTACAGAGAGAAACACTCCAGAGGGAGAGCATAAAACTGTGAAAAATCAAGCCTTGAAATAAAGACTTTATTTAAATAGGTAGTAGAAACAGTAAGCTGTTTGGTGCCACGTGGGTTCCAATGGCTACTCTTGAACTGAGGTCTCTGTCCTTTATGCAGGTCCCATCTCTGTCTGCCTCTTGGCTGTGTTGGGAGCCCCTTCAAGGTAAATGATGAGTAAAAATTAATTTTGTAAGTAAAGAACTTGAAAGTGATAGATAGTTGCTCAGTCCTGTCTGGCTCTTTGAAACTCCATAGGAGACTGTAGCCCCCTAGGCTCCTCTGTCTATGGAATTCTCCAGGCAAGAATACTGGAGTGGGTTTCCATTTCCTTCTCCAGGGGATCTTCCCAACCCAGGGATGTTTGAACCCAGGTCTCCTGCATTGCAGGCAGATTCTTTATTGCCTGAGCCACCAGGGAGGCCCTGAAATGAGAGGAAGCTTCAAAACAAACCACAAAATATTACAGCAACCTCTCAATTCTCACAAATTTATTGTCTGAGATTGAGGTATTAAGTGGAGGTAATTTGGGGGTAGGAAAAACACTGCAGCTCCCTCTTTTAAACTCAGACCTGCCATGGTGACAGGTTGTATCCAAGCAGCATCTTAGAAAATCATCAATAATTAAAAATCATTTGCAGAATATTCTACTGCAGAAAAGTAAAGCAAAGAAGACACAAAAAAAAACAGTGTCCTTTAGGGAAAATTTGAGAGAGAACACTTGATTCCTCTCATTCCCTCAAAACAATTTAATTTCTTCCTTCTGAATAAGAAAATGTGGGGACTTCCCTGGTACAATGGCTAAGACTCTGCATTCCCAATGCAGGGCATTGGGGTTCAATTCCTGGTCGGGGAGCTAAATCTCACATGCCTCAACAAAGATGAAGATCGAAGATCCTGAGTGCTGCAACTAAGACCTGGTGCAGCCAAATAAAAAAACAAATAATTTTCTTTGTAAAATAAGAAAAGAAAATATGGGACTTCCCTGGTGGTCCATTGGTTAAGACTTTGCCTTCCAATGCTAGGTGTGTGAGTTCGATCCTTGGTCACCGACCTGAGATCCCACATGCCTTGTGGCTAAAAAACCAAAATGTAAACAGAAGCAATATCATAACAAATTTAATAAAGACTTTAGAAAAATGGTCCATATCAAAAAAATCTTTTAAACATTTACAAATAAATAAATAAGAAAATTGGAGAAGGAAATGGTAATTCACTCTAGTATTCTTGCCTGGAAAATCCCAGGGACAGAGGAGCCTGGTGAGCCGTGGTCTGTGGGGTCGCACAGAGTCGGACATGACTGAAGCAACTTAGCAGAAGCAGCAGCAAATAAGAAAATAGCAAAGACACACAGATTGACCAGTTAATAGGTACATGAAAATGTGCACAACATCACTAACCATCTGGGAAATGCAAATGAAAATCACACCTATATATCAATTCACACCTGTCAGAATGGCCATGATCAAAGAGACAACAAATAATAAATGTTGGCAAGGATGTGGAGAAAAGGGGATCCTTATGCACTGTTGATGGGAATGTAAATTGGTGCGGCCACTATGGAAAACAGTATGGAGGGTTCTCAGAAAATTTAAACTAGAAAGGATCCAGTAATTCCACTTCTGGTACTATATCCACAAAAAAACTAACACACACACTCACTCAAAAAGATATAAGCACTTCATGTTCAGAGCAGTATATGAAAACAGCACTTCATGTTCAGAGCAGCCAATATATGAAAACAACCTAAGTGTCCATGGATGGATGGATAAATGGATAAAGAACACACACACACACAAACACACAAACACACTGGAATATTACCTAGCTATAAAAAATGAGATCTTGGTATTTGGAACAACATGCATGGAACCTGAGGGTATTATACTAAATGAAATAAGACAGGCAGAAAAAGATAAATGCTGTACAATCTCACTTCTATGTGGAGTATTAAAAAAAAACAACAAACTCAAGCTCAAAGATGCAGAGAACAGATTGGTAGTTGCCATGGATGGGATGCTTCCCTGGTGGCTCTGATAGTGAAGAATCCACCTGCAATGCTGGAGACCTGAGATCCATCCCTGGGTGGGGAAGATCCCCTGGAGTTGGGCATGGCAATCTACTCCAGTGTTCTTGTCTAGAGAATTCCAGGCACAGAGGAGCCCGGTGGGCTACAGTCCATGGGGCCACAAAGAGTTGGACACAACTGAGCAACTTTCACTTTCTTAGATAGGGTGGAGGGGAGGGGAAAAATGGGTGAAGGGGTTCAAAAGATAATAAGCAAACATATAAATAAATGTAATTATTAGGCTCTGGGAAATTAAATGTTTACATTTTCCACTAACACTTTATATGTTAATGTCAGGCAATTATCAAATTCAAGGGAAAACAGATATAAACTACCTCCAGCAGAGAAAGGGCTTCCCACGTGGTGCTAGTGGTGAAGAATCCGCCTGCCAATGCAGGAGACTCCAAAGATGCAGTTTCAATCCCTGAGTCGGCAAGATCCCCTGGAGAAGGGAACGGCAACCCACTCCACTATTCTTGCCTAGAGAATCCCATGGACAGAGGAACCTGTCCAGGGGCTACAGTTCATAGGATCACAAAGAGTCAGACACAACTGAAGCAACTTGGCACAAATGCATGCAGCAGAGAAAATCAAAGTACATGTAATAAAAGAATGGATGGGTCAAATGTCACCCCCAAATCTTAAAGGACTGTGCATACTTCTGCAATAGGTAGACATGACAGGATTTTAGGGGGTGGGTCAATATTTGAATATGATAAGGAGTTTATATGATGTAGAATAACCAGGCCACTTATACTTTTTAATAAAGCTGCAAAAAAAAGAAAATAATAAGGAACAGGATTCTTTGAAAATTAGACTCTCTATAAATTAGATATAATTCTATATTATAAATTATATAAATGATTCCTTCCTCATTGAACTCACCCAAAGGAAATGCATGAAGTTAGGAGGAGTCCAACAGATCAGGTACTCTGAGAGAATTCTTCCAATGCTTCATTTAAAAATAAACATTAGGAAGACTATAATTACAAGTGCTTTTTCTGTGTGATAAATTATTCACCACCTTTTCCCTCAGATAGAAAAGTAAAGCAATATTAATTGGGTTAGCTAGCATAAGGTAGAAATCAGATGCTCTGCCAAATTATCATAATTCAAAGAAATTCTGATGTGCTTTCTCAACATTTACACATAATATTTCAAGACATAAATGCATATTAATGGAATTTCTTGCTGCAAAGCTTTTTTCATTTTCCTGCATACATTCTAAGTCACTTCACTCATGTCCAACTCTTTGCGATCCCATGGACTGTAGCCTGCCAGGCTCCTCTGTCCATACGGTTCTCCAGGCAAGAATATTGGAGTGAGTTGCTGTGCTCTCTTCCAAGTGATCCTCCCAACCCAGGGATCGAACCCAAGTCTCTGAAGTCTCCTGCACTGGCAGATGGGTTCTTTCCATTAGTGCCACTCGGGAAGGCCCTTTCATTCTCCTTCATCTCATCAAATCGAACCCTATTATTTTTAAGTTTGAGAGCAATGCTTCCCAATAGGACTTCCTGCAATGATGAAAATGTTCTAGAATCTGGGTATCGGTGTGGAGTGGTAGCTTCTGAACACCTGCTATGTGGTTAGAATGGCTGAGAAATGAAATCTGAAATGATTTAGATGTGAACAGTTACGCCTGATAGCATCTTGGATAGTGGGGGAAAAGCCCACTCTTTTTAATTCTTTAACAAACTAGAAGGAAGTCATTTTTTCGTTTGGTTGCTTGCTTGCTTTTCTTTTTTAGTTAATTAGTTAATTTATTTTATATTTTTGGCTATGCTGAGTCTTTGCTGCAGTGCACAGCCTTTCTCTAGTTGCAGCAAGTGGGCTTCTCGTTGCAGTGGCTTCTCATTTTGGAGCAGGGCTGTAGGTGTGCGGGTTTCAGCTGTTGTCATTCATGGGCTTAGCTGCCCCATGGCATGTGGGATCCTCCCAAACCAGGGGTCAAACCTGTGTCCCCTGCATTGGTAGGTGTATTCTTAACCACTGAACCACCAGGGAAGTCTCTTGCTTGCTTTCCCTATTTTACAGAGGAGTCTTAAAAGGCAGAAGCATGGTTTGCCCAATGCAGGTGTTTCTTTTTCAGTCAATGGGAATCATGGTGTTTAGCAACCTCCAAATCCCTAGTAACCTGAAAGGTTTCACTATCATTGTCAAAGAACCTATCCTGGAAGAGGATGCTTGTGTACTTTTATAAGAGAAATGGATCATTAATTCAGCTAGGTCCAAGAAGTAATTCTTTCCTCTTCAGTACTGACAATCACATGCTCTTCTCTAAAAAGGGCCACCGGCTAGGATGCAGGGGTCAACAGGAATTGAAGGTTTTAATTGTTTTGGGGCGGGTGCCAGCCTCTGCTATAGACGGAAATGAGAAGAAATATAATTAAATGGAAGCAGGGTACCAAAAGCAGTTTGGCAATTTCTGTTGAGTGTGCAGCACATGGACACAAACTCTTGTAAATTCCCTTTGAAAGGCGAATCTCAGGCCAGCAATTTTAGTTACTTGACTGGAGCTGATCCTGCTACTGGAGAGGGAAAAAATAAAATGTATGTTCTCACTTGATACTTCAGTTTAAAGACTTGTGTTAAGCCTTTCCTGGCGGTCCAGTGGTTAAAACTCAGGCCTTCCACTGCAGAGTTCACAGGTTTGATCCTTGGGAACTAAGATCCCACATGCCGCATGGCCAAAACAAAAGAACAACAAAATAAAGTTAGTGGTTAAAAAAAAAAAAAGACTTACACTAAATAAAACCAAGGATGGAAGGCAGGGGATGCATGACTGAAGGATAGAGCCAGCGTTACCAAGTCTAGTGACCAGACTGTATAATGACTACTCACCTTGTTTTCAAACTGCTGACATTCACACAGAACTTCAAGAAAAAAAAAAATCTATCTTGAGAAAGAAAAACAAAGCTGAAGGATTCACAAGTCCTGATTTCAAAATATTTTACAAAGCTATAGTAATCAAATCAGCATGGCATAAGGATAGACATGGAGATCAACGGAAGAGAATAGAGAGCCCAGAAATAAACCCAGGCATCAGTTGTATGATCTTTGACTGGGAGCTGAAGCCATTAGACAGGGAAAGGGTATCTCACCAACAAACAGTGTTGGGAAAACTGGACATCCACACCCCAAAGAAGGAAATGGGGCCCTCATCTCCCAAAAAACACAAAAATCAATTAAAAATGAGTTAAAGACTTAGACATAAGACCTGAAACTCCTTGAAGAAAATACAAGGGACAAGGATGACGTCAGCAAGATGGGGGTCAGAAGGTCCCAGTACTCATTTCCCGCCCCAGAAAATGACAAAAGTGGTAAATAAACAACCACAATGAACAAAAATAGCTCTGAGAAAGCTCTGGGCCACAGCAAAGAAGCAGCAGAAAAACTGCAGCACTCAAAACCAAGAACGGATGTGTGGAAAAGTGTAGGAAGCATCTTAATTGTGTTACCCCACACACCCCTAACCCAGAATCATTCAGTGCCCAGAGAATTATTCACCCCACATACCATGCCACTGCTTATCTACTGTTACTTACATTGCATTTTTCTTTCAGTTGCCTTCTTTCATTTTCACTTAAATAAAAGTGTTCTTAAATAAAGTCTCCATTGCATCAGTGGAAAATGTCAGTATCATTTGTCACCAACAAAAGGAAACTTGAATATCACAAAAGAAGAACAGGTCTATTAAGTGGAAGGTGGACCGGGTCACCTATCCAAGACACTTAAGTAAGCAGCTGTGACTCCCTGAGCTAACGGGAAATGGCAAGGAATGGAGTTGGCACAGATGGTAACGGAACATTATTCCTCTGTGGGATGCTGTGGGCTGTTGATAGTGAGGGAGGCTATCGTGTATGTGTGTGTGTGCATGTGTATGGGATGGGGATGCAGAGAATATTCAGGGACTCTCTGGACTTTCCACTCAATTTTGCCATGAACCTAAAACTGCTCTTATAGTTAAAGTCTGTTAGAGAGAAAACTGAGAAGCTGGTTAACATCACTTACTGAGTCTCTGACACAGTTTAAAGCACTGAAGTCTGCATGGTCTTACTCGGAATGCTACAGGGCATTCTCCCCCAGTGGTGTTGAACCTACCAAAACCTCAAAGTCCACGGTCACTCAGCATATCTGGTTCTTTCAACAGCACCTTGATGGAGGTACCAGCATTCCCATATGGTAAGGCCACACTGTATGCCTACCCCCATGTGGACTGTCTGATCACACCACCTTCTCCCCTCAATTCACCTCACCCTGAACAGACACTCTTTTGCAGTTTTCTCAACACACCAAACCCACACCACACCTCAGGGCCTTTGTACTTGTTGCTCCCTCCCCTAGGAAAGGCTCTCTTCCAGATGAAAACTCACTCCCTCACTTCCCTCCACTCTCTGCTCAGGTGCCACCTTATCCAGGAAGCCTTTCAGAACCATGTTCCTAAAGTACCACCTGATCACTGTATTCCCCCACCTTCTTGCTTTATTTGTATTTATAATACTTTAAAATCCTGCTATTGTGTATATTTATTTTTTATCTATCTATTGTGTACCTCCTCACACTCTAAGGATTATAAACCTAGAGACACCTCAGAGTCTAGGGATAGATTTCACAATCCTGGGTGGAATAAAACTGATAGTTTTATGTTCACAAACATCTAATGTAAATGTAACATTTCCTTCAGACATTTTATTATAAATATACGCAACAAACCATCACAGTATTAGCAGCATCAGTGACTTTGTCACCAGGAGAAATTAAAGAAATTTTCATATCATATTACAGTTATCACAGATGTTTCAAAATGTCAGTTATACTCCCCATGAAGTCAAAAATATAGTAGCTATTAGACTTGCCACTTCAGCTTGCTATTAATATAGTAGCATAGTAATAAAGAAGTGTATATTTTGCTATTTCACAGAGTTTGATAGCTACATTCTATGATAATTCATTTCCTTTGTAATGCTTAAAAAGCATTAGTGTGAAATGAATCTACAGGTTCTATCAGATGCCAAAAGGATCTGCATAACAAAAAAGATACCACAGCACCAACGTATTTGCTCCATGGGGCTTCCCAGGTGGCGCTAGTGGTAAAGAACCCACCTGCCAGCTTAGGAGAACCAAAAGATACAGGTTTGATCCCTGGGTCGGGAAGATCCCCTGGAGGAGGGCATGGCAATCCACTCCAGTATTCTTGCCTGGAGAATCCCCTGGACAGTAGAGCCTGGTGAGCTACAGTCCATAGGGTCGCAAAGAGTCGGACACAATTGAAACAACTTAGTGGGTGTGTGCGCGCGCGCGCGCGCGCGCGCACACACACACACACACACACACACACACTAGCTCCATGGGCTCAAGGACCATGTGTGTTTAGTTTACCATTCTACCCACTGTGCTTAGGACAGAGCTCGGATAGCATAAAGACCCGGGAAGAATTCACTGAATTAATGTACTCAGTGAATTTTATCGATGAAGGAAATGGAAGCTTGAAGTATTTGAATAACTTCACAAGGATGCCGCTGCCCGGGAGGGAGAGTACCAGCACTCGAGTGTGTACGCGCGGCTGGTTGGTCCCGCAGCGCCTGCTCTCCCAGCCTGCATGCTGCCTGTCAGGAAACACGGTGGGTCCCCCTTTAATCAAACTAGAGCCTTCACAGCACTGCATGCAGGCAAGCAGCTCTTCTGTTTCAATCAGCATGTGCATCTGAAAACTGCAGCTTGGCCACACCTAGAATCAGACCTCCCTACTTTATTTCTTTCCTTTCTTCTTGGCCACACCTCAGGGCATGTGGGAATCTTAGTTCCCCAACCAGAGAGAGAACCCTCACCCCCTGCAGTGGAAGCAAGGCGTCTTAACCATTGGACCTCAAAGGATGTCTCAGACCTCTCTACTTAACCCCTTCCTATCACAGCGGAGGACAGTAAAACTAGAGATGGACAGGTCTCACCAGAGCACAGGCTAACCTAGCAGTGATCCTTGACCCCTGCTTCTCCATTCAGTGGCTTCCCTGATGGCTACAACAGTAAAGAATCTGCCTGTAATGTGGGAGACCTGAGTTGGGAAGATACCCTGGAGAAGGGAATGGCTACTCACTCTGAAGAGAGAATTCACAGGGCCTGGACTCCATCTTAGGCCTGTTCATGCTGGTCATGCTAGGCTGCCTCTCCAATGGACTCTAAATTCTGCTTAGTGCCTATGGAAACGACAATAAAAGGACAAGACCCCCTCCAGACAGGGGAACCTTGAAGATCTTATCCAGGTTACTCATCGCCTAAGAGAAAACATACACCAATCACCCCTGTCTCTGGACAGGCCATAAAATTTTCTGTACCTGTCGGAGTGTAACCTTGGGCTTATTGATTATTGGCCAGTTGTTTAACTGTCTGAACATATAACACGTGAATGATGAGATTATTGTGATTGTATTTACCCTTCCTTTGTTTATGTAAGTCTCAAGGAATTTGGGGTGGTGAGTTCAGACACGTACACATGGGGTATAAAAGATTTACACAAATGCTGGTCGGGGTCCTTGGGTAAGAGGAGACTCTGCCTTGGGCCCGCCGGGGTAATAAACTGCACTCCACTCTCTGCATTGTCCTTCTGAGTGAGTTTGTTTCCTGAACGCGTGGCTACAGCAACTCCAGTATTCGTGCCTGGAGAATTCCATAGACGGATGAGCCTGGCAGCCTACTTACAGTTCATGGGGTCGCAAAAATTTGGACACGACTGAGCGGCTAACACTTCGCTTCTTTTCTCCATTCAGAGCTCCTTCCAGGGAACTGGGATGCAGACAGCATCTTCAGATCACCTCACTCTTACTTTGCTCCTTTCAGAGGGAAGACTGGCTTCCACCAGACAGACCTGGGCAGAACCATAGCTAGCGTGGTCTGGAATGATTCCCACAGCCGAGCCACTGGCAGGGCCCTCATTCAGTGTTAACTGTATGAACACTGCCAACTTTCTATGAGATGCAGAATCGGACAGAATAGCTAAGACACGCTGCCGTAAGAAAAGATTCCTATCATAGCAGTGACTTGAAACAACAAAGGTTTATTTGTCACATACATATGTGTGAATCACAGTTTAGCTAAAGGCTGATACACACACACAGTCCATAAGCCAGGAATCAGGCTGATGAAACGGCCTCCATCCAGAAAGTTGATCTTCACATGGAAACACCATGGAGTTTCTTGCAATGGCAATAACACATTCTAGCCCAGAACTGATAATACGGTTGCTTCTGGTCACACCGCAATTGCCAATCACACTGGTCTTGCCCAAGAAGACCCATGTGCCTCCATGCAAGAAATATTTGTGACTAGCACTAAGGACTGTCACAAGTGGCTCCATCATTAGCCCTACTGGAGGTAGGGGAAACTGACACAATGAGAGATGATGCAACTCACCCAGAATCACATACCTGGTAGGGCAGAAGTTGGACTTTGAACCTGGGCAACTTGCTCAGGAGACTAGGCTCTCAGTCACTGTGCTGCTCTGCCGGGGTCCAGCCCCAGCGGGTCCGGAGGTCTTGAGGGATGAGTGGCGTCGATGGAAGAACTGAGCTGAGTCGCTGTGTGGTGATGAAGCAGTCTCTCTTTATTCCTGTTAGTTTTGTGGGGTGATGGAGAAGTCTCTCACTTTATTTTTGTTAGTTTACAGTTTCATAGCCAAAAAACATCCCCATTACATCACAACTATTCTATGCAATCTTTTGTTTTCTGCCTACCATCAACAACTTTAACATTAAGCTCATTTTCCTTGCAAAAGGTTGGATTTCTGCATAATTAGACTTAACAATAGTATGTTTACCATTTGAATGTCTCTAGCATACTTCGGATAAGTACATCAATCTAAATAGAAAGGTTACATTTCTCTTATTAGGTGCTGTTATGGCCCTTTAATGGGCCGGGCTTGGGGGTGCAGAGTCGCCGATAAGAAAATAAAGGAAGAGAGAGAAGAGAGAGAGAGAAATGAATAGAGACATGGGGACCAAGACTCTGATGGAGTAAAGGTGTTTATTCAGCATAATGTGGGCATATATATACTGTCTTATAAGATAGCCTTTTCAGCATAGATAAAAATCTTGCAACTTATCCAGGAAACATAGGGCTAGAATCCATCTCAAAGAGAGGGGGTTGTAAAAACTCACTTTCCATATCAGAGAGGGAAGAAGGCTGTAAATGGTTACTTTACTTTAAGAATGTATGCATTTCTTTTGTCCCCGGGAAAGGTGTGCCTCTCCACTCATCTCTGAATATTCAGGGATTGATAAGGGACATCAAAAAACAGCACACAGGAAGCCTCCTGCCAAAGGTTCCCTGACAAGGTGCAACTATGTAGAAGCTAGAAAGAGGGGCTTAAGCTTGAAACTGTTTTATTCTATTAACCTATTTTGGTTTTTACAGGAAAGAGAAAAGAAGACAAAGAGACAGTTTAGCACAGCCTCCTAATTGGTGTATTTTTGGCACTCCCCGGTGTGTGGTGATTGGTCGTGTCTAGGGTAGTGACATGGGGTAAGGGGCTGGATTCTAGGAACTTGGGAGTTGCCCTTGACCACAAGATGGCGGCTCCTTTTTTTTTTTTTTTTAAAAAAAAAACGGAGTCACCTAGGCTCTACAAGATGAGCATAAACAGCACTGCTTTAGCAATGAAACCCTATTAACCTTACAACTACTAAAAGGAATTCCTATGTCTACACTACCCTAAAGCAATCAGTGTCTCCAACTATGCTGGCCACAGTTATGAGCATTCCTAAGTCCCATTCCAGTATGGTTTTTTCAAGGAAGGGAGCCTCTTCCGTGGAGTGGTCGGGGAGTGAGATGTGGAAAGGTGACCCAAGTACGAGCCCTTCTGGTGGTGGCTTTGCCATGACCCCCAGAGAACTCTTGGTAAACTCCCCAGTAACTAGTGGGAGGTATAGTAATCTATTTAAATGTCCCTTATTCCTCCTTAGTCCTCGGGAAAGGGAATCTGCCTTCCCGGATCCTCTGAGGGAAATAAGGTCTGAGGGAATTATCTCAGGATGAATTTTTTTCTAACTGGGACTGATTTGAGATAAGCTAAAACATAAACAGATTGTTGAGTCCAGATTACAGATCCCCCAAAGACCACCTCAGGAGCCGATTCCGCTGTAAACACACGAGGGTCTTTTATTCAAGCTCGAGCAGGGGCTTCCACCCACACCGAAGCAGCGGCTTAGGTAGGAGAGCCTCGAGTAACAGCAGATAGGCGTTTTTATAGTTTGGGGCAGGGTTAGGGAGTTTTCAAAATTTATAAAACAGCAATTGGTGGATTTTTCACGCGTTAGTTTCTGATCACAAACAGCCTCCTAATTGGTGTATTTTTGGCACTCCCCGGTGTGTGGTGATTGGTCGTGTCTAGGGTAGTGACATGGGGTAAGGGGCTGGATTCTAGGAACTTGGGAGTTGCCCTTGACCACAAGATGGCGGCTCCTTTTTTTTTTTTTTTTTAAAAAAAAACGGAGTCACCTAGGCTCTACAAGATGAGCATAAACAGAACTTTCCAAGAAAAATACCAGGAGGGGCCTTGCCTTGGGATGCCCGAAGGAAAATCCACTTTGCAGTTTCCTTCTCAGTCTCGTGACTTTGTCATCCGAGTGAGGGGGGCATCCTGATGGCTCCTGGCACTGCTCTGCCTCTTTCCGATTCCAGGCTCTCCACTGAGGCCAAGGAGCTGGGCTCCCTTGAGCAGAGCCTATTTGCATGGTGGCTAAATTAAAAAGAACCCAGTAGGCCCCAGGTCTTGCCTTCCAAGCTCATCACCTTTAGGCTGAGTATTTTATCTCTGAACCAGGCTGTGCACACACAGCTACAGAGACAGCCTGGTAGAACCAAGATGAGAGCACAGTCAGGACGCAGCTCGGTGCTTGGGTTTCGTCACCAAATACAATCAGCAGGTTTGAGGACAGAACAATCTAGTCAGGCATAAACACACCAGTTCAGAAGAGCGAAACACCAGCCCTATACTTTGGGAAAATTCTATATTTTAATAAAACCCATAATTATTTTTACAAGACCTATCATTTTGTATGTGTATTAAAAAAGTTACTTTATTATATCCAAACACTTAAATGATACCCTGGGACTTCCCTGGTGGTCCAGTGGTTCATATTCTGTGCTCCCAATGCCAAGGACACAGGTTTGATCCCGGGTTGGGGAACTATGATCCCAGGGAAAGAGAAAAAAATAAAATTAAAATTAAAAAAATGAAATAAAGGGTACCCTAATTCTTGTAACTCTGTTTCTTAATTTTAAACAACAACAACAAAAAATAGTCCTGAAAATGTGAAAAAAAAAAAATGGAACTAGCCCAAGCATCTCTGCTCCCAGGCACTGTTCACCTTGGAGGTCACAGCTCCAGACAGGACCCCTCTGCCCACCCCAGAGACCCCACCAGTGGCCAGGCTACCCACCCTCAACACACACTCCTCTCCCTGGGCTGCCTGTAGCCTGAGGAGCAGACCAGTCAAATCACCCTTAGATGTGTAACAAAGCCCATTTCATTAGGATGAGTCACAAATAAAAACTCATTACTTAATGAAAGGACACAATAGCCTCTAGAGAAGCTGTCTTAGAGAAGATTGGGTTTTATTCTGAGATATATCACTTTAGGTTCTAAGACCTAGAAAAGAAACTGGAATCTCAGAGGCTTCCTTAAAACAGTTTGTAAGATGACAAAGACAAATGCCAGATGTCATTCCCTGACATTCTGCTGGTGGGAACCAGGGGCTCTGGCTCTGCTACTAAAGGGCCACGTAGTCTGAAGCGCGTCTTCCCTCCTCTTTGGGAGGGTTCTTCACACTAACATAAGCATCATGGTCTGTGCTCAAGTTGGAAATGAATTTCCAGACATGAGGCAGAATGAGGGGAGAATAGTCTATTAGAGCAGGGGAGGCTATTAGAACAGAGGGCCGACTCAAGGGAGAGCCAACCCCTTTTGCAGACTAGTAGACGATTTTTATAGCCACAAGACAAAGAAAATTCCTTCTGGAAAGGTGCCATTAGGTAGTTGGTCAGGATGCTGTAGAGTGGATATTTTACTTAATATGGAGTTTGGGAATGGTCAAGGGGGGCTCATGGCAAAGTTGTTATGGGGTTCGATCATTCTGGAGATTTTTGTCTTGCAATCTTGGTGAAGGGCTCCACACCTGTGACCTTAGTATGTGTGCTCTGTGCTAAGTCACTTCAGTCGTGTCCAACTCTTTTCGACCCTATGGACCATAGCCTGCCAGGCTTCTCTCTCCATGGAATTTTCCAGGCAAGAATACTGGAGTGCATCCTCCAGGGGATCTTTCCGACTCAGGGATTGAAACCTTGTCTCTAATGTCTCCTGCATTGGCAAGAAAGTTCTTTACCACTAGTGCCACCTGGGAAGCCCTGGGACCTTGGTATAGGACTCCACAATAGGTACAGAATAGCAACTGCCATTTAGCTATGCCTACCTAGGCAATCAAGCGAAAAACCTGGGGGAATTAGGTCCCTGCAAGGAAGAGACAGCCTCCAGCTAGACCACCCCTGGAATGGGGAACTGAGAACCTGAGAGCCTCCCCAAGGTCACACCCACCCGAGCCACACCTTCCAGAAGCCACGCCCTCCGTAGGCTACCCTCCCAGTAAATCTGAAGCCTGAGATGGGATGGTGAAGTCCCATTTTGCCTAATGCTGGAAACTGACCAGCAGCTCCCATTCAGAAATCTCTGTCAGTGGCCAAAGCTCTCAGTTCTGCATCACACAATGACTTCTCCCTCTGACCAATCCTGCCTCAACTTCTTCCTTTCATGGGTCTCTAATATTTTGCACCCTAAACTCTTCCTGAGCATCTATAGCAGAGTGGCCAATTTGCAGCTGGCCCTCATCCAATAACAGAGGAGAATCGGTGGATTAAACCCCAACTTCTCACCAGTGGTCGGGTAATACAAGCTGAGCTCTGCACAGACTGTCGGAGTGCCCCCTGTGGGGAGGCACCTGCGTGGTGATCGCAGGTTCAGACAGCCGGTGATCTTCCCTCAGACCTTGGCACTTTTACCGTCTCACTCCTATTTCCTCACCAGGCTTGCTTGGATCATCTGTTTCAAAATTGCTTGCACCTTGGCATGCAAAACAAAAGGGCAGAAACCCATCGCCTCTTGCCATTGAGTAGGGGACAAGCAGGTGGTCTCTAGGTTATATTGCCATAGGAGGCAGGGGGCTGATCCAGTTGGGCCAAACAGACTATGGAAAGGAATCTGCAGTGCATTCTGAGGGTGATGGGAATCTGCAGTGCATTCTGAGGGTGATGGGACATGAGAGAGCATGTTAAGGAGGCCGGTGTCTGAAAACTGTGGTCATGGGCATACTAAATGCTCTCACTGTTAAGGATTATGACATGCATTTTGCTTACTAAAGGCTCTGAGTAGTTCACCAGGAATAAAATCTAAGTTCACGTGATAAACAAGAATGCCCTCCCCCAACCCAGGGGTCCACATCCTATCCTCAAAATCTGTGAACATATTGCCCTCAGGGTATAGGGACTTGACAGAAGTGATTAAGATGCAGAGATTATTCTGGATTGTCCAAACAGGCCCAATGTCATCTCCAGGGTCCTTATAAGTGGAAGAGGGAGCAGGAGAACCAGTGTCTGAGAAATGCCTCTTGAGAAGGACTCAAACCCATCACTTGCTTTAAAGATGGAAGGAGGAACTTCCCAGATGGTCCAGTGGCTAAGACTCCAAGCTACCAATGCAGGAGGCCTGGGTTCGACCCCTGGTCAAGGAACCAGATCCTGCATGCCACAACTAAGAGTTCACAGGCTGCAGCTAAGACCCAGGGCAGCCAAATAAATATATATTTTACTTAAAATTAAAGATGAGAGGAATCAGTAAGCAAGGAATGCAGACGCCTCTGGAGTTGAAAGAGACAAGGGAAAGCGTTCTCCCTTAGGGTCTCCTGAAGAAACACAGCTGACATCTTGAGATTTTAGCCCCATGAGACCCATGTTAGACTTCTAATATACCAAACAACAGTAAGATAATAGTCTTTGTTTTAAGCCCCTGAGTTTCTGGCGATTTGTTACAGTAGCAGGAAGAAACTAACATAGTTCATTATTTCAGTTGATCTTTTTTTTTTTTTATTGTTTTTGCCATACTATGCCATGATATCACCATGGGTTTACATATGCTCCCCCTCCAGAAACCCCTCCCTCCTCCCTACCTCCTCCCTCCCCCCAGGAAATCTCGATGCACCAGCCCCGAGCATCACTCCTGGGCTGGTGATTGATTAGACATATGATAATTAACATGTTTCAATGCCATTCTCCCTTATCATCCCACCCTTACCCTCATCCACAGAGTCCACGAGTCTATTCTATACATCTGCGTTCCTTTTGCTGTCTCGCATGTTGGGTTCTCATTACCATCTTTCTAAATTCCATATATATGTGTTAATATACTATATTGTTGTTTTTTGCTTCTGGCTTTCCTGGACCCTAGAATGTTTTTAAAGGGCTTTTCAGGTGGTTCAGAGGGTAAAGAATCCACTTGCAATGAAGGAGACCTGGGTTTGATCCCTGGGTCAGGAAGATCCCCTGGAGAAGGGAATACCAACCCACTCCAGTATTCTTATCTGGAGAATTCTATGGACAGAGGAGCCTGGCAGGTTACAGTTCATGGGATCACAAAGAGTTGGATAATGACTGAGAATCCTTTAATGTTTTTAAAGGAACTGAGAAAATGAGGAATGTCTCAGAGGGAAGTGAGTAGAGTGTTTGAATAAGAATCCAGTTGATGCTCTATTAAATGTTGCTGGGCATTCAGGTAGGAGGATCATCACTTCTTCTCCACTTCCCTCATGAACAAAGCACTTGGGAAATTATAAATCACTGAACTATTGCAAAGTGGCATTAATAACTGGCCGCCTACAATGCCTTTACCCTGTATCAACAGGCTCCCATAAATTCTGCCCTTGTGACAAACATCACAGGAAAAAGCCCAGAAATGAAATTCTCCAGGAAGCTTTAAACAAGTGACACAATTAGAAAGCCCCAAGTCCAATGTAAACAGTTGGCTATTTCAGTTACAGAAGAGTGGTTGAAACGAATGTCCCTCCAAGGAAGTCAGAGGTTGCTTATCGAGACAGCTGAACTGTCAGAACAATTTAGAGAGAAAGACATCCTTCAAAAGACACACACCCCATGACAGCCATTGGCATCAAACTGGAATCTCAAGGCTCCATCTGCACCAAGGCCAGCCGAACTCCCTAAGCACACAGATCACAATGATGGGTCACGTGATACAGATAGCCGGCTTTAAAATGATTTTAAGCACAGATGTTTCCAAAATTGGGTGATGCTTTGTTGTATGAATTTTGAGAGGCAGTGGTACTATAACAGCATTTTTATTATTGAAAGTCGCATTGGTAAAAGTTTCAAATTGGTTCCTGACAAATGTGATGTGTCAACTTGATGAGACCACTGGGTGTCCAGATTGAACATTTGTCCTGGGTTTATCTGAGAGATGAGGTGAGCGTTCAAAATGGTGGACTCCCCAGTGGGTGGGTGGGTCTCATCCAATCTGCTGAGGGTCTGAATGGAACAAGAGATAGAGGAAGGAACTTCCCTGGTGGCTCAGAGGTAAAGAATCCACCTGCCAATGCAGTAGACATGGGTTTCATCCCTGGTCCGGGAAGATACCGCATGCCAGGGAGCAAGTAAGCCCGTGCGCTACAACTACTGAGCCTGTACTCTAGAGCCCAGGAAACGCAACTACTGAGCTCACGTGCCCCAGCTACTGAGTCCACATGCCGAAGCTACTGAAGCCCGAGCACCCCAGAGCCCATGCTCCATAACAAAAGAAGCCAACACAATGAGAAGCCTGCAAACTGCAACCAGAGAGTAGAACCTGCTCACTACAAGAGAAAAGCAGCAACGAAGACCCAGCCCAGCCAAAAATAAATATAAATAAATAAGTTAAGTTAAAAAAGACAGAGCAAGGAAGGAGTGATCCCTTTTCTCCCTGTCTGCTAGAGCTGGGGTATCTATCTTCTCCTGTCTTTGGACTGGAATTTACACCATCGACTCCCCTGGTTCTCATAATTTCTGACTTGTATTGAATTATGCCAGTAGCTTTCCTGGGTGTCCAGCTTGCAGACGGCAGATCATGGGACTTCTCAGCCTCCATAATCATAGGAACCAATTCCATAGCATTTATCTCTTTATATCTAGCTATCTACCTATCCATCCATCCATCATATCCATCCATCCATCCATCATACCTATTTATCTACCTACCCATCATATCTATCTATCATCTGTCTCTATCTCAACAATCTCATCTGTAAAATGGGGATACTGTTGGTCACTGCCCTGTGATGGACACTCTTGTCGTCCATAGTAAATATTCCAAAAGTACTGCTGCTGGCATCTATGTCACTGTGGCCAGAGGGCACATGCCCAACCTAAAGAAGGCAGTGTTCTCTCAGCCCAGCTGGTTGCTGACAGGGAGTCCATGAGCTCAGAGTTGCCAGATCTTCAAACAGCTCAAGTCAGAAATCTCAACCTCAAGTGACATTCTTAAACTCTGATCTTGAAAATGAACGCAGGAGAAGACAATATGCTGAGTGGGCCCAACGAAACACCCCTGGCCTGAGACCCTGCAATGCATGTCCCCTGCAGCAAGGCAAGCGCATGCGCTTAGCACACCGCTGGCAATGATGCGGTTCCTTCCACCGTTTATCCTGTTCTAAGCGCCCAGTGAATCTGATGTGCCCTCTGAGCCAGGCAGTGTCACCAACCCCCATAACCACTAGGGGATATTGAGACTCAGGGAGTTGGAGAGATTTGCCTGCTGCTCGTAGACTGTAAGGGGCAAGCATGCATTTGAAGTTAGGTTTTCATGAATCCAAAAGCCATTCTCTTAAGGAGGGGCTGGGTGCCTCTCCTTCCACTTCTCCTCCAGCGTATTTACTCTTCACCTCCCCAGCCCAGAGACAGACAACAGCCAAAGTGAAAACGGGACCAGATGTCTACATGGGGTCTCGAGCTGCCCCTGGTTGGAGTATGTGCTCCCTAATCTGCCCCCCTCCTCTGCCTTCAGCTAGGAGAAACAAGCAGTAATGGAATGACTGAGCTTTAGCAGCTTGAGCTGGCAACACGCCTGAGAAGTATTAAGTAAAAGCTGTTGTTTCCCCTACAGATATCTCTGTTTGGGTTTGTATACATCCATGTGCTACATACAGAAGTCATGTTTAATTAAACACAGTGAGCTGGCTCAGAGCATACAGAATGACTGTGAGGTATCATTTGCCATCCTCACCTGCTTTCCTGCTGGAACGTCCCAGGAAGGCACTGGCCAAGGCAGATCTTACTCATCATGTCTAATGGACCTGAGGATGAAAGCGCATCTTCTCTTTCTCTGGGTCCCTTGTCCCTTCTTCTTTAATAGAAAGAATTGAAAGTAGCAGAGGTCTCACTGGCTTTTGTATTCACTCAATAAACCTCATCACTTAACACTTACTTGGAATCCTGGCTTTTCTAACACTCCTTGAAAAAGCCAAACACACTCTTTTGGGGCTTCATTGGTAATGGTTAGTGGTCATGAATGACTTGCCTTCCCACTGTTAAGTGCCTTCCAACTGCAAATATTATTCCTTCAGAGTCACTTGTAGAGAGTATATGAATGAAAAATATTGCCTGCTATATTGGTAAATAAACATGTGGCAGGCATCAAGCCATCCCATTATAGCTGTCCCAGTGGTGAGCCCTGAGGAAGCTCAGGCTAAAAACAAGATGCTCCAGGGAGTTCCCTGTTGACCTAGTGGTTAGCATTCTGGGCTTTCACTGCCATGGCTTGGGTTCAATCCCTGATTCTACAAGCCATGAAGAGTGGCCAAAAAAGAAAAGAAACAGGCATTTGAAGCCTGTTCAGGATTACCCTTCACTGTCCCCAATGCAGCTGCCCTTTAACATGTACCTTGAGGAGACTCAGGATGAGAAAGCACAGGATACTGGCCCCAGATAGCCAAGGTGCATATCAAAGGAATGATTTCAATGAACCCAGATTTTGCATCTACCCATACATAGTAAAGTAAATTCCTTAACTTGAGATGTCTGGTTTTCTCTAATTCACAGTAATCTTTCTAATGACCTGATCTTTGTTACAGAAACTCCTGTATACACTGGCTCCCCTCTTGCCTCTTTGGAGCAGTCCCTCAGAACTGTCTGAGAGGCTGTGTTCCAGGCTCAACTCCTCAGTTTTGTTCACCAAATAAAATGTAACTCTCAAGTTTTAGGTTGTGCATTTTTTTTAGTTAACAAGTATTAAAAAGAGACTGGTGGAGCCTTCTCTTTAAAGCAGTCGGCTCAGAGTCGCCATGTGAAACATCTCTGAAGAAACAAGGAGCATTTCCAAGACTCATTCTCAGCAGGATACTTGTTCATCATCAAAGCAGAAGTCAGTCCCAAAGAGGAGAGAACACTGATACATCTCTCCTTTTCTCAGTCTCACCTTACAAGGATTCTCTGATTGTTATTTGCACACACGTGCTGGTGGCCCAGCACACTGCAGGCAGAGTCTGCCTTGTCTCCTTTATAATATCCCCCAGGCACTTATTATAAACCTCCTCTAGGTCTAGAGAACTTCATTGCTGCTGTTGCTGCTAAATCACTTCAGTCATGTCCAACACTTTATGACCGTATGGACTGTAGCTCATCAGACTCCTCTGTCCATGGGATTCTCCAGGCAAGAATACGGGAGTGGGTTGCCATGCCCTCCTCCAGGGAATCTTCCCGACCCAAGGGATCGAACCTGTGCCTCTTATGTCTCTTGCATTGACAGGCGAGTTCTTTACCACTAGCGCCACTTCAGAAACCCCAGAAAATTTCATTAAAGGATGAAAATTGTTAAATGGCTTTTCAGAGCTGTCTGTTTTTTGCCACACTATGTGGTATGCAGCTTCTTAGTTCCCTGACCAGGGATCGAAACTGTGCCCCCTGTAGTGGAAGCACAGAGTCCTCACCACTGGACCACTAAGAAAGTCCAGGAGCTACTTTTTTAGAAGAATTTTTTCTTAAAATCATATTCCAAGTCCATACTTTTCAGAAGGTGGTATAATTGGTAGAAAAAGGAAGAAATATTCCCTTTCTCCCTCCGTATCTGGCTTGTGTCCAAAAAGACAAAGCTCTCCATTCGGGACTCTACAAAGTTGGTCATTATCTGTGCTGAAGTAAGAAAATGGTTCTTTTAACCTTGGCCACTGAACACTGGAAGATGCCTGCAGATTTGCACAATAATGTTGAGAAATTCCACAAAATAGCAAGATTTTATCATGCTGTGATTTTGGTTATTCACAAGCATTTCCCCTGTTCAAGAACTTGTCTTTAGAAGATGATAGTGATGATGAATAAATGGCATATATCGATAATATATTCCAGAAGTGTTTTAAGACTGATGTGGATTAACTAATGTCAATTTTGCAACCAACATGGGAACTAGATATTAATACTGATCCTATTTTGCATATGGGAAAACTGATACAAAGGCATTTAGTAGCTTCTCCAATGGGGAAACCTAGTAAATGGCAGCCAGTTGTCTGAACCTCTAGGCCAGAGCAGAGGTCCAGGCTTAGCTGAAGCAGCTGAAGGAAGAGTTTGTATGGTGTTAGCTGAATGGGAACTGGTACAACCACTGAGACCCAAACCAGGTCATCGGCATCCACTCTCCTACAGAATGGGGTTTCTGTCAAGTGGAAATCTCTTGACACTAAAGAGAAAGAATCTTCAATGAGCTTCAGCCCTTTGTGGAAGGAACAATGCAGAAAGTGACTCAGCAAATTGGAGGTCTACAGACTGATTTCAGCCAGTGAGACGCAGAATGACCCAGCAGTTTCTAGAGTTCTCATATCAAAGGACTGAGTCAATTGTCTTCACTAAGCTTTGCTGAGAAGTCTGAATAAACACTTCACATGAGGCCCCTGGATGCAAATTGATCAGAGTGCCCACAACATATGATGGCCTTGGGATGACTGGAGCAGGCTCTTTTCACCCAGGCACTGCTAACCTCCGGGACCAGACAATGAACGGCTGTCCTCTGCAGGGTTGGGTGCTTGCATGGCCTGGTCTCTACCCACTGGATGCCAATAGCAACCTCCTCACCCTCAGAGAGACTGCCAAAAATGTCTGCAGATGTCTCTAAGCCTGATCTAGGGGCAGAATCACCCCAGCTGAGAAATACATCTAAGGTTATAAGGGTTTATTGTAATGCACACTCACAGAGTGCTTTAAAATTGGTCAAATGAATGAGGTTCAGTATCAAGGAGGTCCAGTCTCTACCACCTGTTAATCTATCTTGATACTACCGAACAGGACCCTATGGGGCTCCTCAGCACAGAAATCATTCTGCATCTCTCATTTCTTGATTACAGGAAATAGTCTTCATTCAGCCTCCAGGGCCTTCCCTGAGTTCCAGAAAGTAGGTTCAAACAGTTGCTAATCAGGAAAGGGAGGGGATGCAGAGGCA
Source organism: Antilocapra americana (assembly GCA_007570785.1). Lineage (NCBI taxonomy): Eukaryota > Metazoa > Chordata > Mammalia > Artiodactyla > Antilocapridae > Antilocapra > Antilocapra americana. Next base: position 11,226,275 of record ML663006.1, on the reverse strand, counting down.
AGGGAGGAACAGTGGAGAGAAACAAGAGTGAAGCCTTGGGGCAGGGTCCTGGTTCCCCCTCAAAGGATACACGGAACAATATCTTTTGAGTTGTTTTGCAGGTACTGAAACCCTCACCAGCTGGAAGGAGGGTGTGGCAAGCCACTCCAGTATTCTTCCCTGGAGAATCCCATGAATAGAGGAGCCTCGCAGGCTATAGTCCATGGGGCTGCAGAGTCACACATGATGGAGCAAACTAAGCAGAGCTCAGTACAGTAGTCAATCACAGATCTCTTGGAGAGTACAGACTATATTTTTTATCATCTTCTGGTTCCAACCAATCTGAGATTTCTGTGCTTGTGAGCCACCAGGGAAGATCAAGAATACTGGAGTAGGTAGCCTATCCCTTCTCAGGGGAACTTCCAGATCCAGGAATCAAACCAGGGTCTCCTGCATTGCAGGTGGGTTCTTTACCAGCTGAGCTACCTGGGAAGCCCATGACTGACTACTAACCACCCCTGAAGGTTGCGCATGTGCTTTTTGTTTGTTCATCTATATGTTTGTTGGACTTTTTCAAAAACGAAGAGTTAGTTTTGGCTTGTTTTGAAAAAACTGGAGTATCTGGCCATCCTGCACTCCTATCCCCTCATGGAAACAATCAGTTGGAGCCAGTCTTGATGCATCTTTTATTGAAATGAACAACTGTTCTCTAGGTCACCTACTCTGTCATTCCGTAATTTCTCTTACACCCCACCCTGTTCACTCAACCACCTTACATGCCTGATTATATTGTAAGACTCTTGAACTGATGGTGTGTGGAGCCTTGTGCTGAGCACTGGAAGAGTTTTATGAATATTTGACCATGGTCATACTCTCAGGAACTGAAGGTACAGGAGATCAAATGAACCCCTGAGAAATCTACAGACCAGTTTTCCTGCTTAGTTGAGTATATGTGCCTATTGTTGTTGTTGGTGCTGCTGTTAAGTCATTAAGTTGTGTCCAACCCTTTGTGACCCCATAGACTATAGCCCACTAGGCTTCTCTGTTCATGGGATTTTCCAGACAAGAATACTGGAGTGAGTTGTCACTTCCTTCTCCAGGGGTTCTTCCCAACCCAGGGACTGAACCCAGGTCTCCTGCATTGGCAGTCAGATTCTTTACTGGTGAGCCACCAAGGAAGCTTCCCTGCCTATCACCATTGAAAATACAGAATGTTGAGTCCTCCCTGGAGATCCGCTCTTTTCTAAGTTTATCCCAGTTTCCTTCTACCATAGACTCATCACTACTCTGAGGAGAGGCTGGTCAGCACATCTTCCTAGAGGTGAAAGCTGATGCAACCAGAGCTCTGGGACCATTTCCTCAAAACTTGGCAAGTCGAAGGAATAGGTTGGTTAGTGCCAGCTTGAAATTCAGCACCAAGGACAGCCTTCTCACACTCCATCCCAACCCACTTTTAGAAGAAATTTAGCTGGTTTTGCATGGCTACATCTGCAATATAAATATTGAATAGGCTCTCAAGGGAGATTTACAGGGAAACTCTGATGTGAACATAAAATCACAGTGTGGAGGCCTGTTCTGTCCTAGGAGATTAGACTGTGTTCTGTCCCATTAGGTTTCCTCTTGCCAAGGCAGATTACTGTGCTAATTTACTGCTTCCATCTGTAAGCTCTTCTCCAGCCTTGGAGAGAAAGCAGGACCTTATAATCACCACTTAGGATGATTTGCTTTATCAGCCAAGGGTGGAAATGTTCCAGACCCAGAGATGGTTCAGGGAAAATTGGGAAGGTTGACAAATCTGCCTGAAATCCCACAGCAGCTATTCTAAGCAGGTGTCTTAGAAATGGCCCTAATTCTAGTACCATCCATAATAAAAGGTCTAAGAAAACAGGTATAGGGTAGGATGCCCTCCCACCCCAGAAAAAGGAAAAGTTCAGTTATGTGACATCTTAATAAACATCAAACTCAATGATAAGAAAAACTGAGTTGTTTCTCACCTGAAAGAAGAAAAAAGGTAAGGGTGTTTGTTCTCACTCCTTGCATTCATCATTGTTCTGGAGATTTTAGTTCTGTCAAAAAAAATCCTATTAATTCTATAATAGAGTAGAATAGAGAATAGAATAATTACAAAATGTAAAATATTACATAACGTTATGAGGAAAATAGGTCTGGTGGTCAGAAAGATGTGAAATTATCCCTGTTTACAGGTGATAGAAAATCCAAGGGAATCCAAAAAATGATTACTAAATTTTAAAAAAGATTTTTGCAAGGTTACAGATACAAGGATCATTGGATTAACCTACAGCAGCCAATTGGAAATCAAACATTAAAAAAGTCACAGAAGATCCAAAATATAAAATACATATGAAGAAATCAAACATATACATTTGGGATTTGGATGCTACAAAACTTTGCTGAGAAAAATTAAAGAAGACCTACATAAAGAGAAATGTATACCATGTTCACAGATGGAAACCCTCAGTACGGTTAAGATGTTAATTCTCCCATACTGATCTATAAATTCAATGTAACCCACATACAAATTACAGCAGAAATTGTTGGTAGAAACTCATAAGCTGATTCTGAAATTCTCACTGAAATTCAAACAACCTGGAATAACCAAAACAAAATAACTCAAACCAAAGTTGGAGGACTTAACTTACTTGATTTCAAGACTTACTCTAAAGTTACAATACTCAGGACAGATACATTTGAAAAGAAAACAGATATAATCATCAGCATCACAGGATAGTAGTCAGAAATAGATTCACCTATGAATGGTCTTGATTTTAGAAAAGGGTGCCAAGACAATTCAATAGAGAAAGGAAAGTCTTTTCAACAAATGGTGATCAGTCAACTAGATATCCATATTTTTTTTAAAAAATCATCCTTATTTCATGCCAGAGGTAAAATATAACAAATGGATCATAAAACTAAATATAATCTTGTAAAGTTATAAAACTTCTAGAAGAAAATACATGGCCCAAGTTTGACTATGGAAATGTATCTTAAATAAAACACTAAATGTATGAATCACACACACACAAAATTGCTAGACTTCATAAAAATTTTGAAGTTTTGATCTTTTAAAACACCAGTAAGAAAACCAAAAAAAACAAGCAGCAAACTTAGAGAAAATATTCATACCACTTGTATCAGATGACGATAAAGAGCTCTAAAAATCAACAGCAAGAAAACAAACAACCCATAAAAATATATGGACAAAGAATCTGAGAAGACACAATAAAAAAGAAACATGATTGTCAGTAAGCATTGTAAGTACATGAAAAGATGTTCAAAATCCTTAAACAACAGTGAAAGGCAAATAGGTATCAAAATGAGATAACATGGCATGCCTATTCTCATGGATAAAATTTAAAAGAAACAAACAACCTGACTTTGCCAACTGTTGGCAAAGATATGGCACAAGTGGAGCTCTCATGCCCTGCTCGTGGGAATATTAGTTTAACATTTCTCAGGGTTAAGCAAATGCATACCACATGACTCACCTACTCCTCTTCTACATATTTACCTAAGAGCAAAATAAAAAAAAAAAGCATATGCCCACAAAGACTTGTTTAGGAATGGTCATAGCAGCTTTATTTTTAACACCAAAAACTAGAGACAACACACATGTGTATTGACAGATGAATGGAAAAACACAGTTTGATGTATCCACATAATCGAGTATAACTGGCAAGAAAAAGGGAAAAACATGGATGTGTCTCAAAAATCATTATACTGAGTGAAAGAAGCCATGCAAATTAGATTGCATAATGCCCATTTGCATATAATTCTAGGGAAAGCAAACTAATCTAGGTTATATCAGCAGCTGCCTGAGGTGAGACTAGATGGGTAAACATAGGTATTGAGGAATATTTGGGGGTGATATTTCTTGTCTTCATTGGGATGATGTATCTTTGAGTGTTTACATATTTCAAAACTGAACAGACTGTACACATGTTGCTCATTAGTTTACTTCAATTTTACTTCATTATAGTTTACAAAATCATAAAGAACAGATCATAACTCTTTCAGTTTTCGTAGTGCAAATATAAACTAAGAGGTACCAAGAAAGCTCATCAAACGCGCATTGGCAAACAGTGATAGCCACTTTAAAACATACTTTTTAAATTATGAAAACACTAATCATTGCATAACACTTAGAAAAGTCAAAAAGAAGAAATGCATCCATAATTTCTGCAATTCAGAGAAAAATGGTCATTTTTTCATACTGTGAAAATCAATAAAGGGAAACCTCACGGAAAGGCATCAGGGGACCAGAAAGGGACACCTGGGCACGTACCACTAGATATCAATACGGGTCCCAAGCCGATGTGGCAAGTTCTGCCTCTCCATCAGGAAACAGCACTACTTAACTCCGCATAGCAGAGGGAAGGAAACGTTTCTCTGTGTCTGGCATCAGCTCAGGCAGTGAGAGGCCATCACAATTCAGCCAGTGAAAAGCCAGTAAACTTCAAACTCTCAATTTCCTCCAACCGGACTTTTTGCTTTGAACAGCCCCTTCCAACTCTCCTCCGTCCCTCTTTAAAACTGAGGGCTCCCTGTCGGCTTCATTCTTTTCCCAAAGGTTCACAGGCTGCTTTCCTCCTAGTTCTCTCCTCCTACCTCTCTGTGTTGGGGTGAATAACACTTCAATCAGCTCCCACACCATGAGGACGAACCCAGCAAATGGAAGCCTGGGTTCTGAAAGTTGTCTTTAGGACCCATCATAAGAGAGCATGCCATTACTAGCAAAAGGGGTTTGATCCTCTGTGCCCCAGATTTTATCAGGATAGTTTCCCCCTGGACCAGGAATAATCTCTCCGAAAGTCTGATTCTGAAGAACACTGGCTTTATGAGCCCTGCCAGCCCTGCCAGGCCCTCTCCCAGAAACTTACTATGGGGAGCACGTCTGCCAAAACCCAGAGAACTGCCCACAAAAGAGGATTCGGCTGTGAACATCTGCCAAGGTGAAAATATTAAGCAGTTTTGGAGATGATATAGAGGCTAGAAACTCTGGTACATTGCTGATAGGAATGTAAATTGGAATCATGACTTTGGGGAACAATTTAGCAGTATCTAGTAAAGCTGAAGCTGCACTTGCCCTGCAAATCAGAAATCCTACTCCTGAGTGGATGTATGTGGGAATACATATGTGTGTATGTATAGATGCATGTGCATGTATATGTATATATATATGTTGTGTGTACACATATATGTACACATGTACACACATAAAACATAAGAATTTTAAAGGAAAAGTTAATTGTAAATGGAGCCTCACAGCATAGTAGTATAAACTGATGCATGTCTATGTATGTCTACCATACCATAAAGACTTGGGATGAAAAGTGTCTTTATAAATACAGCATTTCAAATAAGCTTCCCAGTTGGCTCAGTGGTAAAGAATCCTCTTGCCAATGCAGAAGGCTCAAGAGATATAGCTTTGATCCCCGGGTCAGGAAGATCCTCTGGAGTAGGAAACGGCAACCCACTCCAGTATTCTTGCCTGGAGACTCCCATGGACAGAGGAGCCTGGCGAACTACAGTCCGTGGGCTCTCAAAGAGTCGGACACGACTGATTATAGCACTGCACAGATACACGTACATAGATATTCCTTAGAATGACCAAATTTAGAAGAATGGCTACCTCCTGGGAGGAAGATGAGAAAATACAGTCAGAATTGGTAGGTTAAGGTTTCAATTTTATCTGTCATTCTTTCTTTCTTTTAAAGAAACGACAGGATATTTGCCAAAATATTAAGATTTGACAAACTGAATGATAGATCCATGGTAGTTTGTCATACTTTAGTCTTCTGGAAGCAAGAAATACCGTGTTTAAAAATAGAAAGCTATAATCAACCCAACTCTCCGTGGTTTGGTGGACTGCACTGGTATTGTATGAAGCTAAACAACATATTTTTAGCAGAAATTCTCCAAGGAGCCCTATCTGGCTCCTCATTTATCTCACAATATTGAAACCAAATCACGAATCCTGTTTTAGAACCATAGAAAATTATTGGGGGTTCTTTTTGTTTATTCTTCTTTTTTCTCCCCTATTAAAGCAGCATCTACCTTGCGGATGGGTTTGAGTGACCTTATTTTTGCTGAGCTAACACTTCTCCAGAGTCCAAAACAATAAATCCCGATAATGAGCAAATGTTCAGGGGCTTCAGTTTTCTCACCTGCTCAAACCTACAGCTGTATCTCATACTAATAGCTCGTCCTAACTTCCAGCTCACGTGATTGTGGAGAAATCACCGTGACACAACCGGGAACAGCTAAGACAACTGACTCAATTATGCAGCTTATATCTTCTGCCTCTGTTTGACGATATCCCCGACCCTTTGTAGCTCATGCGGGCTCAGAAAGCATCTTACACTGATTATCTAACTGCAGCCTTTAGGAGATGTTCTTCTCTCCATTCTCCACATTTGTGTCTAGAAAGAGAGCTCTTACAGTGCATAATAACTGAAATACCCTTTTTGAGCATATGCTCCTTTTTAAGTCTCCTAATGTAAAAAATGAAACTTGTGCTTATTAGCTTAAGAAAGCATGTGATGGACCCTGACAATATCCACAATGAGTGGGTGTGTCTTCAATGGTTGGCCTCGTGATCCTTGAGGTGGATTTGTCTGAGAAGGATCTGGGGAATGTATATTTCAGTTTGCTTCACTTCATGATATTTGGGGGATTCCCAGATGGTTCAGCTGGAAAAGAATCTGCTTACAATGCAGGAGACCTGGGTTCGATCCCTGGGTCAGGAAGATTCCCTGGAGAAGGGAATGGCTACTCACTCTGGTATTCTTACCTGGAGAATCTCATGAACAGAGTCCATGGGGTTGCAGAGTCAGACACGACTGAGTAATGATCACTTTCATGGTTAAAAATTCAACAATTACACAGTGGTGTACAATGGAAATTGTGCCTCCATTCTTGTACCCTAGATTCTCTAAACCCTCCCACTTAGGTCAACAGATTCTTTATGACTCTGACAAAAGATATTCAGTGCATCTAAAACAATGCTGTTAACTGTGCACATCTATAATGCTTGGTCTGGCCCAAAGATGGAAGGTGCCCCAGTGATTCTCCATCCAGCAAAGGAAAAGCCCCATCTGAAAGTGATGCCTATCATTTCCACTTCAGCCTCACTGGCCAGAGCAGCCACTTGCCCCTTCTGACCACAAAGGAGCCAGACACCCAATCCTATCACTTGCCCAGAAGTTAAAATATCAAGGATGCTTGGAGAACAGCATCATTAACATGAGGACATCAAGGCTTTGGGGAGCCATGGTCCATACCCTGCTCTGAGGACTCAGGAGCTGATCATAATTCTCCCATCACTGTTCCATAGATTTCCCTTTTATTGAAAATCTGTCCCTTTCTCAGACATGGTAGCACTCTCAATCAAGGAAGCAAAGGGCCCTTAATTTTTCCAAAAGCTTCTGCTTCTCCATGATGCAGATCCTCTGAGCAAGGTTGCTCAGCCCCAGCATTAGAAAAAGTCTCATGAGCTAGAGGGTCAGCTGGCTGCCAGTGTGGCAGGGTTACCAACGCCACATCCTGTGTGTGCTACTAGGCCAGCTACTCCATGGAGGCCTTGGAGAGTGACCAAAACTCCAGCCAACTGCAGGTTACGCTGGTCATGAGGGATCCAGAGAGCAGCTGCATCTGACACCAGTACCAGTGTGTTCCCACTCCTGACTTGCCCTGGCATCTCAGCAGCAACATAATCACACACAAAGGATGACACTGTAGTTTCCTTTCGGGAAACTCTAATGATTAGACAGGGTTTCACCATGGTTCAGTGGTAAAAAATGCGCCTGCCAATGCAGAAGACACAGGAGACTCGGGTCTGACCCCTGTGTCGGGAAGATGCCCTGGAGGAGGAAATGGCAATCCATTCCAGTATTCTTGCCTGGAAAATCCCATAGACAGAGAGGCCTGGCAGGATACAGTCCATGGGGCCACAAAGAATCGGACATGATTGAGTGCACACACACGCACACACACACATATTAATACACATATACATAAGTATATGTATATTCATTTATTTTTATTTCCCACGAGGTATCACAGGTAACAGAGATTACCACCTATGTCAAAAATAACAACCAAAACAGGGCTCACAGCCCGTTAGAAATACAAGTAATCACCAGTGATTACTTAAATGTCACTAGAGCAAAGAGAGAAATATAAGACTGAAAGAATAAAATAGGTATACACTCTTACACATACTCACATGAATATCTACATATGCACATAGGTACACATGCATATATAATACACATGCATGCATAAATACATAAATATATATATTCAGGAGAAAGAGAGAGCAATAAGCTATTCAAAAACCAGAGTTCAAAGAAAGGACATGTCTTATGCGTCCTTTAAGTGCAAGGACATTGAGGTTTATAAGGACAAACGTGCATAGCTCCTCCCTCCCCAAGAAGCTTGAGGACTTAGTGATGGAGTTACGGTTAGCCCACAAATGGAACAGTACTCTGAATGCCATTTGAGTCAGAAATCAAATCAGAATTCTTATAATGTTCAATTAACCTGGGGTCTCTACAATGCTTCTCTTCTGGGTAGAAATTCAATGGAAGGGATTTGCTGGCTCTTGTAAATGCAAAGTGTGTAAATAGTCCTAAGTGACGAGCTCTCTTTCAGAAGAGATGAAATACTCCAATTAATGAAAATCCAATAATTCAGTCACATCTTCTACTGGGCTCATTGTGTTAATTACAAAAGCCTCAAACTTGTTCTTATAAGACACAGTTTCTCGACCTGGGCACTAGTGATACGATAGACTAGATCATTAATTTTTGTAAGACGGGCTGTCCTGTGCCTTGTAGGATGTTGAATGGTTTTCTTGACTTCTACTCACTAGATGCCAGTAACATCCCAGTGTGATGACCAACAATGTAGCTGCAGGGACTTCCCTGGTCATCCAGTGGTTAAGATTCTGTGCTTTCAATACAGGGAACATGAGTTTGATTCCTGGTTGGGGAGCTAGCGTCTCACATGCTGTATGGCATGATCAACAAAACAAAAAATTAATAAATAAAAACAATGTAGCTGTAGGCTGTCCACTGTCCTCTTGGGGACAAAATGCCCCCATCTGCAAACCACTGACATAGGACAATTATCCTCAAGTAATTCAATCTAACTACATGTTTAGAAAGGACTATGTGGATGTAACTTTTCTTACATGTCTTTTGCTGGTCAGCACCCATTTAAATATCCCTGAAATATCATATGTGGGATTGTACCCATACTTCCATCTGGAATAATTTTATTGGGAAAAAAATGCATTTGTCCTAACTGAGGAACTATGAGTGAAATGCATGTATGAGGTGATATAGCAAGTAGTGATAAAAAGTATTACCTTCCTCTTGTCCCTTAAGACTTGCACATGGGTCCAGTTACGGGACATGAAAACAAAATTTGGCTCAAGATAAGAAAAGGCCTCCATGTTCAGTACTTGAGGGGCTATTTTTCTGGATTCCAGGAGAGGGGAAAAAGGATTCACTCAGTGTTCTGGAACACAGAAAAGCTGATAAATATGTATTTTAGAGATAGCATGAAGAGCACATTTTCCAAAATGATAAAAATTTCAGGTAATAACAAAATCTAGATGGGAGTCAGTGCCAGGCCAGACTCTAGAGGATAAAGGCCCCAGAATGCAAGATGATGTCACTTTTCATGGCTGAGCAGGCCTGACTCTGCTTATGTTGCACTAGTGAGGGGCTGTGGACCACGTGATGGTCACTGGAGAGACCAAGCTCTGCTATTCTGAGCATGCCTCCAGTTTCTGCCCGACTTGCTGCTACAGGGAAGTGTCAAGAGTGCATTGGAAACAAGTACAGCCTTCTGAGGTGTTAGGTCTCAGATCCCAAATTTCAAATTTCTACTCCAGTTCTGAGCATTCAAGATCAGAGCCCTGACAGCCTATGTTTTTGAAAATTGTTACATCCCAGAGCAAAAGCATATCTCTTCTGACTTGAGAGTGAGGGTGACTCTCCTTCATGAAGGGAATTAAGAGCCTGGAGACCATGCTTTTTCAACACAGAAAAAGAACACATAGTCTATTAAGTGTTACCTTATGAAAGGAGCATCATATCTGAAGTTAGGATCATCCTGGAAAGCCCAGGGCAACATACCTAGGATGAAACAAGACACTGAAGATACACAATCACCAGGGCCGGTCTACACTTGTATGTACCTTGGGCAGACACACATCCAGTTTGACACATAGTCAATCTTGAACATCTACTGCGTGTCAGGCGCTGTCCAAGGTACTGAGTAGACAGCAGGGAACAAGGCAAGGTGGCCCCTGCTCCTTACATCCTAATGGGAGGAGACAGGTCACTATAGGACTGTGATAGGCACAAGTCCCTTCTCAGATACCTTCAGCTCTCAGCCTGCTCACAGCAGGAGTGCACTGCCCCTGTAGTTGAGTGGCCCTGGGACTGGTTCTCTGACCACTTTATAAGAAAAAGTGATGTTTCTCCCTTGCCAGCAAGGACATTTCACTTTTTGTACAAGACCCCCAAGGATGAGTGACGTTCAATATGGCAGCTGCTGCTTCAGCCTAGTCCCCTGGAAAATGATGGCCATCAGAGTCACCAAGTTGACCTGAGATGGCCTCGTGGCATGAAATAAGTCTGTGTAATTTAAAGGTTCAGAGATTTTAAGGTTGTTTGACATCTTAGCATAAACTAGCCTGTTTAACTGATACAGAGAAAATGCAAAGACAAAGATGTGAAGGAGAGGAGGATAATTTAGATACAGTCATGAAGGGAAGCTTCCCTGAGAGCCTGCTATTTGAGCTGCAGTCTCAGGGCTGGAGACATGGGAACATCAGAAGCAAAGGTCCTGGGGTAGAAAACAGTAGGTCATGTCCAAGCAGTTCACAAACACACACCCTTACACAAAGACTCACATGGAAAGACATGAGGAGGCAGGGGACAAGGAAGAGTTCACTGTGGACCCCTTGCAGATGCATTCAGGAGATCCAGTCCATCGGTAGTCAAGTCCCTTTAGCAAAACATTGCACCATCCAAGGACTGGCTGCATTTTCCAGGGAGCATGCTTCTTTGGTTCTTCTTTGAATGCAGATATCTACCACCTTCTGATTGACCGTAGGCACAAATTAACAGCAAGATCAATCTCAACTACTAAAATCATTAGAGAACCAAGAATGGTGTTTCTCCTATCCATTGTTTACCTCTCTAACTAAGGCCCAGAAACATAGTCTTTTAAGTAGCATTCCTCTGAGTACTCCCCATGTAGGGCTTCCCAGGTGACGCAGTGGTTAAGAATCCGCCTGCCAATGCAGGAGATGCAAGGGATGCAGTTTCAATCCCTCAGTTGATAAGATCCCCTGGAGAAGGAAGTGGCAACCCACTCCAGCATTCTTGCCTGGAAAATTCCATGGACAGAGGACCCTGGCGGGCTACAGTTCATAGGGTCACAAAGAGTCAGACACTCTACGTACATGCACACACAGCCAGGCCAGATACCTTGTTTATTTACATTTCAAAATAACCTGCTAAAGAAACTACTATGATAATCAAATGGCACAAAATAAAATTAAATTAGAAAAGTTCAGTGGCAAGCTCAAGGTATCCAGGCCAATAAGTGGCTGAGCCAAGATTTAAAACAATTCTGACTTCAAAATTCATATTCCTTCTACTGTACCCCATTACCTCTGGGCTAGAACAGTATCCAACTGGGGGCTTACTTTTCTGGCACCACTGCAAACAATGCAGGATCTGCATACTTTCAGATGAATTCAACCAATTGATTTATCTCATCCCTCTAAAGTAGGGTGTTAACATAGCAGGCATGGCCCTCTGATGGAGCCACTCTCCAGAGATCTGAAGTGAAGTGAAAGTCACTCAGTCGTGTCCAACTCTTTGCAACCCCATGGAATTCTCCAGGCCAGAGTACTGGAGTAGGTAGACTTTCCCTTCTCCAGGGGATCTTGCCAACCCAGGGATTGAACCCAGATCTCCCTCATTGCAAGCAGATTCTTTACCAGCTGAGCCTCAAGGGAAGCCCAGAGATCTAGGAATCCAACTAATCCTAGAATACACTAAGTCTCTATATATGAACATTTATGTTGTGAACATTCAAAGTTGCAAACGTGCATTCCATCAGCATCAAGTGTGAGTGAAGTTGTAGCTTGTCCACGGTCTCTTATTGCTGATGATCGTTCAGCTCTACCATCTCCCACCTCCTCTCCCTTCTCCAGTCAATGACTTTTCTTGCCTGTTCACTCGATGACACCCCTGGATACCAGCTGTTGTACTGGACTACTGTATTTTTCAAGGCACTGTATTGTAAGATTCAAAATGCTGTCTTTATTTTTTGTGTTTGTTTTTTATGTATTATTTGTGTGAAACATATCTGATTGTGTTAGTTGGGTACCTGGGCTAGCTCTGTTGGACTTATGAACAAACTGGGCTTATGAAGATGATCTTGGAATGGAATACATTCAAATGTAGGGGACTTATTGTAGAGGATAATTCTTGCTTCACTCCTGCTCTAAAGCTTCAAAAGTATCACTGTCCTTCTTTGGGAGGAGTGATACCTTGGATATTTATAATTCTCAAGCCCAAACTAACCTATGAGTTCCTGGTTCAAAGCAAAAGAGAGGGAAATTGCGAATCTCTCTAGAAGTCTAAAGTTTAGTCACTCAGTCATGTCCAACTTTTTCTGACCCCATGGACTGTAGCCTACCAGGCTCCTCCATCCATGGGATTTTCCAGGTAAGAGTACTGGAGTGGGTTGCCATTTCCTTCTCCAGAGGATCTTCCCACCCCAGGGATCAAATCCGTATCTCCCACATTGTAGGCAGACACTTTACCATCTGAGCCACCAGGGAAGTCCTAGATCTCCCTAAAGCATTCCACAACATCCTGACCTTGAATTCCTCTCCCTAGTTCACTCTGTTCATTTGATATTTTCATCTGGGTCACAGCATTATTATAACTGAAAATATTTCCTGAGTGCAGGACAAGGGGACTTTGATTCCTTGTATCTTTGCATGGCCAGCGCCCTTGCACCCATCCCAAATTCTTCTCATAGTAGTTCCCATGTGAGTGTATAAACTAGCAGGATCCCACGGAGCCTTGGAGGGTGGGGCAGGGGAACAGGCCTTCCTCCAAATCATTTCCTCAGTTGTTTTGTGGGTATAAAAAAACCTGTCCCTCTCCAACAGACAGAAGAGGTTGACTACTTGATGACCATGAGCACATAACCCCAGGCCTCCTGGAATCTTGTTGTTCAGTTGCTCAGTTGTGTCTGACTTTTGTGACCCCATGGACTGCAGCATGTCAGGCTTCCCTGTTCTTCACCATCTCCTGGAGTTTGCTCAAACTCATGTCCATTGAATCAGTGATGCCATCCAAACATCTCGTCCTCTGTTGTCCTATTCTCCTCTTGCTTTCAATCTTTCCTAGCATCAGGATCTTTTCCAAGGAGTCAGTTCTTTGCATCAGGTGGCCAAAGTATTGGAGTTTCAGCTTTAGCCTCAGTCCTTCCAATGAATATTCAGGACTAATTTCCTTTAGGATGGACTGGTTGGATCTCCTTGCAGTCCAAGGGACTCTCAAGAGTCTTCTCCACCACACTTCAAAAGCATCAATTCTTCGGCACTCAGCTTTCTTCACAGTCCAACTCTCACATCCATACCTAACTACTGGAAAAACCACAGCTCTGACTAGATGGACCTTTGTAGGCAAAGTAATGTCTCTCCTTTTTAATATGCTGTCTAGGTTGGTCATAGCATTTCTTCCAAGGAGCAAGCATCTTTTAATTTCATGGCTGCAGTCACCACCTGCAGTGATTTTGGAGCCCCCCAGAATAAAGTCTGACACTGCTTCCATGGTTTTCCCCATGGCCATGAAGTGATGGGACCGAATGCCACGGTCTTAATTTCTTGAATGCTGAGTTTTAAGCTGGCCTTTTCACTCTCCTCTTTCACTTTCATCAAAAGGCTCTTTAGTTCTTCTTCACTTTCTGCCATAAGGGTGGTATTATCTGCATATCTGAGGTTATTGATATTTCTCCCAGAAATCTTGATTCCAGCTTGTGCCTCATCTAGCCTGGCATTTCACATGAATTTATCTGCATATAAATTAAACAAGCAGGGTGACAATATACAGCCTTGACGTACTTGTTTCCCAATTTGGAACCAGTCCATTGTTCCATGTCTGGTTCTAACTATTGCTTGTTGACCTGCAATACAGACTTCTCAGGAGGCAAGTAAAGTGGTCTGGTATTCCCATCTCTTGAAGAATTTTTCACGGTTTGTTCTGATCCACACAGTCAAAGGCTTTAGCCTAGTCAATGAAGCAGAATTAAATATTTTCCTGGAATTCTCTTGCTTTTTCTATGATCCAATTGATGTTGGCAATTTGATCTCTGGTTCCTCTACCTTTTCTAAATCCAGCTTGAACATCTGGAAGTTCTCAGTTCATGTACTGTTGAAGCCTAGCTTGGAGAATTGTTTGTGATCTGATCACAGATCCTGTGACCTCCCCTCTTCTCACCTGGCTTTTAAAAATGCTTTTTGGAAACCCTTGGGGAGGTTGGGGTTTTTAGGGAATGAGCCACCCACCTCCTTGCATGGCCCTGCAGTAAACATTTCTCTGCTCCAAACTCTGACTTTCAGTTTGTTTGGCCTCACTGTGCATCAGGCACAGGAACTTACATTCACAGTGGACTAAAAATAAAACAGAGAGCATCTAAATGATGTAATCCAAACCTTAATATCTTTATTTGCCTTTGTTCATGCAGAATACAAGCATCTCAACCTAAAACAGTCTGGCAGGGAGAGGTACAGGTGAAAGTTTTCAGATTTTTAACAACACAGTGTGGGCAATTTAAAGCCAAGGACAGTATTTCTTTGCAGGGAATGTGCTAACAGGCTGTGAGTTCCTATCAAGCCTCCTCTGGAGTTAAGGCAGTTGGATGCCAGTGCTAATGTCTCCTTAGCAAGAAAGGACTCCAAGCATCAGGACGAACCTCAAAGTGAAGGAGCCTTGCCCTTTTGCAGTGATTAGTACCCGCTAGGGCTCCTTTTTCTCCTTCAGGGATAGAAGACTAGCAGTTAGAATCTGAACTCTGAATGCTGCCCTCTGAGCTCCTCGACCCAGGACGAGCTAGGCTGATGTGTAAATCACAGGGTGAAAAAGATGACTGTGTACAGATGGCCTAACCTCAGTCATTTCTCTGTTGTAAACCCGTGCCATTTATTGCTGATACATGCTGATAATCACATTTAAAACGTGATTAAACACCACCAGCCAAGAATGGCTATTATGCTTAACAGACTTATTAGCAAGAGTGGAGCTGCAAACTATGCGTGGGGTAAATGGATGTCTTAAATTACACTAGCTAATCTATCGTCATTTTGTTTTTAGTGCAATGGTTTGTTGCATGTATAACTGATAACGCTAAATAGTAAATGTCAAGCTTCAGCTCTTAATAGCCTCATTTAAATTAGATTTGTATTTATTGTCCTAATTATTTTCCCAGCCATCTGACCCAGGACACTTCCCTACACCAAAGGGAAAGGACTATCTCTGTACCATAGGGATAATTAAAACAAGCTGATTTTTGAAAAGTCAAAATGAGTGCAGGAGGGAACTGGGAAATAGGCATTCTTCCAAAGCCTATCCTTTTATTTCTTTTCAGGATCACATTTTGAAAATAGTTTAGAAACTGAAAAATAGTGACTTACTACTAATTAAATAGTCATGAGACCATAATTTCAATTATAGCATCACCTCCAAATGACCAGCGTAATTGACAGGTCCTCTTTCCAAGGCATCTATCTGCCCAGGTTGATACAAAATTTCACTACTGGGACTTTCCTGGCAGTTCAGTGGTTGGGACTCAAAGCTTGCAGGAGACACAGCGATAGACCAAGTTCTATCCTTGATCAGGGAGCTAAGATCCTGCATGCCACAGTGTGGCAAAAATAATAATAATAAATAAAATAAAAACTATCCACTTCATCTTCCTACACAGCTCTCAAGGGTCTCTGTTTAGACTCATCACTTGAAATAAAACAGTTACTGAGCACCTGGGGACAAATTCTCCCAGGCTGGAGGCAGTTGCCAGGAACGAAAAACTGTTCTACAGTAGAAGTATATCCATTTATAAATCATGGGTCACATGTTTTACTGAAGGGTCCACCAGCTGGTTCCCAAATAGTTCTAATCCCAGCTCTGCTCTCTTCCTTACAGTGTGGATGAAGCTGATTCCACTTCCTAATCTAGATGGGAAGGGGCTCATGGCCTTATTAAGCCCATGGGAGCCTTCCACCCACCTGGACAGGAGCCCTTGAGACCCTGTGAGGACACAGAATCATGTGCAGGACATTAAAAGAAACTCCCAGGAACTGTCAGTAGAGAGCACATCTCTGTTCTTTGGGGATTTAGATAGAGCTCCAGGGACCTGAGCCTGGAGCTGCCAAGTGTTGGCACGTGAACAGACTCTGCCAAAGACACAGGAGGCATGGCCCAGGGATGGTTAAAATTGGTCATGATGTAAACATTTGAGACCCTGGACCTCTTATGCTTTCGTTTTAGGGGTGTTTTGTTCGTTTGCTTGTTTCTTTCAGTCTTTATTGAATTTGTCACAATATTGTTTCTGTTTTATGTTTGGGGTTTTTTGGCCATGAGACATATGGGATTTAAGTTCCCTAACTAGGGATTGAACCTGTATCCCCTCCGTTGAAAGGTAAAGTATTAGCCGCTGGACCACCAGGACAGCCCCTGGGTTTTAGTTTTTAATGGACTTTATTTTTTTAAGGGAATTCTTAGGCTCATGACAAATTGAGGACAAAGTACAGAGATTTCCCATCTACCGCTGACTACACACCTGCACAGCCCTCTCCAGTTGTCAACATCACGCATTTGTTACAGTCAATGAACTGACAATGACACGTCACTGTCCCCCAAAGTCCACAGAGTCTATCCTTATCAAAAGTTCTACAAATTTAGGCAGATATATAAAGGCATGTATCTACCATTAGAATATTGTACAGAGCGGTTTCATCGTCCTAAACAATCCCCTGTGTTCTGACTGGCCATCCCTCCCTGCCAACTGCTGGCAACCCCTGATCCTCTGTCTCTATAATCTTGCCTTTCCTAGGATATCATAGAGTTGGAATCAAATATTATGTAGCCATTTCAGATTTGCTTCTTTCACTCTGGAGTTTGCATTTAAGCCTCTTGGATGTCTTTTTGTGGCTTGAGAGCTCATTTCTTTTTAGCCCTGATACCATTCCATTGCCTGGATGGACCCTCATTTATTTATCCATTCACCTAATGGACATCTTGGTTGCATCCACATTTTGGCATTTATGAACAAAGCTGCTATAAACATCCTTGTGCAGGCTTTTGTGAGGACATACATTTTCAACTCATTTATGGGCCTGGGCTTTTTAGTTCCAAGAGCTTATAATGATCTTCATTACTCAAGCCGTTGAGTTTTCTGACATTTGTGATCACAGGAGTCCCAGTTGCACAGTCACTTCCGAGGTTATATGTGATTTAGTCAGAAACTATCTGTGTGACCTCGGATGAGTCACTAAACCTCACCCAGCCTAGTCTCATCCTCTGTAAGCAAGGGCGAGAAGATCCTTGGTCAGCGTATCACAGAATTGTCAAGTTCAGATACTAGCGCAAAACAGAGTGACAGGCAGTGTCAGAGGCTGTGGCTCTCTGGGTGTTAAACATGCCCCACACAGCTGCATCTCACAGGCAGCCCAGGCTACACAGAGGCGGGATTCCCTGCCCATGGCTACCTGGCTACCAGGCGCCATCTGAAGGGTCTGGGCTTTTGACCCTGGGCCTTCCACGCTGCCTCTTGATCATAACAAGGCTTGTCCATGCAAAGGAGGTCAGCATACTAGACCAGCCTAAAACTGAGAGGAACTGTACCAGATGATTACCCCTTTTGCTAAAAGGTAATAGGCTGCCATGGCCCTGGCTACCCTGTTCAACAGAGAGATAGAACATGACCATCATCGCACAAAGTTCTATCGGTCAGGGCTGCTCTGGAGCATCCTGGTATCACTTGAAACACTGTCCAAGCTTCTCTCTTTTTCAAATTATTTCTCATTATGGTGAAAGTCACAGAATATAAAATAGACTATTTTAAGTATATTTGACTGCACAGCTCATGGCACTAAGTACACTCACACTGCTGTGCATCCCTCACCGTCCTCCATCTCCCAAATGTTTCACCTCTCTAAACTGAAACTGTCCCCATCAAACACCAACTACCCATACTCCCTCCCCCTACCCTCTTACCCTCTGGCTGCTGGCATCTACCAATGTACTTCCTTACTATGAATTTGACTATTCTAGGTACCTTGTATAAGTGGAATCAAATACTGGTTAAGCTTCTCTTAATATTGCTACTGTTGATACTCTGTACCCATGGGTATAAAAACTGTTGTAAAATTCATGCTGCTTTTTAAGTCAGCATAGGTTGCTAATGTAACATCAACTCAGCATGTAATTACATCATAATGTGATTTAGCTAACATCCGGGGAAAGAAAATGATCAAGGGGTAAAAATATAAGAAAAAGCATAATGTTCAGTGTAAAAGAAAGAAAGATAAAGATTTTTTAGTAATAATAAAATGGTTGCTTCATTCAGAAAGCTAATACAAGTTGGAACATTTGTCTTCTAGGAATCACTGCTATTTAAAGCTTGACTTTCTCACACACATAACTCTGTGGAAAGGAATCTAAAATTTTATTATATCAATAATGCCATATATCATGTTGAGACTTGGCAAAATGGTGCAAAATAACTCATGAGGAGCATCATGAAACCAATCTCCCTCACCACACCATTTTGTATTTGGGGAAGGATAGGAACCTACTTGATATGGAGTGTTGAGAGTGTTTTGGAACAGGATGTCTGGGCACTTATTTTTTAAATTTTTTATTGAAGTATGGTTGATTTACAATGTTAATATCTGCTGTACAGCAAGGTGATTTAGGCTATACAAACACACACACACACATATATATACATATATTCTTTTTTATATTATTTTCCACTATGGTTTATCAAAGGATACTGAATATAGTTCTGTGCTATACAGTAGGACCTTGTTCTTTATCCACCCTACATATAAAAGCTGACATCTGCTAACCCCAACCTCCCACTCTATCCCTCCACCACCTCCCTCCCTTGGGCAACCACCAGTCTCTTCTTTATGTTTGTGATTCTGTTTCTTTTTCAAAGATAGGTTCATTTGAGTCATATTTTAGATTCCACATGTAAGTCTTATCATATGGTATATGTCTTTCTCTTTCTGGCTTACTTCACTTAGTGTGATAATCTCTAGTTGTATCCATGGATCTGCAAATGGCATTGGTTCATTCTTTTTTATACCTGAGTAGTATTCCATCGCATATAGGTACTACATCTTCTTTATCCATTCATCAGTCAGTGGACATGTAGGTTGTTTCCATGTCTTGGCTATTGTGAATAGTGCTGCTATGAAAACAGCGGGACTTGTGCATTTATTTAGCTGTGAGAAATTTACATTCTTTTAGTTTCAGTTAATACTGATAAGCTATTGACATATTTGGTAAAATTCAAATATAATTTACTGGGTAGTTGGGATTTTAATCTGCTTCTTAAGTGGATAGGATGGACTTTGCTTCTGTGTGCTGCGCTGACCAGAGATCTAAGTAGAGCTTTGACGCTGGTCTAGAAAAGGGCTGTTACCTTAAGAAGAACAGAAACTCATCAGCGTTAGTAAAAACAAAGCATAGGATTTATTAACAGCATGCTGGGCTCCCTCATGAAATAGAACATTGTAATAATAAGTCCAGAAGTATACCCACCTTCAGAATGAGACAGGGAGGAATCCCTTGACCTCCTTATAATGCTCTGCTTTTAACAATAACCTGGGATTTCCACTGTAGTCCATCTACTTCTGCTTCTTCTTCTTTTTTTTTTTTTTTTGGCCACACTGTGCGGCATGTGGGATCTTAGTTCTACAACCAGGGATCGAACCCGAACCCCCTGCATTGGAGGCTCAGAGTCTTCCCCACCAGGGAAGTCCAGCCCATCTGCTTCAAATCATAATCTTGGGTTGGGGAGCATTGGAATGACTGTCTCTCTCCCTGAGGCCATTCTGGGTAAAATAAATACAATATGAAAAGCAGAACTATTCTAATTTGCTAAAATGGGAAGATTTCCTCTTGGACCAATAGTTTAGCTGAAAGGAAAACTCTAAGGGCAGCTCTTGGCATGTCCATGAAGTCAAGTCAATAACAGAGTGCCAGGAAGGTGTAAGAAAAGGGGGAAGATTGGTCAGGGGTAGCAATCATCTTTTTAAAAGAACATGACCATTTGGTTGCTTCCCAGGTAGCTTCCCTGGTAGCTCAGCTGGTAAAGAATCCGCCTGCAATGCAGGAGACCCTTATTCGATTCCTGGGTTGGGAAGATCCATGGGAGAAGGGATAGGCTACCCACTCCAGTATTCTTGGGCTTCCCTGGTGACTTAGCTGATAAAAAAATCTGCCTGCAATGCAGGAGACCTGGGTTCAATTCCTGGGTTGGGAAGATCCCCTGGAGAAGGGAAAAGCTACCTGTTCCAGTATTTTGGCTTGGAGAAGTCTATGGACGATATAGTCCATGGAGTTGCAAAGTGTCAGACACAACTGAGTGACTTTCACTTTCAGGTGGCGAAGTGGTAAAGAATCTGCTTGCCAACACAGGAGATGCGGTTCTATCCCTGTGTCAGGAAGATCCCCTAAAGAAGAAAAGGGCAACCCACTCCAGTATTCTTGCCTGGAAAATCCCATGGACAGAGACCATTTGGTTGCTTATATTTGAGGTCTGAGGTCTTACACCTCTGCTCCTCTCTCTCCTCCCTGACTCCATAACTGAGGAACAAACGGATTTCTCTGGCACATCTATCAGAACTATTGTTTGGCCCCTTAAGATGCTGTGATGGTAGCTCCCTTTCTTCCATCTCACAACATCCCTTCCAATGGCTGCTTTTAAAATTTTACTTCCTGTCTTGAAGTATCCTCCAGATATTGTTTTATGCCTCTTAGACAGCTAATTAGAAGCATTTGATGTCTGGCGGAGTAAGTGTGACTTCATCTCTTCAAACTTGTCTTCCACCTTTAGATGAAAGTCTGAGCTTGAGAGGAAGAGGGGGAGAGACACTTTTGATGGTGGCTTGATTCGTTTTTAGACTCTGATGTGGCTCCTGGGTTACTGTCATATGATGCCCTAATTATGTTCAGAAGGTTCTGCAACGTTGGTACAGTTCATTATGACTGATTCACGTGTGAACTTCATGCACAGAGGTAAGGAACAATGGGCCAGAAACTAGCCCAGATACAGGTTCACTTGTAGGAGTTCATCAGTGCTCTGAGCCACTAAGGAGCTTTTAATGGAAAACCATCAATACTCTAGACAGGTACATCATGTTCTCTCATCTTCATGCCTTCTGTCAGAGAGAAGTCCTCGGAACACTTACTGTGGGAAGGTGCACGCGTGCTTGTCACACCAAATAGGTGTTGATCCTTGACTGTCTCATTATTTGTAGAAATGTTCCTGTGTGAATTTCAGGTCTTTGGTTTTCCTCTTTGGTCTTATAATGGAGGTTTTGTTGAGATAATTAGGTTTTTAAAAAACTTTTTACATAGATCTTTTGTAAAGCAGAGAAAAATCCTTGACATTATGGGATTCCATTAGCATTTTAAGAAACTACCAGGCCATTTTTTTTTCCAGTTTTACAGAGATATAATTGACATACAGAACTAAGTTTAAATGTACAGTATAAAGATTTGACTTATATACATCATGCAATGATGACCATAAGAAGCTTAGAGAACATCCATCAACCCATATAGACACAAAAGAAAAGAAAAAGACATTTTTTTTGCCTTGAATGAGAACTCAGGATTCACTCTTTTAACAATATTAATCATGTTGTGTATTGTTATTTATCACATGGTTGTGCCATTTTACATTGCCACCAGCAGCACATGGGAGTTCTTGCCCTTCCATATATTGGCCAATGGCTCACGGTCAGCCTGTTAATTTTAGGCAACCTAATGGAGGTATGGGCTTCCCAGGTAGCACTACTGGTAAGGAACGGCCTGCCGATGCAGGAGATACAAGAGACATGAGTTCGATCCCTGGGTCGGGAAGATCCCCTGGAGGAGGGCATGGCAACCGACTCCAGTATTCTTGTCTGGAGAATCCCATGGACAGAGCAGCCTGATGGACTGCAGTCCATGGGGTCACAAAGAGTCAGACATGACTGAAGCGACTTAGCATACACACACAATGGATGGGTAGTGGTATCTTATTGTGGTTTTAGTTTACATTTCCTAATAACTCACTACTGTTTATTCTTCTCATTGTTTGCAGCAGGAGGATAAGCTAGACTCAGTTATTTATTTAGATAGATACGATGGATGGGTAGATAGATAACAGACAGGCATACAGATAAATAGATGATGGATAGATAAGTAGATAGAGGAGAGATAATAGATGACAGATTGATAGGTAGATAAATAGATGAAATATAGATAGGTACATAGATGGAGAAACATACAGATGCAATAAAATACATGACCTTCGGAGCCAGACTTGGGTTTGAATCTTACCTCCAATACCCTACCTAATCCCTGCGTGGCCTTAGAAACTTAACTGTCTAAGTTTCAATTTCCACATCTTTAAAATGGGAATAAAGTTAATGCCAACCTTAAGAGGCGATTGGAGGAGTCAACTGAATATTTTTGTGATGCCCTGAGGAAAGCACAGACCAGATAGTATGTGCTCTGAAAATCCCACATGGTAGAATTCTCCTCTCATGAGTATACAGTTTCAACATATCCAACCAGTTAAATGTATATACAAGTTTTTGACTGGACATGGAATCTTTCAGCCAAGCCAGATGATCTCTAACAGTGTAAGCAGCCCTAGAGCCTAATGTATCAGTCCACCCATGGTGCAGTCCCAGCAGTGAGTACTATAATGGTTTCTACCCAAATCAAGGCACACAAGTATATGCTGTTAAGATCTGGTTTGAGTGAAGAGCTGTATAATGCAGGCCTACTCGAATGCAACATAAGATGTGTTATCTGATGACTTCTCTGCAGAACTCTCCAAGCCCAGAGTGTACGGGGAACAAAATGACTGAATTACAATTATGCTATGGAGCAGAAAATGTGGAGACAACTATAACTCTAAAACCATCTCTATGCTCTCTATCAGAAAGAAGTCCTCTGAACACTTACTGCTGGAAGGTGCACGAGTTTGTGTGCGCTCTGTCGCGTCTGACTCTTTACAACCTCATGGACTGTAGCCCACCAGGCTTCTCTGTCCATGGGATTTTCCAGGAGAGAATACTGGAGCAGGTTGCCATTTTCTTCTCCAGGGGATCTTCCTGAGCCAGGGATCAAACCCACGTCTCCCGTGTTTCCTGCCTTGGCAGGCAGATCTTTACCACTGTGCCACCAGGAAAGAAGGTACCATATGTGGATTTGCACTCTGGGCCCCTGAACTGGTGAACTGTAAGGTATCATTTGGCTCAGCTTGAAAATTCCATGACAGCTCTTGCAATTGGGCTCAGATTTCCCTTGGGCACACACATTCAGTCTTCCATAGAACAAGCCCCTGCCTTCAGTGTGTTCTAGGGGCTTCCACAGCCATGTCTACTCTCAGTATCAAAGGAAGATGCAACCTTTGCCTCACAGAGATGTCCCATTTGAGAAAATTCCCCCAATTCCAAAGAATCAGGGAGAGGAAAGGAGAACTGACAAAGAACTTCCTGTCACCCCCAGACACTTTGATGTCATTCAACCTCACCCTCAAGTAGGAAAACCATCAAAATATTTCACATGGCACAGCTGGTGTGCAAATCTACTGGCTCCAAACTGTAGCTTTTATTTCCCAGTCAGGACTGCAAGGAAAATATTCAGGCTGACAGCTGGCCGGGGTAGAAGGAGGGCCTTGCAATCAACTTTATGTCTGTTGGACAAGACTATGTCTTTCTCCTTTAATTCATTCTCCATGAAAAAGAGCATTTAGAGAAACTGACTGTCATCCTAAGAGGTGACTGGCTTCCAAGAGCAAAAAACACTCCCATAGGAAAGCATAAACTTAAAAGTTATCAAGGGACACAAATCATTTTGTTTCTGTCTCATAAATACTTAATAAATCTGGAAAAGGAGCTAATCTCCCCAATGAGACCCCTCCATCATAGTTCATTTTCAAGATGACATTAACAAGCATCTCTTATGTACAATTTCCCTCCACTATTTCTTGCTCTACACACTTTAACAATTAAAGATGATTTTTAACTCTATTTTTTATTGAAGGATAGTTGATTTCCAATGTTGGGTTAGTTCCTGATGTATAGCAAAGTGATTCAGTTACACTAAATATCTGCGTACACACTAAGGCGCTTCAGTTGTATCTGACTCTTTGCAGCACTATGCCCGGCTGTCCAGCTCCTCTGTCCATGAGATTCTCCAGGCAAGAATACTGGAGTGGGTTGCCATGCCCTCCTCCAGGGGATCTTCCCTCCAGGGCTCCCTGGTGGAACCCTCCACCCGGGGATCCAACCCATGCTGTCTCCTCTGTCTTTTGCATATGAAGGCAGATCCTTTGTCACCTGGGAAGCTCATATATACATATATATGTATACATATATACTGTACTCTATGTATTCTTTTTCATATTCTTTCCCATTATGGTTTATTACAGGATATGAATATAGTTCCCTGTGCTATACAGTAGGTCCTTGTTGTTTATCCATGCTATATGTAACAGTTTGCATCTGTTAACCTCAAACTCCCAATCCATCCCTCCCTTATCATCTCCCTCCTTGGCAACCACAAGTCTGCTCTCCATGTAAAGATGCTTTTACTGTACGCCTGATAAAGAGCCTTTAGGCAGTAGCTCATAAATAGTGATTAGAGGAGAAAGAAAAAAAAAAGACATTTGCAATTAGATCCATTTGTACAATCCATTTCACAGGAGTATAACTCTGCCATGGGGTGTTCCCAGCTCTAAACAGCAAACTGGGATTTTCAACTTCTGCATGTCTTCCAGCAATGATGATGAAAAGATAAAATAAATTGTATTTTAATGCTGGGGACTTACGAAGCCAGGCCGGTCTTGGCTACTCACTGCTGCTGGAAAATGCTTCTCAGGGAAAATTTGACTGCACAGAAGCTCTTATGGGAAACATGGATGAAAGCTCACAGCTGTGAGGCTCAGTAAATGATGCTGAAGTCTTGATACCAGCACACTTCCCGAATGGGAAGAAAAGACAGGATAATGTGCCTCAACATCCAGACAGCTATTTCATTAAACAGCTGCAGTTGGAGTGTTTTTATTAGAAAATGACATGAAGTGAAACAAACAAACAAAAATCTCATCCCTTTGAAGGGAGGACAAAACAGGGGCAGCAACACCAGTGAGATGCTGCTACTGACATACAGCCTTGTGCAAGTCACTGTGTGCTACGGCTTATGTAAAGTTCCTGTCCCGCTCTGGTATGCAGAATAATGGCCTTCTGAGCACCCCCATCGCAATCCCTGGGACTGTGAGTAGGTTACATGGAAAAGAGGAATGAAGGCCGCAGATGGAATTCAAGTTACTAATCAGATGACCCCGAGATGGGGAGATTGCCCTGGATTATCCCAATATAATCATTTCATCCCAATGTAATACATATTCCAGTGCAAACAATTCATTATCCCATGTAATCATTCAGGAGAGAGGGCAGAAGAGGAATCCAGAGTGATGCAATGTGACCAGGACTAGACATGCTATGGCCAGCTGCAGAGGTAGAAGATGAACAATGAGAGCAGCTTCTAGGAGGTAGAAAGGGCAAGGAGATGGGTTCCCCTCCCCTCGTTAGAAGGAATATAACCCTCCCAACACCTTGATTTTAAACCATGAGACCCTTATGGAGTTCTAGGCTACAAAATCGTAAGGTAATTATTTGGTCTGTTCTAAGCCACAAAGTTTATAGTAACTTGTTACAGTGGAAAAGGAAATTAACACATCTGAGAATCACGAGTGTCTAGACGACAGCAGACAACACACACTGCAGAGCACAAAGCATTAACAAGCTTTAATATTGTTATAAACTAATATCCATTAGTGGTTGACAGTTACAAGGCTATAAATAAGTATCTGTTGACTTAAATAATGAAGGTAAGTTACTTTATATTAAGAAAGAGAGCCTCTTATGTAACTATGAACAGATATAAACAATTTTGCATTTGTCAAGAGTGGTCAGTGATAGTACTGCAGGCTCCCTACACATGTGGATAGAGGAGGAGGTGTGGCCTAACCTTGACCATGAACGTGAAGTAATATCCATGGGGTTATTTACTAGAAATTTTTGTATTCTCTTTCCTAGATACTAAACTGGTGAAAGAAAATCCACAGACGCTGGTGGCTGTCTTTCAACACATGAGGAAGGTACTTTGAAAAGAAGACAACAGGGGACTTTTCTGGTGGTCCAGTGGTGAAGACTGCACTTTTGAGGCAGGGGGACATGGGGTTGATCCCTGCTCAGGGAATTAAGATCCCACCAGCTGTGCAGCCAAAATATTTTTTAAAATTTAAAATAATAAAAAAGAAGACAACATAGAAGAAAGCAGAGCTCAGAGATGAGGAGGGAAAGAGTCAGAATCCTAAAAACATTCCTTGGGCACCTGGTCTACCTGTTCACGACACTATTATTGTCCCCGCTCACTCTCACCTCAGGCACACACTGTCACCAGCACCCCTTTGGGGAGAGCAAGATAAGGAAACATTGAAAGGTCTTCCTGAAAAAGAGCTTCAAGAATGAAGCACCGAAGATTCCCAGAGGTGCTGGAGTGAGTGGTCTCAGGGGAATTCATTCTTGGACTCCTAGAGTTGTAACTGGTAGAATTAGTCTGGAAGATCAAGGGAGACTCCTTTCAGCCCATTTCAAAGATACTGTCTGCTGCTGCCTGAGATTTATCCAGTCTTTATTTTCCTACTTGCTTATGTATTTATTTAACAGGACAGTGTAGCAAATAACGTAAGAGCATGAATTCCACCCCCAGGGCTGTTGGTAACTTCAACTTTTAGTGAGTCACTTTCCCCACCCATAAATGGGATAATAATACTACCTACCTCAAAACCCTATATAGCAGGAGGCGTGGGCTTAGCACACAGTAATCCCTGGATGCATGCTTTGGAGCTCCCAAAATTACAGAGAGGGAAAAAGCAAGAAACAGACCACTAAATATGCACAGTTATATATTTTGACTTAACAAAATGATTAAATCAGATCATTCTTAAAACCAAAAAGCTAATTTGGAAATTTAATTATTTTGAAGGGCAGATCCCCTGTGGCTTACTTATTCCATGATGTTGGAGTGGGAGAAAAAGCTAATAGCTTTCTAATTATATCAATTTTCCATTTAAAAAAATCTGGTTCTCATTTATTAGTCTGTCAAGGGATTACCAAGCTACTTGCTTTATGCTCTTAATTCACAAGGCAGGAATAAATTAGTGCAAATGTATTAGATCCTGTTCACTTAAATTTCCCCTCTAAGTTGAAGCAATTAAGCTCATTCCTTTTTATGGAAGTTGTTAACAAACCCATTTATCAGAAATGGGGCTTTATTAAGTTTAGTCAGTAGTTTTCATGAAATAATCTAAGGAAGAGTGTACTGATCTCCACACCTGACTTCATCAGCAAAAGAAATGACAAAAAAAAAGGAAAAAATAAAGAGTTCACCCATGTTGTTGCAAACATGGGTGTTTGCTGAATAATGTTCAGAACTAATGTTCTGGCTGAATAATTCTACTTATAGGTAGAATCTGAAAAAAAAATCATAGAAACAGAAAAGAAATTGGTGGTTGCCAGAGGTGGGGAACTGGAGGGTGGGGGAAACAGGTGAAGGGGCCCAAGAATACAATCTTTTATTTTGCAACATATACATATATAAAATCACTGCATTGTATCCCATATGGTGTGTATTATATATCATTTACATGTGGAATCTAGAAGAAATGATACATGAACTTCTTTACTAAACAGAAACAGACCCACAGACATAGAAAATGAATTCATGATTACCAAAGGCGAAAGTGAGGGAGGGATAGATTAGGATTGGGGGATTAACAGATACATACTACCATATATAAAATAGATAACCAGCAAGGGCTATATGGCACCAGGAACTCTACTCAAATTTTGTAATAACCTGTAAGTGAAAAAAATCTGAAAAAGAATATATATATCTGTATAACAGAATCATTTTGCTGAACACCTGAAACTAACATAATGTTGTAAACCAACCAAGAAGGTTTGATGGGAAGAATTTTCTTGTTCTGCTTGCAATATGTAACTAAGAGGGATGGGTATTGCCAAATAAAGAATGATATAAATATAAATGCAAAACAGAAAGAGACTCACAGACTTAGAGAACAAACTTATGGTTGCCAGGGGTGACAGTTAAGTTTGGGATGGACATGTACCTACACACGGTTATATTTGAAATGGATAACCAACAGGTACCTACTGTAGAGCACAGGGAACTCTGCTCAATGATATGTGGCAACCTGGATGGGAGAGGAGTCTGGGGGAGAATGGATACATGTATACATATGGCTTAGTCCCTTCACTGTCCACCTGAAGCTATCACAACATTGTTATTTGGCTACACCCCAATACAAAATAAAAAGGTTTTAAAAAGAAAGACTGATGTAAATGGAGTCCAGGAAGCTGAGCTTAAAATACCTACACACACACACACACACACATTTAACGAAGAATGAAAAAGCTAAACCCACATAAGGACAAGAAAATAAAACCCATGGAAATGGATGACCTAGGATATCACTGACTAACCTGGGGAAGAGAAGAGACACTGTTTTGAAATGCTTTATGTAGA
Organism: Antilocapra americana; assembly: GCA_007570785.1. NCBI lineage: Eukaryota > Metazoa > Chordata > Mammalia > Artiodactyla > Antilocapridae > Antilocapra > Antilocapra americana. Next base: position 11,197,323 of record ML663006.1, on the reverse strand, counting down.
AACTATTGAATTTGATTGCTCAGAGTCCCTTTAAGATATCAAAGAACTCTTGTCCCAGGTTCCGATTTTAGTTACTCCCTTCTCCTGGAATGTTCTTCTTCTGAAATCTCTAAATCTGATTCTCTCTTATCATTCAAATTTCTGCCAGTAGGCCAGCATACTCAAGAAGCTTTCTCTGGCCACCCTCCTCATAGCAGGAACACTCACCCCAGTATTTCTCAGTGGAGTTACCCAATTTCATTTGCTTAATAAAACCATACCTAGCTTGGACTATCTCAGATATACATTCAGTCACAAGCTTATTGTCTTTCTTTTCTGCTAGAAAATAGCTCCTGGAAATTAGAAGCCCTGTCTACTTCCGTCTGTGCTGCATTCCTAGTGTCTAGAAGAGTCTGGAACAATCAATAAATATCTGTTGAATCGGTGAAGGAACCTAGTTACACTCTAGACAAGTGGACTGGGACCCAGAAATGCTAAGTATCTTGACGGGGGACTTGCCTGGTGGTCCAGCGTTTAAGATCGCATCTTCCAACGCAGAGAGTGCAGCTCCATCCCTGGTCTGGTAGCCAAGATCCCACGTGCCTGGAGGCAAAAAAACCAAAACAAAAGAGAAACAACATTGTAACAGATTCAATAGAGACTTTAAAAATGGTCCACATCCGAAAAAAGAAAAATCAAAGTATCTTGACCAGGGCCGCATAGATAACCAGCAGCAAGCTGGGATAAAAAGGCGTGACCTTTGATCTTTAAAGTGCTTGAGCTGGTGAACTCTTGGGGGAAGAATCCCTGCATTTGGATCTTTTCTCAGTGATAACGTCAATGCTGATAATGTGGAAACACAGAGAGATGTCAAAAACGCATTTTTTTTTTCACACCATCGAGTCTTGCCAGCCGGGGAAGAAACTAACATTGAGGATTTTTCTGAATCGCTAACATATCACTTCCATGAGAGGTTTGGGGGACTTTTCTTCTCCCTCCAATGACATTAGCCATTTAGGAAATGATTTAAAACAAAAGGGCATTTTAGAATATTGCCAATAACAGTTAGCAAATCTCATTAATGAGATACTCTGATGTGGAAATCACCACAATTCTTTTTCACTGAAAATACTGTAATTAAGCCGTTGTGTGTGTGTGTTATTTAGCAAATGAATAATTACACTATGCCCTTGAGGCTTCCTGCTACTTTGAAGCATCGGGCTAATACCCTTGCCATCTTGTCTGGAACTCAATTTAACGAGCAATATATTCTGAGCCAGGCACAGAGCAATTGACTGCTTTATACAAGAAGATATTAGAGCAACAGCAAAATTACCCAGTGTGCTGCAGGCCATAAAACATGAAGGATGGCAGATACATACTTTGCGTTTAACTCCGAAAAACAGACTGTGGTTGATTCTGCAGTGGTCACTGAGCGCCTTGTATGTGGCAGCCTCTGTGCTAGACAGCAAGAATACAAGGACAATATAGGATGCTGGGAGGTTTGTCATCTGTTTAAGGACATTTAAAAAAAAGCCATGACATCAATGTGAAGCAATGATAACATTATCATGCATGCGTCCGACTCTGTGCAACCCTATCAGCTGTAGCCCGCCAGGCTCCTCAGCCCATGGGATTTCCCAGGCAAGAATACTGGAGTGGGTTGCCATGCCCTCCTCCAGGGGATCTTCTTAACCCAAGGATCTAATGTCTTATGTCTCTTATCACTAGCATCACCTAGGAAGCACATTATCCCCTATACCACTTCTAACTTCTGCTCTTCCCTAAATCCAAAAGCTAAAGTCACGGTTCATGACTTCACCGAGGAGACATGTGACATGATGAATCCTTGAAAACTTGAATCTGACCCTCCATCACCTTTGCAGCTGTCCAAAGTCCACCCCATTTCTTCCTCAGCCTAGATGTCCCAGAGGTCAGAAAGAATTCAACTGGTTTCATGTCAATGCCATTCACCACTTGTATTAGCACACTGTTTTAAATAACTGGTGATGTTAAGTTCTTCTGTGACAGATCTAGATTGGATTTTGTAAAGTCGTGGTCCAGACCTTTCTTGGTAAATAACTTGCAAGTGAGCAGCAAGTAGCCCGACCCCCATGGAAAGGGTTCCTTCAAATTCTATACCAATGTAAACATTTACTAATAGCCTGGGCCCCAAAGAAGCTCTAGAATCATCTAACAATTGCTGTTTCCCCATTGACTCATGGTTACAAGCTGAGAAAAGTGGAAATGGAGACACGGCTCTGAGCAGAATGAGGCAGAATGTGCTGGAGGAGGGACCATGTGTTTGATTCAGTGAGAAAAAACAACAGGTTTTCAGTCAGTGTTGCAGATCGACTCTAGGCCAGTGAGACCCTGAAATAACATGATGACAAGTAGAAAGCCACGAGTTTGTGCTCCTGTGACCTCCAGAGTGATGTGAGCCAAGGATAGGGAGAATGGTTTACCTGATGCAGAAGGAGGTTCCAATCCACCCGAACTTCAGGGTCACCAATGCCTAGAACCCGAGCTCTTACACAGCCTCCTCTTTCAAATGACACTACATTACAAGGTCGTGTTGGAAGTAAGAAATTAGGCCGGGGGCCCCAGGAGGGTTAGTTAATCTCAGGTAAACACAAGATGGGCTTCCCTAGTAGCTCAGCTGGTAAGGACTCTGCCTGCAATGCAGGAGACCTCGATTTGATTCCTGGGTCGGGAAGATCTGCTGGAGAAGAAATAGGCTACTCACCCCAGTATTCTTGGGCTTCCCCTGCGGCTCAGCTGGTAAAGAATCTGCCTGCAATGCAGGAGACCTGGGTTCAATCCCTTGGTTGGGAAGATCCCCTGGAGAAGGGAAAGGCTACCTACTCCAGGATTCTGGCTTGGAGAAGTCCATGGACTGTATAGTCTATGGGGTCGCAAAGAGTTGGACATGACTGAGAACAAGATAACAGAGGTGTTCAGGAGGAGGGTGTGTAACAGACAAAAAAATGAATTTATCAGAAGATTCATCTGAATTACTTATAAAAGTGGGATCGTAAGGAGCCTTGGGCTCCGTCCTCAGTATCCATCCCTTTCTGAAGTGTGTTCCAGGGATTTGGGGCTGATGGAGTGAAATATATAACCACGAGATGGCAGCAGCACGCAGTGGGTTTATTTGGGTGCGACTTGGCCGGGATTGCAGCCGGGTCCTTCCTGCCGAGGTGGGGGGCCACCCGTCAGAAGGAGACGGAGGCTGAGAGGGAGGGGAATTGGAAAGGACCTCACACTTCCAGGCGCTGCCTCTCAGCGCCTGGCGGGAACCACCGAGTCAGAGGGCTCCTGACGGCAGCAGCGGCTGAGGGTCTTGTCTACGGCGGGCGGATGCTGACTGTTGTTTCATGAGTTGGGCAGAGCACATAGGTTTTAAGTGGCTAAAAATCTGTTTATTTGATAAGAAATTCTGGAGAGGGTGTGGAGAAAAGGGAACCCTCCTACAGTGAACAGTATGTAGGTTCCTCAGTACACTGAAAACAGAACTCCTATATGACCCAGAAATTCCACTGTAATTCAGAAAGATACAGGCACCCCTATGTTCACAGCAAGGCTACTCACAATCGCCAAGACATAGAAACACCTAAATGTCCATAGACAGATGAATGGATAAAGATGGGGTACCTATATACAATGGAAAACTACCCAGCCATAAAAAAGAATGAAATAATGCAGCTGGAGATTATCATACTCAGTGTAGTCAGTCAGAAAGAGAAAGACAAATACCATGTGATATCAGTTATATGTGGAATCTAAAATATGACACAAATGAACCTATCTACAAAACAGAAACATAGAGAATAGACTGCTGCTTACCAAAGGGGTGGAGGTGGGAGAGGGATAGATTGGGAGTTTGGGATTAGCACATGCAAACTGGCACATATGCAATAGAGAAACAACAAGGTCTTACTGTAGAACACAGGGAACTATATTCAATATCCTGTGATAAATATTACTGGAAAGGAATACAAAAAAGAATGTGTATGTGTGTGTGTATATATTTAACTGAGTTACTTTACTATACAGTAGAAATTAACACAACATTGTAATTCAACTATACTCCAACAAAAAAATTAAAAATTAAAAAAAAATCTTATTTGGGTTATATCTAACTGTATAACTGTACAGCAGCAATTAACACAACATTGTAAATCAACTATACTTTGATTAAAATAAATAACTATACTTTGATATTAAAATAATTATAATCAATTATATTTGATTAATAATCTGTTTATTTGGGTTATATTTAAAACAACCGCATGAATAGAAATTGGATTTAGGTGCCAATAGGCTTTTTACCTACTGAGTTTAGATATGAAGTGAGCAACAGAAGGCCTATATACAGGGGTCATTTTGGCTCATTTATGTAGTGAATCTCCTAAGCCAAATGTCTATGAATCTTCATTGTCTTATCTATCCTATCTGATATGAAAGTAGCATGAGAACTGAAATTATAACAGCCAAAATATAGGATGAACAACAAGGTCCTATTGTATAGCACAGGGAATTATACTCAATAACCTGTGATAAAATATTATGGAAAAAAATATTTTTTAAAAAGTCTATATATATATTTATATATATATGTATAACTGATATATATGTACAATAGACATTGGCACAACATTGTAAGTCAACTATGTTTCATAAAAATAACATCAAAACAGCCAGAATAAAAAGATAGTAGGGTTTATTCCCTGGGTGTGGTGGCCTTTGTGAATTGATTTGGATTGCCAGCAACAGTGGGAATGGCCTCACTACCTCTGCCCAGCTCCTAGTGCTACAAGAAGGGGAAGCAAAGCCAAATTAATCCACAGGCGGACCCCCAGCCCATGTCCAGAATGGCCTTTCACATCACAATATAAGGCTTAGTTCCTCACAGGAAGGCAGCTAACAGTCAAATATATCTTTAAAATTTTCTGCCTCTAAAAGAAATTTCTGAAGCCAGGATGGCAGAATGTTCATCTATAACAAACATCTATAAAAGGATGTTTGTGCATATTTAAGTATGGTTAAAGTAATTTATAATTTTTTTAAAAAGTAAAAACACAATTTCTACTTAGGAGAAAACACTTTGTTTCTAAGACTAGCATGGTTGAGTTCAACTATGGGTTCAATTCAACCATGCTGAATCCATAGTGTCGTTGAAAGTAGCTATAATTTTTTTTTTTTTTTCTATTTGCTTCCACTTCTGCTTTGCTTCCACTGCTTAACAGTGGATGGTTTTGCTTTCCTTCCCTGGTTGTTCAAGAGCTGTACCTAATTGAGACTTGAATCTTGACTTATCTCCTATCTCTACAAACCCTGTTAAGTTTCCTATTGGACTAATGACCCCCATTGGAAAGTCATACATATTAACTTCTGTTAGCAACTATTACCTTCTCAATTTTAAAAAACATTTCGAATTCTTAGAAAGTCTTGGAAAGGTAGTAGAATGGATTTGCATCTTTTATGAGAATTTAACCATTAAGTGAAAAAGTGCTAGTATTTAAAATTCCTTTGAATATCCCTTAAACCAGATATAAAGCACCTAATATGTAGCTTTTACTAGCAAAGAACCATTGATTTTTTTTTTTCAGAATTATGTATGCATGCAAAGTCGAGTCAGTCAGGTCTGACTCTTTGCAATCCTATGGACTGTAGCCCCCCAAGTTCCTCTGTCAAGGGTATTCTCCAGGCAAGAATACTGGAGTTGGTTGTTATGACCTCCTCCAGGAGCTCTTCCTGACCCAGGGATCAAACCTGTGTCTCTTGTATCTTCTGCATTAGCAGGCAGGTTCTTTACCACTAGCGCCACCTGGGAAGTCTTTGTAGGACTAGTTGGCTGAGATAGTAAAGCGTCTACCTACAAAGCGGGAGACCCGGGTTCAATCCTTGGGTCAGGAAGATCCTCTGGAAACGGAAATGGCAACCCACTCCAGTACTCTTGCCTGGAAAATCCCAGGGACAGAAAAGCTTGGTAGGCTACAGTTTATGGGGTCGCAAAGAGTCGGACACAACTGAGCGACTTCACTTCAACTTCAACTTAGGTCACTAGCTTATTTGTAGACCCACAAACACCAGAATCACACATGTGGAGAGATTCGCGGGCTGTGGACTTGCTGGACACACTGAAACTAAACAGGGGAAGAAGAGAGTCACTTCTCTACTCTACACTTACTCTATAGCAGACGCCTCTTGAATGGATGATGGTGAGAATCATCTGCATGGTACCTACCTTATTATTTCAGCCTCTCTTTTTCATAAGTGCTCTAAACTAGACGTGTGACTGTTAAATGTGTGTACAATATGAGCCCTCCTCTGTATAAGTAATCTGCCTGAGAGTAGCAGAGCCCAACGTGACAGAACGGGACACTTTGTCCTCCAGGGTGGGAACGTCCTCAGGTGGCAGAACAAGCAGGGCCCGTCCCTGGTGAGATCATTTCTAATATCCCAGAGATCTGGAGGTCAGCGTGGAGCTGGAACCATGCCATAGGTGCCCATGTCTCTATGTCTGGCAAGTGGGAGAAAGAATAAAGGGTGAACAGAGGCTGCAGAAGAGAATAAAACCAGCATGCACTGAGACCTGTGTTGTGCCAGACACTGATTTCTCTGGATTAATTCTCTTGATCTTCACCAGAAATCTATGAGTTTGTCAGCATGAATGTTCTCGATTTGGATTCCTACGTGAGAGGGTCACCGTTGATGTTACATCAAGCCTGTTCTCAGCACAGGGCTCGTACTGCCTGGAATCCATCCAAACTCCTCACACAACCTCCCGAGTCTCATCTTTTTTAGTAATCTATGTCACCTCTGGGGCTGTTTGAGGTTTTCCCTGTTTGCTTCTTTTTAATGTTTATTTATTTATTTTTTTGGCCAAACAGCAGGCGGGATCCCCTGACCAGAGTTTGAACCCCGGGTCCACTACATTTGAAGTGTGGAGTCACTGGACCTCCAAGGAAGTCACATTCTTCATGTTAAACACAGTTGCATCTGCATCTAGCTGCTCCTGAAAATTACACCAACCCTAGTAAGTGACTGATTAATCTCCTGAAAGTAGCTCTATCTTCCAGGCCTGCTCTCCCCAGAAGCTCCTCTCCCAAAGACTATATATCTGTGTGCGTGTTCAACTCTTTGCGTGCCCAACGACCATAGCCCACCAGGCTCCTCTGTCCATGGGATTTCCCAGGCAAGAATACTGGAGTGGATTGCCATTCCCTTCCCCAGGAGATCTTCCCAACCCAGGGGTCAAACCCAGGTCTCCTGCATTGCAGGCGGATTCCTTACCGTCTGAGCCACCGGAGAAGCCCATCCATCTCCATACCAGCCACTATTAATGCTCTCTCATTGCACAAAAAGCAATGTGTCTCAAATTAATCAGCAATGTGACCCTAGCCACTGCTCAATTGTTTCAAAAGTTTTTTTCTGGATTAATACATGGACATATGCAAATAGAACCCCTTGAAAAAGGTTTTGGATTTCTATGGAGGACACCCTCCTCCCTGGGAGAATGTGCCTTTGATCTTAATGGTAACTTGAGTTGGGATTATAATAGGATAAAGTGGGTGGGATCTTTAAAAAAAATCTAGGATATCAGTGGTGGTCTATTGGTTATTATTCACCTGCAACAAAGTGCAGGGGACGTGGGTTCCATCCCTCAGCCGGGAAAATTCCACATGTAAAGGAGCAACTAAGCTCATGTGCCACAACTACTGAGCCCATGCTTTAGTGCCCACGAGGTGCAATTACTGAAGCCTGTGCACGCTAGGGCCCTTGCTCTGCAACCAGAGAAACCATCACAGTGAGAGCAGCCCCTGCATGCCACAACGAGAGAAGAGCCCGCACGCAGCAACGAAGACGAAGCACAACCAAAAATTAAACAAGAAAAATCTGCTTCGGGTTCTGCTATTCTTCTAGACCATAAAGAAGCACAAACTCTTCTTCCTGGGCTGGACCACTGAGCTTTTCACTCAGTCTCTATCCCCACTGCTAAGGTCAAGACAGGCTCTGTATGATGGTTCTGGCCACATAAGAAGGTGTTTATTTCCCCTGAGAGTCGCTTCCCAGTGACACAGACATCAATCATTCAGGACACACGGCCCTGTATGTGCCAGCTGGTGTCACGAGTTCTCCACAGGACAAGTCCCCTGGGTGGCCTGCGTCTCCTTTGGTCCCATGTTACCTGTCAGAACAGTCCTGAGTTTTGCTTGCTGCCTCTCATCTCTTCCGCTTTGGCAACGCTGCACTTCATTACATGGTTTACACTTTCATCATTGACATTTCTTCACAATAAGAGTCCCTAAAAATATTTCAAATAAAGAGGTTTTTCTTTTCCTTTTACAACAGAATCCACCAAGTCTTTTCTTATAAACACCTTTTGTAATTAGTAGATGTTATTTTTTAAGATAAATTTCAGGTTTTTACAGATGAAAAAGAAGAGCAGGAAATGTAGGAAATTCTCATCCATGACCACCCTCACAACACTGAAAAAGTTCTTTAGGGCAATGACTGTATTGCTGAAACTACACTGCACCCAGGGTTGATAGAATGCAAAGACTGTAATTATGCTGTGCTCTCTTGGGAATAAATTCATATCCACCCAGTTTGCAGCCCAATACATTCATTCTGTGAGCAGACATGACATCTCACTTGATAGCAACAATAACCAACAAAAAGAGGCAATTATTTATTCACATCTCAAAGTGGATTTTATAAGGATATTAGCCAGGTATAAAATATAATTCAAAAGGAAAAAAAAAAGCACTTCTTATAGCACATGTGGGGCTTCCCTGGTGGCTCAGACGGTAAAGCATCTGCCTGCAATGCAGGAGACCCGCGTTCGATCCCTGGGTCGGAAAGATCCCCTGGAGAAGGAAATGGCAACCCACTCCAGTACTCTTGCCTGGAAAACTCCTTGGACTGAAGAGCCTGGTGGGCTACAGTCCATGGGGTCACAAAGAGTCGGACATGACTGAGCAACTTCACTTTCACAGTTCAGGTGGGCTCAAATAAGTAACAGGAAGAAACAGAAAAAAAAGACTGAAACTTTTAAAAGGTCTCATATCTTTGTTACTTTGGTAAAAGTTTCCCCCCCCCTCAGGTAACCTTCTATCCCAAATAAAGAGAATTAGAATTCATCCTCACAAACCAAAATGATGATAACCATTTGCATTATTTTTTTCTTTTTAAAATATTACAACTCAATCTGTTTTGTAGTCAAATACAATACACATTAAAAATTTACAAGTATTTATTGGGCAGGAATGCAGAAATGTCAGTAACAACATTATTGCCTAGGCAACAAACTAGGAATTAACCAAACTGAGTTATTTTCAAAGGTAATTTTCATATTGTTGGAAAGATTTTTCTTCCATAATTAAAATGAGTTGCATGAAGACAAGGTCCCCTCTTGCTGAAATGGCTGAGTATTCATGATGTCTGGAGGCTCTGCAGCCATCTTGAGATCACAGGGGAGTCAGCCTACTGATGTGGTTGAATGAAAAGGCACAGAAAGCCACTGGATGGCATGACGTGGCTGAAGAATTAAACAACCATGGAACTACTCACCTCTGAACTTATTATAAGAGATAACAATCTCCTCTTTTTTCAGCCACTATTAACCAAGTATCCTATCTTTTGTAACTGAAAGCAAGCTACAGAAGTAAAGGCTCTTTCCCCTGTATCTTTCACTCAAGTTTTGAAACTGTTCAGCAGCAGAGATTCCCCAAAGTGACACAGTTTAAATGAGGTGGCAGTTGTCCAGTCTCTTTCAGTAGCTTTAATGGATGTTGAACTGAATATAGATCTCAAAACAGGAGGCATTAGACTGTTTGGTCACTTTCTCTCTTTGAAATAAAACTTGAAAAGGAGGCAGAAGACAACTCTGGATGACGTCTCCTTTGGTCTTCTAGCATCTCTGTTTATACCCACTGCAAAAGGCAAGATCTACCCATCATGCAATTTCTCTACCCATCATGAAAAAATTCATTCATTCAGTTAGTGAGTCGTTTACACTAAATAGCTTATTAAGCATTACTTTGTTTCCAACACTGGGAATTTAAAAGTGCTTACAGCCTAGAGATTGTAACAAAATATATGGTGATAACCACCAAACCCCAAACTGAAGGACCTGTGAGTTGACAGTGATTTTAAAGCAGGTCTAGCCCATTGGGCTGATCACTTGAGCAGTCCCTAGAAATGCTTTCAGTGAATGGGAAAGACAAGAGGATTCTGTAGATGGCTTTTGTGACAGGGACCACAACTCATTTTGGCTGTTGGATGCTTTGATGTGAAGCCATCATCAATCACATTTTTTTCCACTTGCTTCCAGGTGAGCCCCCTCAACTCCAAGAATGACCTTCAAAACAGAGAAGAGATGTCTCCCAGAAACTCAAATTTCACCTGGGTTACTATTTTGAAGTTGAGACATTTTCAGTCTTAGTAAGAGCCAGGAGGTACCCAGATGTTCAAGAAACAAGATGACAAGTGTAAGCACAAGGGGCCAATGACTCCATAGCCGCCATGACCCCAGGATGTGCCAAAACGTACATCCTGCTTTCGTCTCTCTAACCATTCCTAATGCTTGTGGTTCAGTGCTCCACTCTGTGCCGCAAAACAGGCGATAACAACAATAGTGATACATTTTAAAAATACTGTTTTCAGAATCTTCTCTACAGCAGATGTGAACCCGAGTAACTCTTGCCACCTTAAATCTTGTTAAATCATCTAGGTAAAAAAGGCCAAAGAATACAAGCCTCACACGCCTGCCATGAAGCAATCAGAAGCTGTAGGACTGGGGCTTCCGCAGTGGTTCATCAGTTAAGGTTCTGCATTCCACCGTAAGGGGCGTGGGTTTGATCCCTGGTCAGGGAGATTCCACCTTCTGTACAGTGTGGCCAAAAAGTAAAGAAGAAGCAGAGGAAGCTGTAGGTGACTGACAGATCAGACAGATCCAACAGGTAGAAAAATCAGTAAGGTTAGAGTTGACCTGAACATCACGATCAACTTAAACTAACTGGCTAATACTTCATCCAGCAATGGCAGCATACACACTCTCTTCAAGCTCACACAAATACTCACCAAAATAAAACATATTCTCAGCCATAAAACACAGCTTAACAAATCAAATAAGAATAATAGAAATCATATAAAGTATCCTCTCAGACCACAATTAACAAGGAATCAATTTTAAAATGACAAAAATTTTAACTTAATTTAAATTTTTAAATTTAAATTCTTTAAAAAGTATACAGATTGAAAAGAAAGAAATCAAACTCTCTTTACTTACAGATGACATAATTATCCATGTAGAAAATGCCATATAATCTTCAGGAAGTTCTCTGAAGGAATAAGCAAGTACAGCTAAGTTGCAGGATAGTGGGTCAATATATAAATTTCAATTATTTTCTTATACGTCAGCAGTGAAAAATTGGAATTTGAATTAAATAAAATAGTAGAGATGTAAATTAGCATAGTCAACACAGGAGCAATCACAGTATACATTTTTACACAATCTGATAGTACCGAGAACATTCTTTGGAATACTAGAATCATACTAAAAGGGCACCTAGTAATCTCTTTTGTTCATTTCAAAATCTTTGATAAATTTTCTTACCAGTGTTTTTCCTTATCATCATAACTTCTTTCCAATGATTATTTTGGATTAAAAAAATATAGTATCAAAAACAAAGAAGAAGCTGTAGGACTGAGCTGCGCTGACAAACTATTAATAAATAGAGCACATTACCTATTAACTGAGGAGCATCATTCTACACAAGCACAATGATTCATTGTTTTGTCATCAAGTCCTGTAGACATCTCCAACCCCCTCAAGGGTTCCCGCTGTTCTGTGTGTCTGAGCTGCCACCACACAGGTGGACGTTCTCTTAAATACAGCTTGTTTCTGTCTCCCAGGATTTCCCACTGGTCTTTGTCTCTGACTTTCACAGTCAGGCCTTTGTTTCTGCACCCTCTTCAATATGCTCATGGGAAAATGCATCCAAACATCCCTTTGCTCCTAAACAGATGGTGAACTATGAGTTAGGAGCTGGTCCCTAGGGCAAGATAATCTGTTTCCCCTTTTCCTCTGAGTTACGGGCAGGCTGACCAAAAATGGTTTTGTCTTTGAAAACATCATTTTGCTTACTAACACCCTGAAGTAGGAGCTCTAGCATTTTGCTACATGTGTTAATTTTCTATTTAACTGGGGTGTTAAGAAACAAATCACTTTCTGCCTCAGAAAAATGATGGTGATGAGACAGATATATCTGGCAGGCGTGGATGGGATCTGTGGGGTTGGTTCTTCCCCTGAGGATGGAGACAGGTCCCCCAAAACTGGGAAGCTCTGAGAGGCCACAGGGGCCCTGCAAACCCAGGAGATGGCACAGTCTGGGGGACCAAAGAGGGAGGTGCGCTGTGCTGACCACATCATGAGACCAAACCAGATACCAGCAGGGCTACTGGCACTGCTTTCCTGATAAATGAGATAAACATCAGGGGTTGGCTCCTTCTGCATAACTTCTTGCCTTAAATATGGCTGTGATGCTTGGAATTCCAGCAACCATTCTGTGACCATGAGGGAAATTCAGAGGCCATCAGGTAGATTGCAGGAACAATATTTTGGAACAATGACATCAGAAGTTGCCTAGATCCAGACATCTTACTAAGTGAGCAAAATCAAACATGATCTCAGGTAGGTCAAGCCACTTGAGTTTTCTCTACTTGCAGTGAAAGCATTTCAAATAGACATCAGCAGTGTGTACTGGGTTTAAGATTACCTCAACACTCTGAGATTTTTATCATCTAAAATTAAAAAGAATATCAGATATCTCTTATATCCAGTAGCACTGAAACTGATTCTAAGGCAATTCCCAATCTGGCAACTTGAAGAAGGGAGGAAGAGGAGATTAAAACACACAGTCACAGTGGAGGTGCTTTGATTTAGATGCTGGTGACAGTATCTAAAAGCCAGTCTATCACATTCTCTTCTTCCATCACAGTACTATGAAATGTCATCTTTCAACATTACTAAAAAAAATAGCTCAGCCAAGGCAAGGAAATCCTTCTAATGATGTAGTTTGGAGTGTGATCTAAACTTCTTAAAAAGAGGAGGCAGCCACTATTGGCTCCTTCCTCACATGATACTAATTATGCAACTAAGTTAGGAACTAATTAATTATATAACTAAATGACACCCACATTCTTGAATCCTGATCTTTTGATTTCCTCATGTCAGTCCACTTTTTGTAGAATAAAAAAAAAGCAAAGAACAATGTTTCTTATTCTATGACTAGCTATAATTAACTCCAAAAATATCTGTCCTTCAGTCACATACAGCACTTTTTACAGTCATTGGGGGCGTCACTGATAAAGTACACATTGGCACTGCATTCTAAGAATGCTTAATAAGGCAAGGCTTAGATGCTTCCTCTCCATTCAAAGTTCATTCCTCAGCCTGTGAGTGTTGGTTGTATTTTTAACCAAGCTCCGCCACTGTGATCAGAGATTTGAGATTGAGTTTTTTTACAGAAAACAAGAATGAGCTGGGTTTTTCTTGTGCACATATACATGCAGGCTGTCGTTTTTCTTTGGATCTGAGCTCAAACATAGTGCATTGTCCTCTAATTGCAATAAAATTCCTGACACGATGTCCATTGTATGCAAAATCTGCATACAAATGGTATGCAACTGCTGCTGCACCCTTGGTCAGTGGGTCTCATGGTCAGCAAATCCTCTTAGCGGCTCTATTAACATTCTCAGTGATAGAAATGCTGTATCTCATTCCATGGATTTTAGCCCTGCAATGTAGCCCTGCTGCAAAATAGAATCTGACTCTGCATGGCTTTTTTTTCCCCCCACAACAGGAAATTGCCAAAATTAAGTTATTGAATTTATGCTATACGAAGCATTGGAAATATCCACCCAGTATCAATTTTCATCAAGCCACAAATGTACTTTTCCTTTTCATCTTGGTATCTTACTAGCTAGGAGTCCAAAAGGGTGCAAGTTGACCAATGAAAACGTCAAAATACTGGCCAACAGCTGTACGTCTAGGCCAGGAAAACAGGGATGGGAGGTGGGTGGAAGTACTTCTGGTAATCCAGTAGTTAAGAATCCATCTGGTAATGTAGGGGACACAGGTTTGATCCCTGGTCTGGAAAGATCCCACATGCCACAGAGCAAGTAAGCCCATGCACCACAGCTACAGAGCCCGTAAGCCTGCAACAACAGAAGGCACCACGATGAGAAGACCGCAAACCACAGCTAGAGAGTAGCCCCTGCTTTCTGCAACTAGAGAAAGCCCACATGCAGTGATGTCCCGGGGTAGCCAAAGGTAAATAAAAATAAATAGGCAATTTTTTAAAGGTATAGAGGAGGGGAAAGTGGGGAGGACTCTACAGTAGAAGCTGCATTAAGAAGCCCTGGATGAAAAGCCCAGAAACCTCCTTCATGAGATAATCTTCCCTCCTGTCTCCCAATTTCAGGATGAACCCTGGCTTTCTCACAGACTCACAGAACTGATGAATGATAGGAACAGCCAAGTCCGCATCACCTTTAAGACCAACTGCCTTCTATTTCCAGATAGGAAAAACATCCTTCCTGAAGGTGAGCTGAACTGAGGTGCACACCAGACAAGCCCAGTTCAAATACTACTGAATTTCCTTGTGCCTCAGTGGAATTCAAATTTCAAAAATTATTTCAGATTTTTTTGAGAAATTAAAAAAATTTATTAACTCAATTAAAAAAGTAGCAATCAACCTTTGTGTGTGTGTGTGTTAGTCTCTCAGTCTTGTGCAACTCTTTGCAACCCCATGAACTGTAGCCTGCCAGGCTCCTCTGTCCTTGGGATTCTCTAAGCAAGACTACTGGAGTGGGTTACCATTCCTTTCTCCAGGGGATCTTCCTGACCCAGGGACTAAACCTGGGTCTCCCTCATTGCAGGAAGATTCTTTATTGTCTGAGTCACTAGGAAAGCCCAATAAATCCTTGTGTTAATATAATTAAAAATGACTACTTTTCAAGATAAGCAAGGTGATAAGAGTGGTATAGTTTTGCATTTTTGCCAGTCTCTCACGTCTGGCTTAACAGAAGATGGCTGGATTCTCATATCAGTTTCTGTATTCAATCTGTTGCAATATCATACAACTTCTGGAAAATTTCACAGTACACACAAGAAAGAACAAAAGTGAAAAAGCAAATAACATTTTTGCTGCTGCTACTGGCAATGATGATGAAAGAATCTTAGGGACTCCAAGAGTCCCTGAAGCTCCTATTGAGAATCACTAATTATTTACTTGTTTTTATTGATATACAGTATTATATAGGTTCAGTTCAGTTCAGTCTCTCAGTCATGTCTGACTCATAGTGACCCCGTGGACTGCAGCACGCCAGGCTTCCCTGTCCATCACCAGCTCCCAGAGCTTGCTCAAACTCATGTCCATCGAGTCGGTGATGCCATCCAACCATCTCATCCTCTGTCATCCCCTTATCTTCTTTCCTTCAATCCTTCCCAGCAGCAGGGTCTTTTCCAATGAGTCAGTTCTTCTCATCAGGTGGCCAAAGTACTGGAGTTTCAACTTCAGCATCAGTTCTTTTGTGAATATTCAGGATGGATATCCTTTAGAATGGACTGGTTGGATCTCCTTGCTATTCAAGAGACTCTCAAGAGTCTTCTCCAACACCACAATTCAAAAACATCAATTCTTCAGTGCTCAGCTTTCTTTATACTCCAACTCTCACATCTATACATGACTACTGGAAAAACCATTCACAATTTTAAAGGTTATTCTCCATTTATAGTTATTATAAAATATTGGCTATATTCCCCATGTTATGCAATATATCCTAGTAGTTTATTTTACAAACAATATTTTGTAGGTCTTCATCCCCTACCCCAATCTTGCCCCGTTTCCTTTTCCCACTGAAAATCACTAGTTTGGAGAACCACTGTCTTAGATCGACATCATTCCATTGATCAGCAGCATCCTCTGGGTATAAAAGGCCATTTATCAGTGGTCTCATGCCCATGGTGTGGGAGAGCCTTTCCTAGGAGGCTCTGCTTAGTTCAGGTTCACTTAACACCTGCCTTGTATGTTTCATTCAATCCTGTGGCAACTTCGCCAGAAGAAGCAAATGGCCTTTTTTTAATGCCTCTAAACTGGTTCCACGAAACCTTGGTATAGGAACGTGTCGAAAACAAGGCTTGAAGAAATTGTGTTACATCCAAGATGTAACTGCTGGTAAGCAAAACCAGACTACAGGTTATATAGTCACGGAAGATAATCATAGACTAGCCTCCACCCCTCAAGTGTCTTCCTGATGGTTTGGCTGAACTATGTCTGTGGTTCACATATTAATTCTCTTCATCTTCCCTAATGGAGGGAGAGATCCAGGTATTCCAGATTTTAAGGAAAAAGATATTGCAGAGAGATGAATTTAAGGAAGTGAGAGGGTCCTTTTTTTTCTTGCTAACACTTTCTTCCACACCTATCCTAAATGGAACTCCCTAACAAGAAAATTCAAAGTCCAGACAAGGATCCTGTGCATCATCCCTTTGTCAGTCAGAGGCACCAACAAATTGATCCATCTCACAACTAAAATCTGCTCTCCCCAAATCTTCAAGCCTGTGGGAAAGGATTATGAAAAAATTCAGAAATAGGACAAGACCAGGGGGCTCTGACTTGGAGACTCTTGAACTTAATACGGTTTATCAAATCATATTTTATTCCTTCCTATCACCAGGTACCACAGCATATGAGCTGACTGTAGATCCAGAAGCTGAAGAAAAATCCCACAAAATATTTGCCAAATATTTACATGTCACATAATGTTCTTAGCCCTTGGGAAAACTCAAGTAATTCAGGCATCCTCTCTGCCTGGATGAAGCCAATACTCTAGTGAGGGCCACGGATACTAAATAAATAACAGGATTATTTCCAGGAGTGATGAATGTTATGAAGAAAATAAAGCTGGGTAATGAGAGAGAATGACTAGGGTGGGATTTCCTTGGAAAACTCTTTAGAAAGAGATGATTAAACACACTGATGAGGAGAAACTAGTCATGCAAAGACAGAAGAAAATAACATTCTAGACCAAGAGAAGAAAAGCAAAATGTCTTGAAATAGGAACCAGCTTGGTGATCCACAAAACCCACAGAAGGCCCTCATGGTTGGAACGTGGGAGCAAGGGGATGGGGTGTTACGAGACCACATAAGGGAAGTTAAGAATGTTTGGAGAAGGATCTGAGTTTGTGAGCACTGGGTTTGAATTTTCGTCGTATTCTGCCACTACTCATCTATTCACAATCAAATCCTTTTCAAATTAGCAGAGAAAGCATTGGCTTCTCAATTTGACAGCTGAGCAAAACTTCCAACATTCAAAATTTCTACTATTCAAAAAATGAAGTCAGGGGACTTTCCTGGTGGCCCAGTGGTAAAGAATCTGCCTGCCAAGGCAGGAGACACGAGTTTGAGCCCTGGTCCGGAAAGATCCCACATGCCGTGGAGCAACGAAGCCCGTGCGCCACAACCACTGAGTCTGTGCTCTAGAGCCTGGGAGCCACAGCTACCGAGACTGCACCACAACCAGGGCAGTCTGTGCATGCTAGAACCTGTGCACCAGTACAAGATAAACCACGGCAATGGGAAGTGCCCGCACGGAGGGTAGACCTGGCTCCCCGCAACTAGAGAAAAGCCAGAGCAGCAGTGAGATCCAGCACAGCCCCAAATTAATAAATACAATTATTCAAAACATTAAGTCAGATCTCAAGCAATTCAAAATGATCACTCTGCTGACTCCATAAAATTTCTTTCCTCCAGAGAAACAGCTCCCAAGATTGATCCCGACATCCCAACCCCAGGGGCAGGTGGAAAAAAAAATCTTCTGCCAAACCCCACAGAGTACAACTACGCTATAAAAGTTTTGATTTCCATTTGGAGAGAAAGCTCCAATGTTTTTATTAAGCCTGAAATGCAAGCACATTGCTACGTTGAGAACAAAATCACTGCTAAGGACCCTGGAGGCCCATGCAAGATTTTTAATATGGTATTTCAAATTTAATTCAATTCAGCAAATATTTAATGAGCTCTAACAAGCTGCCAGTCTTGAGCCAGGGATGGAGAAGCAACCAGTCAGCAGCTGTCTGCAAGGAGCACATAATCAAAGGATGACACAAATTTAAATAAGTTCTAGTGTTTTAAATAAAATATAAAGGGAACGAAGAAGGGAGTGTGAACAATTATTGTCAAAGCTTTGTGGATTTAGACTGCCTGGCTCAAAACATGGTGCCAATTAGCATAATTAAAATATAATTAAAATATCTAATTTCATAATTAGGGATTTAAATTATAATAGTACGTAATACACCATCTTCTTTTTGCTCATTAAATGGTCTTGCAGTCCTCTGTCTAAATGATACTGAATAACAGTCAGTGGGGCTACCACACTAAACAGAACACAATGGAAGCAAGAGGGCTTTTTAATGAAATTAATAGAGATAAAGTTATATTCCATTTATAGAAGAAACCCAATTGTCACCAAACAATACCCCTCTAATCAGGATAAAAATCACAATATGTGCCTTATATGCCTGAGTAGTGCTGTCCCTTTGAATTTTTTTAGCATATTCACTGCACAAAACATTGCTAAGCAACCAAGAAACTACCAAAAGGGGGGAGAAACAAATAAACCCAGCTACCTACACACGAACTAAATGCAAAAGTGTAGCAGGTTGACTAAGCAGACAACTGGCTTTCGCTGTTGTTTTTTTAAGTAAAAACTCTCAGGCAAGCAAAGGACAGTTTCCAGAAAATCCACATAGAAAACAGAAATCCTTTTGAGGTCCTCAGGAAGCAGCTCTTTATCTCCAACTCTGGAATTCAGAGCCTCACTTCTGCCTCTACCCCCGGAGGTGAGTTTCTTTCAGCAATCGTGAAACAGAAAAGTGAAAATGAAAGTCGCTCAGTCAGTCGTGTTGGACTCTTTGTATCCCCATGGACTATACAGGCCAGAATACTGGAGTGGGTAGCCTTTCTTTTCTGTAGGGGATCTTCCCAACCCAGGAATCGAACCAGGGTCTCCTGCATTGCAGGCGGATTCTTTACCAGCTGAGCTATCAGGGAAGCCCCTGAAACAAAAAACAAGATCCAAATTCAATATTTGGTCTCTTTCTACTTCATCCCATGAGCGGGAGGTGGAGGGGGTGCATTTGCTACTTCTGTGCTCTGAGCCTCTCTCATCTCCCTCCCCACACAGGGATCTCCCAGGAAGTGCTCCTGCCACAGGGTCTTGACACTTTAGGGCTTTGTGGCTTTATCTGTAATCCTTTCCCTGGACCTCTCCAGAGCTGGCATCTTCCTACTGTTCAGGCCTCTGCTTCATCTCTTTTCTCTTTTACATTTTATTTATTTATTATTTTGCCCGCACTGGGCCTTCGTTGCCGTGCACCCAGGCTACTCTCTGTTGCAGTGAGTGGGATTCACATTGCAGTGGCTTCTCTTATTTTGGAGCCCAGGTTCTAGGGCTTGGGCTCAGGAGTTGTGGCACACGAGGCTCAGTTGCCCCAAGGCATGTGAAATGTCCACCGACCTGGGATCAAACTCTGGCATTGGCAGATGGATGCTTAACCACTGGACCACCAGGGAAGTCCTGCTTCATCTCTTAACAGAGCTGTCCTTCCTAGAGGATGTTTTCTGGATACATTCTCCTCCCTGCTAAAGGCTATCACTTAACACTGGGGCTTACTCTTCAAATCACTTTCTACCATTTGAAATTAGCCCATGGATTTCTCTACAGTTTTGTTTAGAGGCTGACCTTCCTGATGCAGTGTAGACACCTTGAATGTGAGACCTGGTTGGTCTTGGTTAGTGCAATATCCACATGGCCTAGAACTGAGCCTTAAACAGAGAAAGCCCTCCAGGCCCCCCACACTGCAGAAGAGAAACCAAGGCAGAGGAGGAGGTGGCTAGTTCAGACTTGCAGAGCTGGAGAGTGTGGTTCTAGGATTTCTTCCCAGATGGTCCTAACCAGTAGACTGCACTGCCCCTCACTCATGCCCAAGTGGGAAGGCACTCACGGAGGAGGGAGGGTGCCATTCTTGCTGGGCCAAACTGGGCTCTTTCTATGACCTATGGGAGTGTTAGTTGCTCAGTCGTGTCCCAACTCTTTGTGACCCGATGGACTGTAGCCCACCAGGCTCCTCTGTCCAAGGGATTCTCCAGGCAAGAATACGGGAGTGGGTTGCCATCCCCTTCTCCAGGGGATCTTCCTGACCCAGGGATCGAACCTGGGTCTCCAGCACTCCAGGCAGAGTCTTTACTGGTTGAGCCACCAAGAAAGCCCAGGCTTGTGTATAGTTAACCATAACATCAAAAGAAAGCACCGCAGAGAAGGGAGCCCAACATGTCTCCTGTGAGCCCAGGCTCTTGGTATCCTGTTCCCAGAAACCATCCAGCCCAGAACCCCACAAGGATGAAAAGTCTTTAGGAATTTTCGAGATGCTGAAATAGGCAGAGTTGAAATGGCAGGAAGTGGAACTTCCAATCCTATTTTATCAATGCCTCACAAAGAGGAATGGACCTTCACCAGCTTATATTCATCAAGTCAAGCCTCACTTATCACCCCAAGCCGCCTCCTCCAGGAAGTCTCCTCTGGTTTTCCACGTGGATTGCAGTGTCCTCTCTCTCTCTCAGGTCACTTGCTGTCCACATCACTTCCTCAGGGGCTTGGACAGTAGCTCGGAGGGTCAGAGAACTCCCAGTTCAGAAGTTTCCATCTCGCTTGCAGCTGCCACAGAGGTTATCTACTGACTTATGCTAACAGAAAAGTCTTCTTTGGTTCAGTAAAAAAATTCTGATGCCTTCTATGGAAGCTCATTAGTACTGCTTCATCTCATTCTATAACTCTGAAAATAGAATGTTAAATTCTGCCATCATATCTATTTCTGGATTCCTTTATTCAAAAACCACATTTTTGCCAAGGGAAGACTATTTATTAATTTACACATTTGCCCTCTCTCTACCTCTAAAGAATCTGTGAGTCTCATGAGGGCCAGGATTATTTATCAGAGAAAAAAATAAAGAGAGAGAGAGAGTAGAGAGATACAGTAAACAAAAGGGAGGAAGGGAAGGAAAGAGTTAAGAGAGGGGAGGGGGGAAATTAACCAGAATTTGCACAGAAGAGATGGTCAGAAAAATACTTGTAAAATGAAAATCACACTCTAGTCATCTCTAGGAACTACACAGCTAGATGGACAACCCCCAAAGGAGTCATCGATTAACAGATTCCTTGAGTCTGAATCAGGGATCTTAGACCACTGAGGCTGACCATCAAGGGGTTGATTTAGGTACATCTAAACCTCATTTATGTTAATTTCTGATGATGAAGAAGTTGGGGACCAGTAGGTCCAAGGGCAGCTGTTGCTCCTGGTTCTAGATATAGTTCTGGTGATGCACAGACCAGATCTTAAACAACACCACATTACTGAGTAAGACAGCTATCTCCTTCAAGTTCTCCTTCAACCCTCTGTACTGAGACATCAAGGAGAAAGTCTAACCCTTCTCTAACACCAGCTCTTCTCCTTTGAAATAGAGAGACAGTGGGCCTCCAGCCCAGGCCCTTTTGTAAGTAACAGTACCTAGGTGGAATCCAACATTGTTTCTTTGCATATGTGGTATTTATATTTATGATTACCTCTTCTTTATCACAAGCCAGTTTTTTGTGGTTCCAGTTTTATGGTGGTGGATGTCAAGTTTCCTTTCCAGATGAATTTATGTTTTTTTCAAGTGAGTTGACTTAAAGACAAATGGTAAGTCACTGATTATACATGGAGTGCATATCATGGTTAAGAAGATGGCCCATGCTTGATACAGCAAGAAAACAAGACCACAAAATGGTGGATGGTTGCCATACAGAAACATATGGAGACCTCCCTGGTGCTCCAGTGGGTAAGACTTCGCCTTCCAACGCAGCGGGTGTGGTTTCAACCCCTGATTGGGGAGCTAAGACCCCACAGGCCTCAGGGCAAGAAAACCAAAACTTACAAAAAAAGAAGCAATACTGTAACAAATTCAATAAAGACTTTTAAAATGGTCCACATTAAAAAAAAAAAAAGTCTTAAACAAAGAAGAAAAGAAACACAAGACAAAGCACATCAGTATATCTGAAATGATAACTCAGCTCTAATGACAGACAGGAGGAAGAAACCTTTCCCTGAATTAGACAAACACTCCAAAGGTCCCACACTCATTATAGTTTTACTTGCTGTGTCACCCATTCATTCTAGTGTTGACAATCCCACATACTTAATTTTTGGATCAGAGTCTTACACTACTAAATTCAACTGATCACCCAATAAATATGTATTGCCCACTAGGAGGACATGTGCAAGCCCAAAGTAACACAGGTAGTTTAGGGGTGACTGGCATTCACATCTTTGTAGCCAGAATTTGGTCCTCACTCACTCCTAACCTCTCTGCCCCAATGTCCTATGAGATTCCTCAGCTCTGAAGGGTCCCTCTGTGATGGGAGGAAGAACTGTGATTAGAAGTCAGGAATGAACTTCCCCAGGATCTCTTTCAAACTTTCTTGGTACCAAGACCAATCCAATCCCAATGCAACGTTGCCCAGCCCCCATCCAGAACCACACACTCTCCAATCCACAATGTTACGGCCAGCATTGAAAGCTTCTCAGGACACTGTCAGATTCAGGTACTGATACTACACCTGAAACCAGTTACATGGTGGGGGTTTGGGGGGTGGTGGCGGTTTCTAATACTCATTTATTTGGCCGCTCCAGATATTTAGTTGGGGCATATGAACTCTTAGCTGCGGTATGTGGGCTCGAGTTCCCTGACTAGGGATCAAACCCATCCTGCATTGACAGCCCACGGTCTTTGTCACTGGACCACTGGGGAAGTTCCACCAGCTATCTGTTTTAGAAGAAGTTAAATTCTGCCTGAAATGGGCAGTTGTGAAATTCAAACTGAAACAGCGATGTAACTAACATGTGAGCAGAAAATTCACGAGATAGAAAAATGGCTCACAAACATATGAAAAAGGGTTCAGACTAACTTATAATTAGATGAAGTTTAAAACAACATCGAGATACCATTTCTCACCTAACAGACTGGCAAAAATTAAAAAGCACGCCAACACATTCTGTTGGCAAGGCTGCAGGGAAACGGGCATTCTCGTGTGTGGATGGCAAGAGGCCCAGTTGGCACCATCCTTCTGGAGGGAAATTGGTAATACTTAAGAACACTCCACATGTACTTATATTTTGACCCAGAAATTCCACTTCTAGAAAGCCACCCTGAAGATATTCCTCCAAATAGACACAAAATCCATGTACACAAATTTACTCCTTATTGCACTGTTTGTACACAAAATATTGGAAACAATAAAAAAAATTCCTATATAGAGGAGGGACTGAATAGCTAGTCTTCATTTGCATATCTACAAATGAAGCATTGTACAGCTCTAAAAAAAGAATAGGGAGGGGGGCTTCCCTAGCAGCTCAGTGGTAGAGAATCCGCCTGCCAATGCAAGGGACGTGGGTTCAATCCCTAGTCCGGGAAGATCCCACGTGTTGTGGGGAAACTAAGCCTGTGCACCACAACTACTGAGTCCACAAGCCACAACTACTGAAGCCCACATGCCTAGAGCCTGGGCTCTACATGCAACAAGACATTCCGCTGCAACAAGAAACCTGAGCACCACAACTAGAGAGGAGCTCCTGCTCACCGCAACTGGAGAAGGCCCACACACAGCAGTGAAGATCCAGTGCAACAATACATAAATAAATAAATCTTAAAAAAAAAAAAGGAGCGGTTGTGGGATGTTAACAACAGGGGAAGCTGAGTAGTAGTATAGGGTTAGGCAATCCTAAAAACACCTGGATATTTTTTATTTTCCATTTAAACTGAGCAGACACACAGCCAGCCAGACTTCAGACTAAAACATTCAGATTGAACCTTCAAAGTAAACCTTTAAATTCTCCTTGCATTTCAAATACAGAAAAGACAAGTACAGGCGACGCAAATCTTAAATAAACTTTCATTATGGAAAGGTTTATGACATCTCCTAAAGACTGATTTACCAGAAATTTAAGACTGTGTCCTCTCTCTCTTGAATCATGTGGCACATCCCTCTGGGAATTCTAGGAGGTTTAGACTTCTGGCCCCTCACACCTCAAGCAAAATGTAGGACAAATTTTGTCTGAAAGCGTATATGGAAAGTCATAAAGAGCAGCAGGCAGATCCTCATTTTGTCACAGAGCCAGCTGACCACAAAATGCTATATCAGAATTTAGAAACACGTAATGAAGCCACAGAGACATATACTGATAAATGCCTCATGCCTGGACAAGCTATCCTCCCTCTGTTTAATCTTAAAATTCAGTGCAGTAGCATCAGTCTTCTTTCCATCAGTGGGTGTTACAACCGATGTCCATGTACTGAATGAGAAATGAAGCTCTATTTGGTCCCATATTTCCTAGGATCACTTTCACACTTGTCACTACTCTGACTAGGAGCCCAGGAGAGAACCAAGTGCAGAGTTTTGGAAAGAGAGCCAGAGACCATGGTGTAAACCAGAGAGAAGCTTCTGGGTGAATATCTCCCAACATGCCAACAACACTGGCTCTGTGGGAGGCCCAGAGCGCGCTTCAAGGGCAACACTCATAACCTTCTGGAATCCAGCAATTCACCAGCACCATGAATTCTTGGTGAACAATAATCTCCTCTCCAGCTCCATAAATCTGTCATTTCAAGAACTGTTAAATACATGGAAACACAGGACCTATGGCCCTTTTTTTTGGGGGGGGGAAGGGAGGCATTCACTCAACAGTGAATTCACTTGAGATCAATTCAAATTGTTGTACAACAGTCTAGTCCTATGGATGTTCTATGTGTTCACTATGAACTTGTTAAAGAACATGTGGATTGTTTCCAGTTTGGGGTTATTATGAATAAAGCTGCCATCAACATTCATGCACAGATTTTAGTGTGGATACAAGTTTTCATCTACCTGGGGCAAATAAATGCCTAGGAGTGCCATTACTGGCTTGCATGGTAAATGTGTGTTTGAATTTCAAAGAGCCCAACTATTTTCCAGATTGGCTGCACCATTTTATATTCCCACCAGCATGCATGAGAGAAGAAAACTGAACCTTCTGGACAGGAGCTGGTATCCTCATTCGGACAGGAGTTTCAATCCAATGACACAGTCTGACATATTAGAAAAGCATGACAATTTGCCCATGATGCTTGGTCTTCCTAATCTATTTTTACAACATAGAGAAAAATCTGTTCTTTAGATCAGCTCAGGCAAATTATATACCTCACGTGGGCTTTTGACTTTCAACTAAAATTAAACTTATGCATTTGCTTTAAAGGATTTAAAACTGACATTCAGCTCAGAAATATAACTTTCTTCCAAAGGAAAAATAGGAGCCCATAATGAAGGCTAGTATGTTCAATCAGTGGCCAATTAGCTTTGAATATAAATTGTTGCTGTTGTTTAGTTGTTCAGTCACGTCCAACTCTTTGAAACCCCATGGACTGTAGCCCACCAGGTTCCTCTCTCCATGGGATTTCCCAGGCAAGAATACTGGAATGGGTTACCATTTCCTCCTCCAGGGGATCTTCTTAACCTAGGTATGGATTGCATCTCTGGGTCATCTCTTGCATTGGCAGGTGGATTCTTTACCACTGAGGCAACAAGGAATCACCTGAATATAAATAATGACGCATAACAACTCACCTCTGGATTGTGAACTTGAGTTCCTCAGAAAACACTGTGGCTTCTTCCAGGAAGGCAATCTTTGCTCTGAGGATGGGACACATCACAGGAAGAGAAATTATGGTGAGAACAATCTTTGTAAGACGTCAGTGGCCTCCACAGTCTTCTACAGCTAAGCAGGAGGATGAAGGAAGGAAAAAGAATGATGCTGTGCTATATAAAAAAGCAGTTTACAAATGAGGCTGAGAAATCTGAGCTACTTTTCATTAGATGTCATATATATGTGAAAATAACTTGTTCTGTCACTTGCAAGCACGTGACTCTCCACAGTACTCGAGTAATGCCG
The DNA here is from genome assembly GCA_007570785.1 of Antilocapra americana. Taxonomy (NCBI): domain Eukaryota; kingdom Metazoa; phylum Chordata; class Mammalia; order Artiodactyla; family Antilocapridae; genus Antilocapra; species Antilocapra americana. Next base: position 11,171,249 of record ML663006.1, on the reverse strand, counting down.
CTGCATCCTTGGAGAAAGCCTGCATACTACGGAGGATAAGGGGGAATTCCCATGAGTGTATAATTTGCATATGGCTAAAATGTATTCACATGGCCTATTCTATCCTCTTCTCTCTCTCAGAGTTCATTTTCTGAGAACAGCCAGGACCCTGGACCCACACATCACTTCTTTTTAAATCTCATGCCCCTTCATCTTTGGGTAAATCTGCCTAGGAGTTCAGGTCTCTGCCAACTTAAGACTCTCAGCCCCTGGACCTCACAGCTGGGATCCGTTAAAGTCTAACTAGTAAAAGGGTTTGGTCAAAGTCAGTCACAGAAATTAACTCAAGGACCCTCTTGGGACTACACAGCGAAGGGAAACTCGCTCCATGGAGGAAATCTGATGCTAATGCAAGAAGCTGGGAGACCAATACCCATGGGCTGCCTGAGCTATCCACACAAGCCCACACGAGAAGGGAGAGAAATCCACCCGGATCATGCAGCCTGCTCACAAGCTGAGGAGGCCTCCCTAAGGCCCAAGGTCTTCTGTTCTGCCATCTTAGATCTGAGGCCCAGAGATTCCCGTGAGGCCCTGCCCTGAAACCAGCATCTCATTGGGCAGACTGCAGTCATTTGACCATTCCTTTCTGCAAGGGTGCTTGGGAAATGTAGTATTTTATTCTAAGCTGTGTGTGTGTGTGTGTGTGTGTGTGTGTGTGTGTGTGTGTGTGTGTGTGTGTATGCACATGGTGGGGAGCATGGCTGTGGTGCACTCAGTCGTGTCTGACTTTGGGACTCTATGAACTGTAGCCCACAAGGCTCCTCTGTCCACGGGATTTCCTAGGCAAGAATACTGGAGTGGGTTGTCACTTCCTTCTCCAGGGGATCTTCCCCACCCAGGGATTGAACCTGAGCCTCTTTCGTCTCCTCCATTAGCAGGCGGATTCTTTACCACTAGCTGCCACCTGGGAAGCTGGGCATACTGATAGGCAAACACTATGTGGATGCGATAAGTAAAGAAGAGAGGAAGACGGTTACAGGTAAAGTAACTGTTGGGCCTTCCTGGTGGCTCAGCAGTAAAGAATCTGCCTGTAACCCAGGAGACCACCTGCAGTGCAGGAGAGGAGCCTTCAATCCCTGGGTGAGGAAGATTCCCTGGAGAAGAAAATGGCAACCCACTCCAGTATTCTAGGGAAATTATTCTGGGAAATTAACAAACAGCCCTACCAGGAGGTAATCTGGGAGCCTTATAGTTTAAAATGGTTCCCTGTTAAGAGCACAGAGAAACAGAAGACAATTTTGCTTTTCATTATACGCCTTTCTGGATAATTGATGTTTGACGCTAAAGAAATCACATGTAGTCCCATGAGCTGAGAGAACTTAGCAATACTTCCATTCAATGTGCAGTTTCAACATGCAGTTTCCTCCCTCTTGCCCCTGTTTGATAATTACACTTGACATATTTGTTCTAGTTACCCAGCAGTTTTCTCTGATCTGGACTCCTGGTTGACTTTGAGAAATAGAATTTCTCAAAGTGTTTCTTTTTTTCTATACGGTCTCCTTGAATAAAAATATCTATCTGCAGTGGAAATGTGGGGGGGGGGGTGGTAGCATTAGAATAGTGATGAAGAAATAACTTTCTCAAGATGAGGACTCTCGTCACAGAGTGTTGGCTGGCCCGGTTGTGGAGTGACTCTTTCAAATAGCAGATCTTTCACTTGACCTTGGCACCTTATTTTATTTTTTTTTTCATGTAAGGGCCTACTTAATTGAGGATAAATATCAGGGATACTACATGGTCCATTTTGTTTAAACAGCTTATAAAAATCCATTCTCTTCATATGAGGATGTCAATTTCTAGAGTCTGCAAGTATGGAGTCAAAATTACTCCTGAAAAGTACCCTACATTGCCCATAAAATACAGAATGATTTCACTTCTTAGTAGATTCAAAATAGCCAGCTTTTTCTCAAGTGTTGCGTCAGACTGTTGTTTCTTTGGCCCATCTGTATATTAGCCTGAGTTTGGGCACATTAAAAACAAACAAAAATGATATACACACACACACACACATACCATGTGCGCACACATACACAGACTGAAACCCGTTTCAAGACTAGACTGACAGAAGGAGAATTTCAAGTTTCAAAGAGAATGGATTTCTCTTGAATTTCAATTGTGCATAAGAACTTCTGAAAAGCAAATGTAACGTTTTAACATCAGTTGGCAGTGTGTCTGTGTTTCTATCATAGTGCTTCAAGCCCGGCTTAAAGAGTCTCAGAAAAGAGACAAAAAAAAAGATTCCCATTAAGTTGAATTTGGCTTTTTGACCATCAGGTTGCACAGGGGCTGGAGTGGAACCTGGACCCAGAAGCAAGACTCAGAGATGCTCTGGCCCCATTGACAGTTTCACTCATGTGGCCCCATAGACTCTTCACTCCAGGGCAGGTGGCAAGAAAAACACATTTTCACTTTTTGTCCTCCTGCATCCCAGGACCCTGGCAGAAGTTGTGCCCAACCCAGAGGAGCTAAGGCCTGGCTCCTAGCTGGTCCCTAGAGCCACGGAAGCCAGTGCTGAGCAAGAAAGGGCGCTTGATGCCAGCTGTGCCAGGAGCTTGAAGATCACTCTCCCCGCCCCACCTGCCTAATCCGGTGGTCTCAGCCCCAAGGTGCAGTATGAAAATAACAATGGTGTATCACCAGCTGATTGGCTAGCCAATGCTCCAGGCTTTGGGCTGTGACGGAGGTCCTATGATTCTACTCCAAGAGGCAGCGTATTCCCCTTGTGGACAGGGAACTGGGGTGAAAGGTTTCAGGTATGGGACTCCTAGAAAACCCAGTCCTGTTAGCAGCCAACAGCGTCTTTGGGCCCGACCAGCTCCTATGTGCAACTCCTAAATCATACCGGACCAAATCTGGGGTGTCAGGAGGAGTCCCCGAATTCTGTCAAGCTTGGGTTTGAAGTAGCTGAGTTGTGAGCGCGCCTTCCTTGGTGATCCAAGAGCTGCTCTAAGACCTGGGGTTGGACGCAAGGGGTGCAAAAAGCCAGGCTCTCCCCCTGTGCTCCACACTTCCAGTTTGACAAGCTAAGGGTGCAGATAGGGGGTGGGGGCGCTAGATGAGACCCCAAGCTTTGCGGAAAAGGATTTCATATAACAGGACCCCACTTCCCGGATCCTAAGTGCCAAAATGTGTTCAGTGTGGGGTGGGGGTAGACCCCAGGTAAACCCGAGTTGGGTACAGTTAAACGCGCTCCCTCGGCTACACCCCCTTCTGTTCGGGCAACAGAACATGGTCCGATTCCAAGTGCATCAGATGGTTTCAGATTGAAAATCCTAGGACCAAATTTGCCCCCATTCCTCACCTGCCTGCCCCAGGGTCCGCCCACCCAGGGAACTGGCCCCGCAGAGGCGGAGGCGCTGCTGGTGGCGTCAGCGCCCTCTAGGTTTCCTCAACAAATTCCAAGTTCTAGAGACAGACGCCTCGCCGCCTCGCCGCCTCCTTACCTCCGTCCGGCAGTGCACCCCGCACAGAGGGGCCCTGTGTTTGGAGCGCATCCTGCAGCCCTCGGGTTCACGCCGCCGGCCGGCGGCTTCCCCTGACCCCGAATCGACAAGGGCAGCCGAAATGGGCGGGTCCGGCTGGTTCTCCGAAGGTCGAGCCGGATCCCCGCTGAGTGGTCCTAGCCCCAGGGGCTCCGGCCCTGGCGACTGTCTGCGCGGGAACCCACAACTTTTCTCCACCTTCTGTGGCCTCACGCGCTCTGAGATCCGTCAGAGTTTCAGCTCCGCCCCACCACGCCCCCGGCCCGGTCCCGCCCCCTATGGCCACGCCCCGGCCACGCCCACGAGCGCGCAGTCCTGTACCCTCTCCATCCGAGGTGCAAGTTGAAAGTGCGCCCACCCGCAGGCGAGCTTCCCTCTAGAGCACTACGGGAGAGAACGGGGAGGGGAGGGAGGACGTTCAGAAGTTCTCTTTTCTGCTGCTAAACCCTACTTTATTCATCCCTTCGCCTTACCTTTCTGAGGCATAGGTAGCCCTGATAAGTTCTGATCCGGTTCTCCAAGTCACTGCCGGAGAGGGATAGTGGGGAGGATGATGGACACTGGCCTCGAGATGTTCAGATGTCTGGAATTAGAATGGGGTAAAAACTCTGTGTGTGTGTGTGCGTGTGTCTGTGTGTAAAAGCACACAATTCTACGCGGCTATACAGCACTGGGAAATCGTGGCTTCCTCGGGAAGGGGCTGGACGGTTGAGATTGGAGAGAAAGGGATTCTACTTGGCCTGGAGAAGAGAGTAGCTTTCCAACCAAAAAGGTTAACTGTGAAATACTGATTCTTATAGTTCTAGAAGCGAGCAGAGAACTATAATAAACTATTTATTTATTTTTAAATAAATTATGGTAATTCTCCAGTTTTCCACTTCATACTGCTAATTCCCAATGCTTCCCTTTCCCAACCCCTGTCCCCTCACTGGCAACCACAAGTCTATTCTCCATCTTTGAGTCTGTCTCTTTTTCACAGATATGTTCCTTTGAGTCGTATTTTAGAGATATTTATCTGATTCACTTCACTTAGTATGATCATCTCGAGGTGCATCCATGTTGCTGCAAATGGCTTTATTTCATTCTTTTTATGGCTGAATAATATTCCATCGTGTGTATATACATTATATACACCACATTTTCTTTATCTTTCCATCTGTTGATGGACATTTAGTTATTTTCCACATCTCTGCTATTGTAATAGTGCTTCTGTGAACATAGGAGTGCATATATTTTTTTTGAATTATAGTCTTTGAAACATGTTTAAAATCATATTAGCTATTTAAGCCTCTCAAAATCACTGGGAAATGGGAAATAAAATGTATTCCATTATTTCAGACTGAGGGATTGGCTGTTTGACTTTCCCTTGTCAGGAAATATAATTTTTAAGGAGCCAGAAAAAAATGTGCCTTTCTTTCTTACTCCCTGATCTACGTTCGTTTTGCAGGTTCATGATTTACTATTCTCTACATTTGTTATTTCTTTCCTTTATACATTGAATGTCACCCTCCCAGCTGGAAAGTCAAATTCAGATTCTGGATTAAAATGCAATGAACTTGGTAGTGGTGATCCAGTGGTTAAGAATCTGCATGCCCATGCAGGGAACACAGGTTCAATCCCTGGTCTGGGAAGATCCCATGTGCCATAGGGCAACTAAGCCCATGTGACACAGCTACTGAGCCTGTGCGCCCTGGAGTCCACGGTCCACAACAGTCTCAACTAGAGAATAGCTCTTGCTGGCCACAGCTAGAGAAAGCTGGCACACGGCAGCGAAGACCCAGTGCAGCCAAAAATAATTAACTAAAAAAAATTGTTTTTAATGCATTGACCTTATAATCAGGGAGGTCTCAGTGTACCCAGTGCCACACAGTGACACTCCCTCCTGTATGGATAAAGGCTCTGTCACCCCGGTCTATCTGTCCTTCTTATGATCCATTATGATTCATTTAATCCTACAACAGCCTTATGGGATTGCTATTTGTATGGTCATTTTTTAAAATTGAAGAATTTAGATACAATGTAATGGTTTTTGCTGAGTATTTTCTAACAGGCAATTTACTATCTGTACCTTATTTATGTTATTTGTTTATTTGCTTTTGTTCTCTTTTCAGCTCTTCTCTGCCTTGCCTCCCAAAGAAAATGTAAGCTCCCAGTGGATGGCTTTCTATCTCTTCACCCCTGAATTCTCAACAACTGAAACAATGCTTACCCTGGAGTCAACAGTCGCCAACTGAATGAATCTTGTGTAAGTGGGTTGCCATTTCCTTCTCCAGGGGATCTTCCTGACCCAGGGATGGAACCTGGGTCTCCCACATTGCAGCCAGATTCTTTACCATCTGAAGCACTAGGGAAGTCCCATATTTGCTAGTACCCTGACTCCTTTCTGGGCCTCCCTGGTGGCTTAGACAGTAAAGAATCTGGCAGCAATTCACGAGACCCAGGTTTGATCCCTGGGTCGGGAGGATCGCCCAGAGAAAGACATGGCAACTCACTCTAGTATTCTTGCCTGGAGAATTTCACGGGCAGAGGAACCTGGTGGACTGTAGTCCGTGGGGTCGCAAAGAGTTGGACATGACTGAGCAACTAACACTTTCACTTTGACTCATTTTACCGACGAGGGAATCTAGATTGAGAAAAGACAAGCAAAAATCACCTACTGATTATAAAAGTAATGATAATACTTATTCAGTACTTGCTTGAGGTACTATTCTAAAAATAGTACTTGAGTTAAGCCAGATAGATCTCTTAAACACCCAGGTGCATATGCTCTTATTACACCAATTACAGGCCAGCAACTAAGATTTAAGATGGTTGAGTAAGTTACCCTGAATCACACTGGTAACACCTGGTGGTGCTGGCAATCAGACTGAAGTAGTAGGCTGCCCCAGAGACCACATTCATAACCCCCTCAAAGACTTACATGTGCCAAGAAGTGTCTGGAAATCATGCATGTTCATTACACTAGGCATCTTGATTACACTAGTCTGTGTTGACTCCCCCTTCCCAGGTCAACCCTTCTGTGTCTGGTCTTGCCAACTCGATTTTTCTACCTTGAACAGAAAGAGACACATTGATCACATTTATCACTCCTACTGATTAGTGCTGGAAAGCACTGCAAAGAAGTTAGCTGGGATTGAAATCTACTCTGAAGTCAGCCTCTGTGGACATCACTGTCCCCAGAGGCAGGGCAGCTCACCCAGCTTCCCAGGATAAGATTCGGGCTGCTTTTGCCTGTGCAGTCAACTTTTATGACTGATGCCCAGTTGCACATGCCTGATCCTTAGCCTGTTCCCTCTTGATCTCTGCTTTGAAGCATAGCTCTTGGCAGGTTATCAGCAGCCTGATGGTCTGCTCACATCCTTCCACTCTGAGTTCAACAGCAGAAAACCACCCATTTAGCCATTTAGTGTCCAAATGTGCATAATAGGGTTCAGATTTGCTTACAAATGGAATTAGTTAATTCATCACCCTGTCAGTCTTTTTATCCAGTTTGCACACATTACAATCAGAGCTAATACTCAAATTCTCCCTCCTCCGAGCTGATTTTACACATATTAACCCATTTAATTCTCCCCATAACACAATCAGGTTACTATAATTTCTGATTCTTTCTGAAGGTGAAGGAATGTAGACACAGATGTTTAGTTTATAAAAACCAGTCGTTAGAACACTTGGGATTCAAACTCAGGCAACTGGGCTGTAGAGTCCACATTTCAAAACATATCACTAGTCTGCCCCTCTCTGTAACAGTAAGTCCCCTCATACAAACCTTGAACTTGCAAACTTTCAAAAAAGTAAATGTGTGTTGGCTTGTCCAATCGCTTTAAATTAGCTCATGTGTCTGGTATACATTGTTCTGTGTGTGCATCGTCTATGAGAGGTTGTGCTTTTGTGTACTTTACTGTACAGTAATATATAGAGGACAGTTGTATAGTATCTATATAGATAGAGTTGAATCCAGCAAGAAATCAGAACCTGTGGCATCAACATCAGGCGTGAGTGAAATCACAGCTTGCTGTCCATCTCCTATTGCTGATGATCCTCCAGCTCTACCATCTCCCACCCTCTCTCCCCCCTCCAGGGAGTAACTCTTCTTGACTGTTCACTGGATACCAACCCCTGATGCTAGCTGTTGTACTGTAATACTGTACTCTTCAAGGTCCTGTAAGGTAAAATTAAAAGTGTTTTCTTTATTTCTTGTGTTTGTTTCGTATGTATTATTTGTGTGAAAAGAATTATAAACCTATTTATAATATTTATTTTTATATTGCCTTGTAGTACTTTATCATATAACACCCTATTCATTCAATTCTACATAGCTGATTGTGTTAGTTGGCTACCTAGGCTAACTTTGTTGGGTGTACAAACAAGTTGGACTTATGAACAAAGTCTTGGAATGGAACTAGATAGTACGTAGGGAACTTACTGTACTTCCTTAAAAATATGGCATCTGAATTGGGAAAAACTCTCTTCTGCATTTTCCTTTATTCTCACACTCACTGAATTCTTCTAGCCACCAGATGTGTGGGTTTTCCCCGCCAAGCAACTTTCCAGTTCTCTGTGGACACCAAGCGGATGTCCTAGTCAACTGGAAAAGAAATGCACAACCTGCAAGATGAGAATTATGTTTTATTTGGCCGACAACACTGAGGACTTAAGCTAAGGAGATGTCCTCGCAGATAGCTCTGAGGGACTGCTCTGAAGAGGTAAGGGAGGAGCCAGGATATATAGGAATTTTTGCAATAAAAAACATGATGGAACATCAAAAGATTACTGCTAATTAGAGAAAAAGCAGATAATTCAAGTTAACGAATGTAGCACTTTTCTATATATGGGAAGATGCAAGAGTCTGGGCTTGCTGAAATCATTCCTTCGATACGCACCTCAGTTATCTAGGGCCAGTATCCTGCTTTTCTCCATCTCAAATCCCCTCAGGGTGCTCAGTCTGAGGCTGTTACACTGATAGCCACAGGATTCTTTATTTACGGATACAGCAGGTGACAATTTTCACCCACACCTAGGATTCAGTTCAACTCAGACACTGTCTACTTGGAAATAGAATCATAACCCACGTGGAAAGGGCTCAGTCCACGAAATCACCCCCCCTTGAAGATGCTGATCGCCAGTCCAGACTGTCACCTGTGTTTCTGACCGACCAGCTATAAATCAGAGGTTCCCACAACCCCCTCCATAGATTCAATAATTTTCTAGTGTGAATCATAGAACTCAAGAAAAGAGTTCACTTACCAAACTACCAGTTTTTATAAAAGGATATTATAAGCAGAGACAGGTAAGTGCATTTTTCCCAGAGCCCCCAGAAAAAGACACAGTCCTGCAGAGACTTCAGTTTCAACCTTGTGAGACTGAGCGGAGGAGACAGCCAAGCTTACCAGACTTCTGAATTTACAGAGCTGTGCAATACTAAATCCATGTTGCTTTAAGTACATACATTTACAAGGATTTGTGACAGCAACAAAAGAGAGTAAAAAACCCTCCCTCACAAGATGTTGTCTCCTTTTTTTTTTAAAATTTTATTTATTTATTTATTTTCTTTACATTATCATGTTGGTTTTGCCATACATTGACATGAATCCTCCATGGATGTACCTGTGTTCCTCTTCCATGTCTCTCTCTCTTTTTTTTTTACTTTGGCTGTGCTGGGTGTTAGTTGTGGCAGGCTCTGTGATCTTAATCGTAGTGTGTGGGGTCTTCAGTTGCATCATGTCGGATCTAGTTCCCTGAATAAGGGTCGAACCTGGGCCCCTAGCATTGAGAGCGAGGAGTCAATTCTTAGCCACTGGGCCACCAGGGAAGTCACAAGATGATGTCTTTATTACCCAAGACAGGCTACATCAGGCTGTGACAGGAAATGGTCCCATAACCTCAGGGGTTTGAAAGAATAAATCTTATCTTTTCCTCATACCATGTGTCCACTGCATGCCATCTGAGTGCACTGCTCCATGGCACTGACATTCTGCAGGAACCCACGCTGACAGAGCAGCTGTGAACTGGCAGAGGGAGATGAGAATATGACAGAGTATATAGTGGTCATTGGAAACTTCCACGCAGAAGGGATACGTGTCATTTCCACTTAACATGCCTTTGACCTGCACAAGTTATATGACCATGCCTAAATACAAAAGGACGGGAGAGTGCTTAAAAAGAGAGAAAGAGAAGGCTTCCCAGGTGGTGCTAATGGTAAAGAATCTGCCTGTAAATGCAGGAGCCACAGGAGATGCGGGTTTGATCCCTGCATCTGGAAGATCCCCTGGAGTAGGAAATGGCAACCCACTTCAGTATTCTTGCATGGAACATTGCGTGAACAGAGGAACCTGGAACTGGGCCCCAAAGAGTCAGACATGACTGAGTGACTGAGCATGCACATACACTAAACTTGGTGGAAGTTCTTTAAATATTGCAGTTGTTGTTCAGTCACGAAGCCGTGTCCAACTCTAAAACAGAGAGAGAGAGTCATCATATTTGAGAAGAGCCCCAATCATACCTCCCTTCTCTTTGTCAGCTTTAGATGAAGGTAGAGTCCAGATGGGAGTGATATGTGGAGAATTTTGGATATTTACCCCCAGATAATCATCCTTGGTGATGCTGCACACTTACTAATGGGACATATTCTGGTTTACTTTTTCAATATTGAACTGAGTTGTTTTCCCTAAATTTAGAGAACATAGAGTATACAAATGCTTATTAATTTCACTCTGCATTTGTTGCATAACAAGAGGAAAGTGGAAACATTTTCTTATCCCAACTGAAATTATCCTTCCTGCATCACTATTTTGGTAGAAACAATAGACACTGTCCTGGATAAAGCATCTAAAGCTGAGTTCTTAAGTTAAATGGAAGTCAGCATCAGGAAGTCCCAGGGAGTCAAAATCTGGGAGTTGAATGCATACTGCTTAGGATTATTGTGTCTTCTTGCAGAATTGGCCCTTTTACCGTCACATCCCTCCTTATCCCAGTAATGTCTCTTGTTGTGAAGTCTACCTGTTGTTCCTTCGTTCAGTCTTGTCTGACTCTTTGCAATCCCATGAATTGCAGCATCCAAGGTTTTTTTGTCCTTCACCATCTCCCGGAGCTTACTCAAACTCACGTCCACTGAGTCGGTGATGCCATCCAAACATCTTGTCCTCTGTCATCCTCTTCTCCTCCTGCCTTCAATCTTTCCCAGCCTCAGGGGCTTTTCTACTGAGTCAGTTCTCCTCTTCAGGTGACCAAAGTATTGGAGCTTCAGCTTTAGCAACAGTCTTTCCAATGAATATTCAAGATTGATTTCCTTTAGGATTGATTGACTGTATCTCCTTACAGTCCAAGGGACTCTCAAGAGTCTTCTCCATCACCACAGTTCAAAAGCATCAATTTTCCAGCACTCAGCCTTCTTTATGGTCCATCTCTCACATCCATACATGACTCCTGGAAAAACCATAGCTTTGACTATACAGAACTTTGTCGGCAAAGTAATGTCTCTGCTTTTTAATATGTTGTCTAGGTTTGTCATAGCTTTTCTTCCAAGCAGCAAGCATCTCTTAATTTCATGGCTGCAGTCACCATCTGAAGTGATTTTGGAGCCCAAGAAAATAAAGTCTGTCACTGTTTCCATTGTTTCCCCATCTATTTGCCATGAAGTAATGGGACCGGATGCCATGATCTTTACTTTTTGGATGTTGAGCTTTAAGCCAGGTTTTTCACTCTTCTCTTTCACTTTCATCAAGAGACTCTTTAGTACCTCTTTGCTTTCAGCCATCAGAGTGGTGTCATCTGCATATCTGAGGTTATTAGTATTTCTCCCAGCAATCTTGATTCCAGCTTGTGCTTCATCCAGCCCAGCATTTTGCATGACGTACTCTACATATAAGTTAAATAAGCAGGGTGACAATATACAGCCTTGACATATTCCTTTCCCAATTTGGAAGCAGTCCATTGTTCTACGTCCAGTTCTAACTGTTGCTTCTTGACATGCATACAGATTTCTCAGGAGGCAGGTCAGGTGGTCTGGTGTTCCCATCTCTTTAAGAATTTTCCAAAGTCTATTCTGATATTAATATAGATATTTATGTTCTTCTTTCGTTTATCATGAGTCCAATATATCATAAATGTTTTTTAATTGCAGTGAAAATATGACTTTATAAGCAAAGTATGCTAGAAGCAGAAGTGACCGACACCTTATTCATTGATCCCTGAAGCCTCATGTAGAACAGAGGTCCATAGAGTTGCAAAGAATCAGACACCACTGGAGTAACTTAGCACACATGCAGGCACACAAGACATTCCAAGCCCTCCAGTCTCCTTTGCGCCTCAAGAATAATGTTCACGTGTGCTAAGTCACTTCAGCCATGTCTAACTGTATGCTATCTTATGGACGGACTGTAGCCGGCTAGGCTCCTCTGTCCATGGGATTCTCCAGGCAAGGATATCGGAGTGGGTTGCCATGCCCTCCTCCAGGGGATCTTTCCAATCCAGGGATCGAACCCCTGTCTTATAAGTCTCCTGCATTGGCAGGTGGGTTCTTTACCACTAGTGCCACCTGGGAAGCCCCGCAAGAATAGCTACTCTGTTCAGTTTTAGGCCTGACAGTTTCTGGATTTGCCAGAATGAATGCAGCTCCTTGAACTTGTCAAAGTGAAAGGGTGGGTCTTATGACAGTGTTGATATATGAGATGGTAAAACCCAAAGATGGGGAGAAAGTCTGGGTTTTGATGATATCACTGAGCTATGTAATTAATCAGCCTAGGAACTGGCCCCTTATGACTTGAGATACTAAATATTAAATTTCATTTAGGTCGTGTCTGTGAGACATCTGTGACTGAGCTAAATACTGAAGCACAGGACTGTTTAGACCTGCACATTCAGCCAGGTTCTGCTATTTACTGGCCACATGACTTGAGGCAGTCCACTTATCCTCACTGGTTCTCTTTACCTTGTGTCTGTAAACTAAGTGTCTAACTCCAGACAGTCTCCAAGCACTTGTGAGTTCTAAAATTTTAATCTCTTGAAGTTTAATTCAGCTAGTCTTCAACAATTGAAGTACTAGGAATTTTCCTGTTTGTTTAGTGATTAAGAATCCACTTTGCTATGCATGGGACATGGGTTTGATCACTGGTCAGGGAACTATTGATAAGATCCCACACACTGCCACAACTTCTGTGCTTACACACTCTGGTTCTCGTGTGCCACAACTAGAGAGTCTGTGCACTTCAATGAAAACACAAAGAGCTAAATAAATAATAAAATTAATTAATTAATCTAAAAAGAATAAGAAAAACACAAGTTTTATTAAAAAACAATTAAAGCACTAGGTTTTCCTAGCAGTAAACTTAATTTGGTGACAATAACTTGGAGGGAACAGCTGGTATACCCTGGGCCTTTCAAAAAACCATCTTCCTTAATCTAGCACAGTAACCCTACCAGACACTATTGTCCCATTTTACAGATAATATAGCCATGGCCCAGAGGAGTTTAGTCACTTGCCCAAAGGCACACAGCTTAATATTGACAGAGCAGAATTTGGAAGCCAGGTCTGTCTGAATCCGAACACCTATGATTTATTTACTTCCCAATCTGAGAGAAGGATCACCTTTCTCGAAGACATTCGTGAGAGGTAATTTGACACACCATATATATTTTCAGACTTCACCACAATTTGCAAAATATTTGCACATCTAGATAACATCATAAAACCAAGAAACCTGGAATGATGGGAAAAACACCTTCTAAGTTTTTGATGTGTGGCAGGGCTCTTGGTCCCCAGGTCACATTCATTCTCTTGCAGGTAGACTGAGTCATTATTAGAAAATTCAGTGCCAGAGGTAGGGCTCAATATAATAATTCTCATTAGACTAAATCTAATCGGGTCATTCAGCTGTTTGATCAGTATGACCAGATGATGCAATTCATAAGCTCTGGAGATGTGACTCAGGACTTGGTTGATTTAATTAGGTGAATAAATTATACTTTATTGGCACCTTTATAAATGAGATCCATTGTGTTTGGTTTTTCTATAATAAAAAGAGGTATATATAATGTTCTGGAGGGAATGTCCAAGCAATTTTATATGAGTGTTTGAATTTCTGAGCCATAAATTCAATCCTACAGTATTTCTTCCATTCACATTCACGTTTACCATCAACATTACCACAACAATGAATGGGGTCATAAGGAAAATCAATACTTCTATGAGATGACTGGTAAATTTATTTTTTATGATACTGAAACATGTAAATTATCATATGTGAAATGAATCGCCAGCCCAGGTTTGATGCATGATACAAGGTACTCAGGGCTGGTGCACCGGGATGACCCAGAGGGATGGAATTGGGAGGGAAATGGGAGGGGGGTTCTTAAAGGGGAACACATGTATACCCATGGTGGATTCATGTCAATGTATGGCAAAACTAACACGATAATATAAAAAATAAAGAAAGAAAGAAATTTAAAAAATAATAATAAAATATTCATTTATTTGGCAGTGCTGAGTCTTAGATGTAGCACATGGGATCTTTGATCTCTGTTGTGGGATCTAGTTCCCTGACCAGGGATCAAACCCAAACCCCCCCTGCCCTGGGAGTGTGAAGTCTTAGCCATTGGACCACCAGGGAAGTCCCTGGTAAACTTAGACCAATGTGTATCTTGCTCCCGGGATGTTGTCCTCTCCATCAGGTCTGGTTTGGGGAATTTGGGATACTTGACAGCTTCTACTTCCATAGACATGAATAGAAACACTGGACTGTGGCCACTTTGAAGGTATTTTCTCCAGCCCTGCAGAATGGAACAAAAACCTCAAAGTTAAAGGTCCCAGGCCCTATTAAAAAGGCCAGTTATTTTTTAGTAACTAAGTCATGTCCAACTTTTTGCAACCCCATGGATTCTAGAATACCAGGCTCCTCTGTCCTCTGCCATCTCCCAGAGTTTGCTCAAATTCATGTTCATTGAGTTGGTGATGCTATCTTACCATCTCATCCTCTGCCACCCCTTCTCCTATTGCTTTCAAACTTTCCCAGCATCAAGGTCTTTTCCAGTGAGTCAGCTCTTCACATCAGGTGGCCAAAGTATTGTAGTTTCAGCTTCAGCCACAGTCCTTCCAATAAATATTCAGGGTTGACTTCCTTTGAGATGACTGATTTGATCTCCCTGCAGTCCAAGGAACTCTCAAGAGTTTTCTCCAGCACCAGAAAGACCAGAAACACCAGAGGGCCTCTTTAACAATTATAACAACCAAATCCCAATGTGAAAACCCTTCCTTGAACAAAAAGGCAAATTCTTTGTTGGGGGTTATCCTACTGAGCCTGATTTATGAAATGAAAACCAGATCAAACTGAACTCTCTCAACCAGCTTGGGAGGACGAGCTAACGATATTATCTCTGTGACCATGTTGAACTTCTCACACGCCAAATGGATAGAATAAGATGATTCAATTTGCTGAGGGGACATGAAGGTCATTCAGTCATGTCCGACTCTTTGAGTCCCCATGGACTATATAGTACATGGAATTCTCCAGGCCAGAATACTAGAGTGGGTAGCCTTTCCCTTCTCCAAGGGATCTTCCCAACCCAGGGAACAAACCCAGGTCTCCAGCATTGCAGGTGGATTCTTTACCATCTGAGCCACCAGGGCAGCCCAAGAATAGTGGAGTGGTTAGCCTAACCCTTCTCCAGCAGATCTTCCTGACCCAGAAATCAAACCAGGGTCTCCGCATTACAGGCGGATTCTTTACCAGCGGAGCTACCAGGGAAGATGAGGGGACTGGAGCTCTGAATTCAGATGTGCTGTAGAGGGTAGGGGAGGAAACAAGAATATGAGTCATTCATGTGGACTAGAAGGAGCTGTGTGATGCAGCTGGAACCCCTGACACCGCAGGGAAAAGATTTTCATTTTCACCTCCCCCGGATGTGCCCTTGGATGCTGAGAACTTGGAAGCCCAGGAGAGATTGCCTCTCACCAACCTCTCCATCTCCGATCAAGCCAGCAAGTGTGCCTACAGGATGGATTAGAACACTCATGGAGATCACAAAGATACACAGGGGGACTTCTCTGGTGGCTCAGTGGTAAAGAATCTGCCTGCCAAAGCAGGAGACACAGGATCGATCCCTGATCCAGGAAGCTCCCACATGCCTTGGAGCAACTAAGCCTGAGCGCCAAAATTGTTGAGCCAGCATCCTAGAGCCCAGGAGTCACAACTACTGAGCCCACATGACACCACTACTGAAGCCTGAACGCCTAGAGCCTGTGCTCTGCAACAAGAGAAGCCACGGCAATGAGAAACCTGTGCACGGGAACTAGAGAATAGCTCCCGCTCTCTGCAGCTAGAGAAAGCCAGCACCGAAATGAGGACCCAGCAGAGCCAAAAAATAAACTAATTAACTAATGAAATTTTTTAAAAAATGCACAGGGGTACTGATTCACTTGCTGTACCACCGGAAACTAACACAATGTTACAAAGCAACTATACTCTAATAGAAAATAAAAATTAGATTAAAAATAATCACATGATTCCAAAAAGATCAGTCTTTGGTTTTCTTTCTAAGTCAGATTATTTGACTTATTTCGGTTTTATTTAAAAAAAAATTTTTGGATTTTGAAATAGCCATTGTCCACCTTAGAAAAGCACACGCAAATCCCATTTCTTCCATTAGCACTGTCTTTAAAATGTATCTTAAATGGAAACTTGGATATATCAACACAAGCTAAACATTCACATCAACTTTTTTTTTTAAATTTTCTTTACATTATCATGTTGGTTTTGCCATACATTGACATGAATCTGCCATGGGTATACATATGTTCCCCTTCCAGAACCCCCCTCCCACCTCCCTCCCGATTCCCTCTCTCTGGGTCATCCCGGTGCACCAGCCCTGAGCATCAAACCTGGGCTGGTGATTGATTTCACATATGATGATTAACATATTTCAATGCCATTCTCCCATATCAACTTTTAACAATGACCCATGAGGACATTTGAGATTAACATGTGAAAGATGTTTTTGTCAGCAGCTCAGTGACTGCTTCTGAAATCAGGCAGTAGTGACAGGAGTTGAGTTTTTTTTTTTAATGGAATGAAATTTCTGTGTAGATCTGTTCTAGAAGGACAAACCAATAACACCTCTACTTCTTTATGGTGTATATTGGTTCTTCAGAGAATATTCTGGGGTTTTTAGTTTCATTTCAACAGACAAAAGCAAAGTCCCGGCTTTTTTAAAAAGCATTTTTTCTATCCAGACCTTTAAAAAAAAGAGGAGACATCTGTAACAGAAACACTGATAATTGGGTCCACGTGTCCCTGGGGAATTGAGTCCTCTTTTGAGATCAATAAGAAGAGATGCTTGTGATGAAAACATCAGCAGGGGATGTGCTGTGAAATTAGTTTGAAATCTCCCAAAGCTTTCACAGATGCAGAGATCGGACTCTGGGTCACCAACATTCTCCCTGGTTTTAATATATTTCAGAGAAAAATCATTCCACCAATTCAGAAAGCCCTGGAGGCTCTGAATATGTGCTTCCTGTATGCAATTCTGCACTCTTGCAAGCTACTTGGTAAAATGTCCCTGGTGGCTCAGATGGTAAAGCATCTGCCTGCAATGCATGAGACCTGGATTCAATCCCTGGATCAGGAAGATCCCTTGGAGAAGGAAATGGCCACCCACTTCAGTATTCTTGCCTGGGGAACTCCCATGCACAGGGGAATCTGGTGGGCTGCAGTCTATGGGATCGAAAAGAGTCAGACACGACTGAGTGACTAACACTTTCACTTTCCCATTGTAACTATTCTTACTATCCTTGAATTAGAGATACCATTTTAGTCTGGGGGGAGCAGATGTACTGTAGCATGAATCACTTCCCCAGCTGAACCCAAGCCTTTATGTGTGAAAGCTGGCATTTGGAGAATTAATAAATACTGTGATGCTTATTCACATTTCAAAAGAAATTCCTTTTCTTTCTTTGAATGTTAGCTCTCCTGGTCCACAGCATTATATTTACTTATAGATCACAAGCTATAAAAGTCTAGCCAAAAACTGACACTTCAGGTGGAGCTGAACAGGATTTAAAAGCTGACTTGTGCAAGCGTGAGCAATGTAAAGAGGAGGTGTTAGGTATGCATTGGAGATTCCAAGCCAGGGGTGATATTTTCTGTTAATTTTCAAAAGAGGAATACGATTTACCAGAATCATACCCCAGTGACTGAAGGAGGTGTCTGTGACATGAAATGCCTTTTAACTTCTCTTTGAAAGGAACATAGATATTAAAATGAAGCCTGAGGGGACTCCGCTTGTGGTCCACTTGTAAAGAATCCACCTTTCAGTTCAGGAGGGATTCGGGTTCAATCCCTGATCTGGAAACTAAGATCCCACATGCCACAGGGCAAATAAGCCTGCATGCCATAACTTGAGAAGTCTGTAGGCCTAAACAAAGACCCAGCTTAGCCAAAAAAAAAAAAAAAATAGGCCTGTCCCCAGGGATCTTGTCCCCTATACCTCACCCAAAAAACAAAAACCAGGTAAATTCTGCCAAACACTTTTTTTTCCTTTGCTCTGGACCTTTTTTTTTTAACCATTTTTAAAATTGAAGTGCAGTTTATTTACAATGTTGTGTTAGTTTCAAGTATATGGAAAGTCATTCAGATATATACTGTATATATGCATATATACTGTATAACGCAATAGGTCCTTGTTGTTTGTTTATTTTATATATAGTAGTGTGTATATGGGGCTTCATGGGTAGCTCAGGTGATAAAGAATCCACCTGCAATGCGGGAAGCCTGGGTTCAATCCCTGGGTTGGGAAGATCCCCTGGAAGAGGGCATGGGAACCCACTCTAGTATTCTTGCCTGGAGAATCCCACGGACAGAGGAGCCTGGAGGGCTACAGCCCATAGTGTTGCGAGGAGTCAGACATGACTGAGCAACAAAGCACAGCACAGCAAGTGTATATATGTCAATCCCAAACTCCTAATTTATCTCCCTCTCCCCACCCCACTGGGTTTCCCAGGTGGCACTAGTGGTAAAGAACCTGCCTGCCAATGCATGAGACATAAGAGATGTGTGTTCCATCCCTAGGTCGGGAAGATTCCCTGGAGTAGAGTGTGGCAAACCATTCCAGTATTCTTGCTTGGAGAATCCCATGGTCAGGGGAGCCTGGCGGGCTCCAGTCCACAGAGTCACAAAGAGTCGGACACAACTGAAGCAACTGAGCATGCATTTACCACCTTATCCCACTACCCTCTTCGGTAATCATGTTTCCTTTCTGTGTCTGGGAGACTATTCATGTTTTGTAAATAAATTCATTTCTTAATATATCATTTTTAAAGATTCCACATATAAGTGATATCATATGAGATTTTTCTTTGGCTTACTTCACTTAGTATGATAATCTCTAGGTCCATTAATGTTGCTGCAAATGGCATTATTTTATTTTTTTGGCTGAATAATATTGCATTGTGTATATACACCACATCTTCTTTACTCATTCATTTGCTGATGGACATTTAGGTGGCTTGCTTGTCTTAGTTATTGTAAGTGGTACTGCTATGAATCTTGGGGTTCATGTATCTTTTTGAATTAGAGTTTTATCCAGATATATACCCAGTAGTGAGACTGAGGGATAATATGACAACTGTATTTTTAGTTAGCCTTTTAAGGAATCTCCATATTGTTCTCCATAGTGGCTGTACCAATTTACATTCCCACTGACAATGTAGGAGGGTTCCCTTTTCTTGACACTCTCTCCAACATTTATTATTTGTAAGCTTTTTAATGATGGTCATTGTGATTGGTGTGGGGTGATACCTCATTTTAGTTTTGATCTGCATTTCTCTAAATAATGATACACAACATCTTTTCATGGGCCTGTTGGCCTTCCGTATGTCTTTTTTGGAGAAATGTCTATTTAGGTGTTCTGCCCATTTTTTGATTGGGTTGTTTGGGTTTTTTATATTAAAATTGTTTAAGCTGTTTTTTGTTTATCTTGAAAATTAATCACTTGTCTGTAAAATCATTTGAAAATATCTTGTCCTAGTCCATATATTATCTTTACGTTTTGTTTATTGTTTAAGCTGGATTTGGAAAAGGCAGAAGAACCAGAGATTAAAATGCCAACATCTGTTGGATCATAGAAAAAGCAAGCAAATTCCAGAAAAACATCTACTTCTGTTTCATTGACTATGCCCAGGCCTTTGACTATGTGGATCACAGTAAACTGTGGAACATTCTTCAAGAGATGGGAATACCAGGTCGCCTTACCTGCCTCATGAGAAATCTGTATGCAGGTCAAGAAGCAACAGTGAGAACCAGACATGGAGCAATGAACTGGTTCCAAATTGGGAAAGAGTCCATCAAGGCTGTATATTGTCACCCTGCTTATTTAACTTATATGCAGAGAGCATCATGCAAAATACTGGGCTGGATGAAGCACAAGCTGGAATCAAGATTGCCAGGAGAAACATCAATAACTTAAGTTATGCAGATGACACCACCGTTATGGCAGAAAGCAAAGAGGAACTGAAGAACCTCTTGATGAACATTCAAGAGGAGAGTGAAAAAGCTGACTTTAAAACTCAACATTCAGAAAACTAAAATCATGGCATCTGGTCCCATCACTTCATGGCAAATAGATGGGGAAACAATGGAAGCAGTGACAGACTTTATTTACTTGGGCTCCAAAATCACTTCAGATGGTGAGTGCAGCCATGAAATAAAAAGATGCTTACTCCTTGGAAGAAAAGCTATGCCAAACCTAGACAACATATTAAAAAGCAGAGACATTATTTTGCCAACAAAGGTCTGTATAGTCAAAACTATGGTTTTTCCAGGAGTCATGTATGGATGTGAGAGTTGGACCATAAAGAAGGCTGAGTGCTGGAAAATTGATGCTTTTGAACTGTGGTGTTGGAGAAGATTCTTGAGAGTCCCTTGGACTGCAAGGAGACTCAACCAGTCAATCCCGAAGGAAATCAGTGCTGAATATTCACTGGAAGGACTAATGCTGAAGCTGAAGCTCAAATACTTTGTCCACCTGATGCGGAAAACTGATCCACTGGGAAAAACCCAGATGCTGGGAAAGATTGAAGGCAGGAGGAGAAGGGAAGGACAGAGGATGAGATGGTTGGATGGCATCACTGACTCAATGGACATGAGTTTGAGCAAATTCCGGAAATTAGTGATGGACAGATAGACAGGGAGGCCTGGTGTGCTGCAGTCCATGGGTAGCAAACAGTTAGACACGACTGAGTGATTGAACTGAACTGATGGCTTCCTTACTGTGCAAAACAGAGATCTTCTGTTCTACTGTTATTGTTGGTGGTGGTCGCAAGAAAAGTGAAGGAGTGGGTGGAGGGACTGGAAAACCTTCCACAAGGGTCCAGGAGCTGCCAACAAAATATAAGATGTTCTTTCCCATTTCATCCTGCCTCCTCTTCCTCTTCTTTCCTACAACCCCACACCTGGTATGACCTCAAGTTTCTCTTTTGTCAGTGTGTCACATACATATCTTGGCAAAAATCAGTTCTGTTAGAAACATCCCCCCAACTGGAGGTAGCCTGTTGTTAGAGGGGTCTGGGGCATGTTCCTTACATCTGTGAAGCAAAGCTGTTCATAAGGCAACTATCAAGTTGCTTCCGGCATGAGTGTCCTATTATTCTAATTTAAAATCCATAACCCGATGCACTAAAAAGTGAAGATAGTCTCTATTTTGCTATGTTTTCAGACATAAGGGACAAGCTATGAATAACCTCATTTAAAATTTTAAGCTTCCAAATCTCTATTTTGGAAGCTATTTCAAGTTCCCCATACTCCCCAAAGAAATCTCTTCTTTTAGGAGGAACGAAATATAGAAGGGGAGGAAAGGAAAAATAAATGTAAGTTGGTTCCAGACAGGGTTGTTTAAGGACAGAGTCGCTAGATTTAGCAAAGGAAATAGAGGGAATTTGGTTCCTTTTTTGAATTTTGAATAAACTACAAATATTTTTTTAGCATAAGTATATCTCCTGTAATATGTGAGATATACTGAAACAAATAAACAGAACACAACGTTGTTTTTATGAAATTCAAATTTAACTAGATACCTTACATATTCTATGTGACAATCTTATTTAAAATTAACTAAATAGTTTGCAGAAATTCTGTGCTTAGTAAATGTTAGTTCGCTGTTATTCATTTAGTGTGCCTTGCAAAATTGTTTATTTTCTAGTCTATAAGACATAACTGAGTATAAAACACAATCCTATTTCTTTAAGACAAATATTTATGGGGGAAAATCCAAATACTTTACATCATCCATGGATGGGAAGTGATTTTAAAATTGTTTTATAGGAAAAATAAATAATGTTGCTCATGTAAATACAATATGCTGTACATTATATATGAGGAAACAGTTCTAGAGTTGAAATAATAGACAACCAGTGTTGGAAAATTATAAAATCATATAGTTAAAAAATATACATCACATCAGTGAATAATAGTGGAATACAGGAGAAGAAATACCACAAATATGCTAGTAAATTGAATCTATTCCTTATATGTATCATTATGAAGACAAACACCAGTATGATAGTTCATAGAATATTGGTGACTAAAAAGCAAAGCACACTATAAAATAAGCAACACTGGCATGAATTCCTATATTATACTTGGAGTCAGGGTAAATCAAGCAACAAAGCAAACAATAATATAAATTTTGAGTGAATTCACACCCAGGTTGTCAGATTAATGTAGACAAAACGAATATTTCAGTAGAAAATACAGACGGGGGAAAACCCAACTTGATGAAATCCCAAGGCATGCTCATGCATGCAGAAAAATATGTATATTTTCCAATTAGTATAGAACAGGCCATAGGGGATCATTAAACAAAATCTTGGGAAAGCTAGCTTGATCATGGACTTGTAAGAATTTCTAATGCTGTTTGAGACATACCTTGCAGCAGTAATAAACATAAACTAAATACAGACAGGAAATCACCCAAATGCTACCTGTAATTGTCTGGGTATCCCATGTCTTACTATTTATGCAGAGCAAATCTTCCTAAGATATGGGGTTGCTATCTTTGAGGTTTTGGGTTTGCACTCTTGGCCACTGGGAACTAATAACATGGCTGCTGTCTTGAAATCCATTATCCAGCTCATATCAGAGGTAGGAGGCAAATACTGGCTTTCAACTAATAACATGGGTTGCTGGGATATACAGTAATTTAAAAAAAAATGTTATTATTTTTATTTATTTACTTGGCTGTGCCAGGTCTTAGTTGCGGCACATGGGATCTTTAGTTCTGGCATACAAACTCTTGGTTGTGCCACATGGGATCTAGTTCCCTGACCAGGGATAGAACCCAGGTGCCCTGCACAGGGAGCATGGAATCTTAGCCACCGGACCGCAGGGAAGTCCCTATATGGTAATTATTAGATGAGATGCTTTTGGGAAAAGCTAGGAAACATGTCACAACTTTAATGAAGTGGAAAGTGAAAATTTTGATTAGAGAGGTTGATGAGCAATAAAACATAAACAACAATAATTACATGTCAGCTATAAATTTCTAAAATTCAGACCTGATTAAAAAGAAAGACAGAATTTTCTAACAACTTTGAGAGAAATAGTAAGAAGCTATTAATATGATGTTTAAATAAATAAAAGGAGGGACTTCCCTGGTGGTCCAGTGATTGCAATGCTGAGCTCCCAATGCAGGGGGCACAGGTTTGATTCCTGGTTGGGGGATTAAGGTCTCACATGCTGTATGGCTTAGCCAAAAATAAAAAAAAAAGATAAATAAAAGGAAATCTAGCCAGCATTTGCATTCCACCTTTTATCTTAACATTTAAATCAGATTTATTCTCATTCTCTACCATGTCATCATAAATTTGAGTCTATTTCTTGAAAAAAAAAGCAAATGATGTTCTTGTAATATTGACAGATTTATTCAATGATTGAAAAGATTTGATTTTTATCCATGAGACTGAGTGCTGTTACTAAAAATTATATTTAATAGACAATGTTTGGAAAACAAACAGATGACTTCACTTTAATGATATAAACTAAAGTGGAAGCAGTGACAGATTCCCTGTTCTTGGGCTCTAAAATCCCTGTGGATGGTGACCGCAGCCATGAAATTAGAAGACAATTTCCTCTTGGCAGGAAAACAATGACAAAACTAGACAGTGTATTAAAAAGCAAAGACATCACTTTGCCAACAAAGGTCCATATAGTCAAGGCTATGGTCTTTCCAGCAGTCATGTACAGATGTGAGAGCTGGACCATAAAGAAGGCTGAGCGTCCAAGAATTGACGCTTTTGAACTCTGGTACCGGAGAAGACTCTTGAGAGTCCCTTGGAACTGCAAGGAGATCCAACCAGTCAATCCTAAAGGAGATCAACCCTGAGCATTCATTGGAAGGACTGATGCTGAAGCTGAAGCTCTAATACTTTGGCCACCTGATGCAAACAGCCCACTTACTGGAAAAGACTCTGATGCTAGGAAAGATTGAAGGTAGAAGGAGAAGAGGGCAACAGAGGATGAGATAGTTGGAATGGCATTACCGATTCAATGGACATGAACTTGGGCAAACTCTGGCAGATGGTGAGGGACAGGGATGCCTGGCATGCCGCAGTTCGTGGGGTCACAAAGAGCCAGACACAACTTGGCAACTGAACACACACACACAGGTTTGCCAAAGGGAGCTGATTTTACTCAAGAAATTAGGATTATTAAACCACTGACTCTGAGCTCACAAGTCTAGTTCTAGGCAATTCAACCAGGACGAAGAGACTGAACAAAATCCTCTTCCCGCTTTTCTTATGTGACCCAAAGCCAGTAACAGTGCTGCCCAGTTAGACAGTGAAATATTGAACAGTAACAGTGGGCAATTTCTGGATGATCCAGGAGGCAAAGGTTTTAGGGTATTTAATCTTATAACCCATCACCCTGAGAGCTAATTACATTGAATTTAGACAACTTGAGAACTTTCATTTTCATTTTGCAGAAGGAAACAGTAAAGGTCAACTGCAATCGCTCTGTGCCCCTACATTATTGCATCTAAAAGCTTCTCAGAGGCCCTTCCTGACCCTGAGAGCCCTAACTTGAATCATCCTCCCAGCCCCACTCTCACCTTCCAGTTGTTTGTTGTTAAATTGGGTGACAGTTTTGTGATCCATGAACTAACTTTGCTGTGCCTTTTTTTTTTTTGCTATGATTTATTTTTTTAAAAAATTTTCTTTACTTGATTGTGTTGGTTTTGCCATACATTGACATGAATCCGCCATGGGTTTACATATGCTCCCCCTCCAGAACCCCCCTCCCTCCTCCCTCCTGATTCCCTCCCCCTGGGTCATCTCGGTGCACCAGCCCCGAGCATCAACCCTGGGCTGGCGATTGATTTCACATATGATAACTAACATGTTTCAATGCCGTTCTCCCATATCATCCCACCCTTGCCCTCTTCCACAGAGTCCACGAGTCTGTTCTATACATCTGCGTTCTTTTTTCTGTCTCGCATGCAGGGTTCTGGTTACCATCTTTCTAAATTCCATATATATGCGTTAGTATACTGTATTGTTGTTTTTCCTTCTGGCTTACTTCACTCTGGATAATAGGCTCCAGTTCCGCTCACCTGAGTAGAACTGATTCAAATGAATTTTTTTTTAACGCTGAGTAATATTCCATTGTGTATATGTACCACAGCTTTCTTATCCATTCGTCAGTTGATGGGCATCTAGGTTGCTTCCATGTCCTGGCTACTGTAAACAATACGGCGATGAACATTGGGGTACACGTGACTCTTTCAATTCTGGTTTCCTCGGTGTGTATGCCCAGCTGTGCCTTTCTCTAATTCTGGAACCCGCAGCAGTATAACTGTCTTCTGTTATGCTGAAGACACGTGCCAGTCTCTCCAGCACCCTCTACTGACAAAGCTTAGGTGTCAGTGGGTAAAGGGAGAAAAATGAAGGGCTCAGATCCATTTTTGCAGACTGTGCTATAAAAGGTTCTCCAGAGAACCAGCTGGATATCTGGATAGAAGTATACAGGAGGGGATTTAGTATAGGAGGTGGTTCATATAATTCCCAGGTGGTGCTAGTAGTAAAGACTCCATCTGCCAATGCAGGAAACATAAGAGACACGGATTTGATCCTTGGGGCAAGAAGATTCACTGGAGAAGGACATGGCAACCCATTCCAGTATTCCTGTCTGAAGAATCCTATGGACGGAGGAGTCTGGTGGGATTGAAGCCACTTAGCATGAGTATACCTTGTTTCCAGAGGCTGAGAAGTCCCACAGTCTGTCATCTGCAAACTGGAGAACCAGGAAAGCTGGTGGCCTAATTCAGTCCAAGTCTGAAGGCCTGAGAACCAAGGGCTCCAATGACCAAGAGTAGGGGAAGGTAGACATCCCAGCTCTAGAGGAGAAAACTTACCCTTCCTTTGATTTTTGTTCTCTTTGGGCCTTTGGAGGAGTGGATGATGACTACTCAGATCTCTCTTACACCCCCACCCATTGGGCATCAGAGAAGCAATTGGAGAACCTAGGGCAACACACCATGTAGGATGGACGTTTTCCTATCCCCAAACTTCACCTTCCTTTGGGAGGTGCCTTCATCTGCAAAGGGAAATTGATGGACTGGTTTTTGAGAACCCTGTGGCAATTACAAAGCCTGAGAAGTTCGGATATAAATGGCTAGATTTACCAGGATCCAACACTGCAGGGAGGGTGGTGCATGGGATCCAAGCCTATGTTACCTGGTAAGGGAGCTGGTAAGTTCTGAAGTACCTTTAGAACTTGCTTAAAAGAGAGCTGGGAAAGGGAGGGAAATCACTGTTCTTTTAACCATAAAAGGAGCCCACATATCTGGGGAGGAAGAAGACCGAGAAACTGCGCCTGACAGTGTACGTTTCTCACAGTGACGTTCTTAGTCTCCCAAATCAGGTGCTGAATCTCTGCCAGAAACACCCTCCCAGACAGACACGCCAGAAATAATGCTTTACCAGCTCTCTGGGCATCCCTTAGCACAGTCAAGTTGAAACATAACATTAACCACCACACAACCCAAGCAAAAAGGGTGAATTTAGAACTGGCAGGCAATAACATCATAATTGGCACGGAAGTCAAGTGAGAGTGGCTATGTCCCATGAGACCATCAGTGGAGCAGGAAGCAAGAGTAGAAGTTAGAAGAGAAACTAGAATCTAGTTGGACACACAGTTGGAAATCCCCGGGAAATTTCCTCTGCAGTGAAAGACCCATGAGTCAGAGGCTCATCTGCCTGCTGTGAAGACCTCAGGGCCTGGAACAGAACCTGGCTCAGATAAGGCACCCCAAAGACATCATGGAGTGAGCAAACAAAATGAAATTTAATTCCTTTAGCAAGCATGCGAATTCAGAGTGAAGATAATGAACTTGCTTAAAGATATGGAATCAAAAGTTTAGCTAATTAGCTGAATATCAAAGGGCAGATTGACTTTAGCTGATGTGTGTCTGTGCGTGTGTGCATATGAGTATATGTTTCTCTACCTGTGAAGAAAGTGGATGAAGTGTGTCTAATTAAAATACGACTCTGCCATCTTTGGGCTTCCCAGGTTATGCTAGTGGTAAAGAACCAGCCTGTCGATGCAGGAGACTTGAGACATGGATTTGATACTCGGGTCAGGAAGATCCTCTGGAGGAGGGCATGGCAACCCACTCCAGTTCTTGCCTAGAGACTCCCCATGGACAGAGGAGCCTGGCAGGCTACAGTTCATAAGGTCACAAATATTCAGACACGATTGAAGCAACTTAGGTCACACACACACAATCTTTAAGTAGTCTATTTTCTGGTGTTTTTTTTAAAGTTTTATCTTTTCCCAAAGCGTGTATGTGATTTGGGGGACTTCTCTGGTGGCCCAGTGGTTAAGACTCCACACTTCAACTGCAGGGGGCATGGGTTTGATCTAGGGAACTAGTATCCCATATGTCCCTCTTTTTCTAATAGGAATAAAATTGGGTTTCCTAACATGATATCAACAATAGATTATGAAGAAATTACACTTTCTAAAAAAAAAAGAATATATGTGATTTTACAATTTCAAAAATAATGCCCATCGAATTAGTAAAAGAAGACACCAGCAAACTAAGTGACAAATGAGCCATAACCAGATGGGATATTGATGCTCAGGTCACCAGCTTTGGCCCTGAAGTGATTTTCACACCTCAGTTCCCAAGCTTGGGTTAATACCGTGATCCCCCAAAACAGGTAACAGTAAGAAAGATGGAACAAATTGCATCATTGTTTCTTGGATAATGTATGTCCTGGGGCTGTTCTGACACAGAAAAGCATCAGCATATGGTTTCAGCATCTGATCACAGTCTCATAACTTCCCTCCTCTTGGGCCATAATTCACAGTTATGACCCCAGCCAGCCTCCCAACGTAAGTGTTCCTGCTAGCTGCTACATGAAGGGAGCTTGGGCGCTCCGATTTATTTTCCAAGAGAAAGCCCTGAGGAGCTTAGATCACCCTTACCAAAATGATAGCTCTTTTCTCTGCAATTTTGTCCAAAATAGCGTCCCACCTCTGACTTATGTTATACTCCAGGGCCAGGTGTGTCATGACAGAGGCACCAGGAGTGAGGAACAAAGGCAACCTCTGGAAAGAAGGGTGCCTCTGTTATCAAGTCCAAGTTCATAGTGCTCGCCATATGACAGGCCAATACATCAAGAGATGAGGTGCCAGGGTGAGGAATAGCGACTTTATTTGGAAAGTTGGTGAACCGAAAAGATAGTGGAATATTGTCCCAAAGAACCATTCCAGCTTCTTTTGTACTAAAAGGGGAGAGGGTGTGGCTGGGTGTTGCAAACTTTTGGGTGCAGGAATCCTTTGTTCTTGCAGCTGTCCTCAGTTGGTCTGGTCACCCTGTTCCTATAAACTTCCAACAAGGTAATTGTTATTTTAGGTTCTGCAACTTTTTATCTCTCTCTGAATGGAAAAGTGTTATATCTTTAAAGATCAGAGCCTAGCAAAGGGGCTCTCCTGTATATTTCAGGCTCTAGGTAACATTCTTTCACAAGAGATGCAGAGCCAGCGTGACTCAGCCAGGAAACAGAGCACAAGGGTTAGAGCTGAAGGAATAGCTCCAACAGTGTCAAGTGTGTTCTCTGTGACACCCTCACCCACTGGGTATCAGAGGAGGGACTGGAGAGCCAAGCAAAACATGCCATGTAAAGTGGGCACATTTCCACCCCAAAGGGATGATAGACTGGTTTTTGAGAAGCCCGCGACAATGACAACGCCTGAGAAACTTGGATATAAGTGGCTCGATTTACCAGTGTCCGACACTGCAGGGAGGGTGGCGGGTGGGGTTCAAGCCTATGTTGCCAGGTAAGGGAGCTGAAGTACCTACAGAACTGGCTTAAAATAGAGCTGAGCAAGAGGGGGAAATCACTGTTCTTTTAACCATAAAAGGAGCTTACTTATCTGGGGAAGGAGATTGGGAAGCCATACCCGACCGTGTACCATAAGCAGTGTCCTTGATGAGCATAAATATGCAGATAATTCTATGTTCTAGATAAATAGATGCTAACAAGCATCCATAGTCCCTGGGCAATAGAAGTCTGCTGCGTTTGCCTGGTTTTCTTTAAGAAGCAAGAGAGCTTATAGCAGAACATGAGCGTGTGCACAGGTGTGTCCTGTAACAGGACACTTGATTCCAGGCAAAAAATCTAAAGGTTGTCTTCACCCCAGGGCTGTCTCTGAGTAAGGTGGGTCCCATCCATCAGTTACCATCATGCGTGTCTGCTGCAGGGGTTGGTTCCCTCAGGGCACATATGTTTGGGGTTTTCCTTGGGAAAGCTGATGGGCACACTGTTCCTACATGCCCGCTGAGTACCAGTTGTCATGTGTCCTCTGCCTTTTTGAGGCCCCTTTCTCTCCCTGTTGTTCCTGTCATAGAAGCTGAGCATCCATGCCATCAATCATTTCACTTGAGCTGTCATTTCCTTACAGGGGAGCTAAGAGAAGCATGAAATATTTCATGTGTCAATGTCCCTATCCAAGTGAGAAAATTAAAAGCTGGAATTGCCCATGTGCTTCAAGCAAAATGGAAGGGAGCAGATTTTTGTGGCAATGACTCGTCTTCTTTCACGGCCCCTAGGTAAATCATGTCTGTGCCACGAGTGTGCATTCTGATCCTCTCACTGACCTCTCAGCCTGGCTTAAGGTTACTTCTGCTTGGGTACCTGCTACAGGGCTCTGTATTATGTCAGAGGAGCTGCTAGAAGGAGGAATAGTCATGTGGGAGATGAAATACTCATTGATTGAATGGTTGATGAAGGCTGTTGCTGCTGAGTAATAAAGATCCAGACAGGGACGTAGACAACTGGGCCTTAAATGGATGATTCGGAATATTCAGAGATGGGAGGGGAAAGGGAGTCTGTTGGAAATATGAGACCATCTAGGTCCTGAAGGAAGACCAAGGTTAGGAATAGCCGATAAGTCTTGTGCCATTCCAAATTTCTTTATCAAAATGCATGTCATACTAGGACTCACCATACCTCACCTCGAAAAATACATACATATATATTTATAATTTAATATATCATTATCTTGGAAAAGACCCTGATGGCAAGATGGAGGGCAGGGGGAGAAGGGGACGACAGAAGATGAGAAGGTTGGATGGCATCACAGACTCAATGGATGGGAGTTTGAGCAAGCTCCAGAAGACAGATGGTGAAGGACAGGGAAGCCTGATGTGCTACACAGTCCATGCGGTGGCAAAGAGCTGGACATGACTGAATAACTGAACAACAATGAAGTATCATTTAAAGGAAAATTTTACTTTAAAAAATGTGTACCTTTGTTCCAGGAATATATTCTGATTTTTAAAAATTTTATTCTGTGTGTCTGAAAAATCATAAAGTCTCTTAAATTAACGTCAGAGTTCATTAAGAGATGACCCATGATATAGGTCTAGGAAATAGAATACCCACTGAGCTGGTACCTGGAACTGAACATTCTACAATTTAGATACATTGTAGCTCTCACCATTTTCTCCTTCTCCCTTTTCTGAGTTACTACTGACCAGAGGGGAGGACCCAGAGTGGTGTAAAAACCTCAATTTTGAAGGACTCATTTTTTGTGTGTCTCTGATTTTTCCAGTCAGTTCATGAAATCTCCACAAGCTGTGGGCTTCCCATGGGCAGAAGCCATTTCCTGTCTCAGGTTGTCCAAGGAAGGGCCAATGGCTCTCTGGTTTGGCTGATGCAAGGTGGGAAGAGCTCTTTCCCTTGCCCTCAGGGAGAAATAGCCTCAGGATCTCCCTCGATCCGGAGGTCCCATTCAGGGTCATTGTGAGGGATGCTAGCTGCCTCGGGCCACTGGGGGAGTGTGTGTGTGTGCGTGTGTGTATGGCCCCTCAGGTTCCTCTGTCCATGGAATTTTCCTGGCAAGAATACAGCAGTGGGGCCATGTCCTACTCCAGGGTATCTTCCCTACCCAGGGATTGAACCCATGTCTCAGAGAGCAATCACCCTGAGGCTTCTTCCAGAGAGATTGCACTTCCTCTCTCTTCCAGATTTAATGAGCATCCATCTGACAGGAACACCTTGGGACATCACCTCAGACCAGAAGGGGCTGGAGCAAACTGCTTGATTCTATAATGTGATTGCCCAAGACACGGCCTTCTAAGTTGTGTCCGGAAACGAACTGCTAATTCACGAACTGAAACTAAATGGGAAAAATCGATGCTGGAAATGTAGGCCCGATTAATTAAGGCTTCATGAGAAAACAAGGCTGCACATTATCAGTATTTGAGCTTTCATTACCTATTACATCAGGAACTCAGGAACTAGCTTCTGATGCAAATCAGATGAGCCTGAGGCAGGCTAAGCACTATATGGTTGGGTTGTGGCAAGTGCCGAAGTTGCACACTCAGTCACTCAGTTGTGTCCCACTCTTTGGACCCCATGGACTGTAGCCCACGAGGCTCCTCTGTCCATGGGATTATCCCGGCAAGAATACTTTAGTGGGTTGCCATTTCCTCCTTCAGGGGATCTTCCCCACCCAGAGATTGAACCCAGGTCTCATATATATTAGCAGGAGGATTCTTTACCACTGAGCCATTTGGGAAACCAGCAAATGCCAAAGGCAAGTTGAAATTCCCATTCAGCAGTGGGCTCCTATAAGGTCTGTGGGTGTAGGGATATGCTTTACTACCCATGTGTCTTTCTTCCCCTGGCAACTGGTCCCAGAACAACTGGGACTCTACTGGGTCACATGACCACTTTGAGCCAATCACAGCTGCCAATTTGATGGACTACACAGACTGAGTCTTCCTGGGTTTTATTCCCACCCTGGAGGGCATTTGGAGTTGCTATGTGATGAGTGGTCTAGGCAATAGGAAATCAGGGAACTATTTTGAGAATCAGGGGATTGAAATCCAAGAAGAAAAAAATAATTCATTTCAATTACACAGGAGTGATGGTACTTGCAAATATTTCTGAATTCTCACAAGCACTTCCCAATCCTTACAAGTTTCTGGATGTTTTCAATACACACCGGACTACAATACAGTAATATTTGTCATTGGATTAAAAATGATTTTTACACATTTATCCTACACAGTACGGCATTTCTTTAGGAAGGAAACCACACTTGCACAAATGATGATTCACACACAGAGTCAAATAATGGTTTTCTCTCTCTCCTCCCCACCCTCCCTGACCACACGCACGCAGCTTGAGAAAACATACATTTTGCAAAACCAGACCCCCTTTTAAGCTCTGACCCTGGTCTCTTGGGACACACTGTACTCAGTAAGATTAGCTATTAGGCAACACATGACTCGTAACCTTAGCTCTGAAATGCCGAATATGATTAGCGGTTTACAAGAAAAGATTTCTCCTAAGCCCCCTGCACTAATGGACCTTTCAGAACGTTAATTGCTCCATTTTTGACGTGTGTCCTTGAACTGAGTTTATTTTCATTGTTTTAAGTTTGTCATTTATTGGTAGACAATAATTAGTTCAAAGAGGCAGTCTGCTGACAAGCATGCAGCTCACAACTGAGTCATCCGCTCCATCGACAGCCTGCCCTTCCAGCACCACCATTTTCAGGAAGGCAAATTTCTCTCCTCTTGCTCCAAAATGAGCTCATCCCTGGACCACTTTAAAGACCTCTCTCTCTCTCTCTCTCTCTCTTTCTCTCCCTTTCACTCAGGATTTCCTGGATGGAGCTGAGGATCACAACGCAGAGAAAGCCAAACTATATTCCCAACAGTGGGACAATTGGGACTCAGAGCATCAGGACTGGGTCCTTTCAGGTACTCTAAGTCATGGGAGGGAGTGCTATTAATACCATCTTAGGACAGCAGGCCTGCATCAGGACTGCCCTGGGCAAAGTGAAAGTGTTAGTCACTCAGCTGGGGTCGGACTCTTCGACCCCATGGACTATGGTTCCTCTGTCTGTGGAATTCTCCAGGCAAGAATACTGGAGTGGTTGCCATTCCCTTCTCCAAGGGATCTTCCTGACCCAGGGATCAAGCCCATGTATCCTGAACTACCGGCAGATTCTTTACCATCTGAGCTACCAGGAAAGCCATCACCCTGAGCAAAACAAGGTGTATAGACATTCTGCTAAGTAGCCTTTGCCAACCCCCCTGCTTTAAGTCTTACTGTTCACTGCCCTTGGATGTCCCTCCTCTGTGATCAAGCCCAAGCCAAATGCCCCCTCTTCCGTGAAGACTTCCTGTCCTTGGTTGACTCCAGTCCAGGGATGTCTCAATCTTTAATTTGCCTAGCACTTGGCCTCTTGGAATACTGACGTCCCTTTCATTTTTCTATAGACAGAAACCCAATTCAAACCAGTTTAATCAAAAAGAAAAGAATAAGGCTATCACCTGGGTCATTAACTGGAACATTCTGAGTATTGGTTTAGGTGCTGCTTGATCAAGGGACTCAAATAAGAATTGGAATCTCTCTTTCTCAAGAACTCCTGGCTCTGTTCTCTAGTGTCCTGGCTTCAATTTTAGGATCTCTACTTTGGAAAACCAAGGCTATGCAACATTGAGACCTCATGCCTACTGAGTAGCAGCTGTGCCCTTTGGGTGGGGCATACATTTTCTTTCTCCTTGTGAAACAGGACAGGACCTTATGGTCCTTCCCCGTATGTCTTCTGCCTGCCTTTTGTCTGTGGAAAAGCTTTAATCAAAAAGTAAGTTTAATCAGAGAAATGAGAACATGCAGAAACGAAGGAAAACAGCAAAGAGGAGACCACATAATGCTTATGTACTCGTTAAGTGTAGTCAAGGACATTTAGTTCCTCCTCAAGGGTTATAGATAATATTCTGAGCCATCTCCTATGAGCTGTCTTATCCATACTGAAACCCCCATCAGGTGGGAGAAGTTAACTACATGATAGCCAGACTGTAGCCATGACATAAGCTGCCAGTTCTAAGAACTGGCCACAGAGAAATGGAAACAACCCTGGAACTGAAGATTACTTGTAAAACAACCAAGACGACCAATCTGAAGATGACGGTCAGAGTTGATTGTGCTGTTTCTGCATGTAGCCCCCTCCCTCAGCCGGTAAAAGCTCTCACCCGCTGCTTGTCAGTGGTGGGGGAAACAGACCTTGGACAGACTTCCACCCTCGCCCCCAGTTACCAGCATCTGAAATAAAGCAAACTTTCCTTTCCGCCAACCTGGTCTGTATATTGGCTTTGGGACAGCAAGCAGCCAGAATCCACATCTTTCGGTAAGAGTTATAATCCCTGGCCCTCCTTTTGGGAAAGCTAGGTGGGAGGAATGTGGCAGAAGAAGGGTAAATGGGCCAAGCAGGCATGGAAAACAGATATAAACCATGCCAACTCACCCTTCTGCTGAAAATACAGCTCATTGGGCTGGAAAGCGTGTTTTGGCAAGAAAGCTGGAAACAAATGCCTCCGAAGTCCTCTCCATGACCAGTCGTCCTCATTCCTTCTCTGTCCAACCGAGGGAGGTAATTGCCCTTAGATGGCTCCCTTTCTTGATGCCAGTAGAGAGCAGTGGAATAAACTGTTTTATTGACACTAATATTCTTCTCCTGCTCATGCCCCTGGTCATTTTCTTTGCCAGGAAAGAAGGCAGGAGGCACATTCAAATCAAGCTTGCTGTGTTTAATGAGATTTAATCTCACAAAACGACCGCTGTTTGTTGCAGAGATGTCCTTAGAGCATGATACCCTTTGTTTGTCTTTGAGAAAACGGTGTGATTCTTAGCCTTAAGGCTTCCGGAGCCAGTGCAGTTCTCGTGCATGTGTGTGCATGCGTGTGTGCACATATGCATGTGTGTACACAGGCAGTACCTGTTTCTTTTTCCTTTTTTGGAACTTCTTCCTCTTTAACCACAACTAAGAGCATTTTCCTTGAAAATAGCTGGAAAGATGAAAGGTTGTGTCTGACTTACTTATGAGTCATTAGCAAAATGATCATTTTCTCTCTCCTTGCACATTTTAACTTCCTGAGATCCACTTAGTGGATACATTCAGGACTTAAATGTCATGTTCAG
This sequence comes from Antilocapra americana, assembly GCA_007570785.1. Taxonomy (NCBI): domain Eukaryota; kingdom Metazoa; phylum Chordata; class Mammalia; order Artiodactyla; family Antilocapridae; genus Antilocapra; species Antilocapra americana. Next base: position 11,136,239 of record ML663006.1, on the reverse strand, counting down.
GTTGTTCACCCTTGAGCTTCAGCCACTGGACCAGAGAAACAGTGTATTTCTCTGCTCCTGTTTCACATCCCTTCCATAGAGATAAGCATGTGACCCCACACTGAACCCATCATGGAACTTTCTAGAGGACACAAGGGTAACTGTCCACATGAAGCCTGGAGATGATGAGACACAGGGTTCTTCATCCAGCAGCCAAGACTCTGAAGTTAGTCTCTTTGCTGTGTGGGTTCTGCACCCCTGACATTCATGTTGTCTCCACCAAAACCACACTTACCTTCCTTCCCACCAATGTACTGGGCTCTTTGTTCATATTCTTCCTTCCATCTGAAAGGAAGGAAGTGGAATGGCACTTCCATTCTTTTACCACCAATTTTCTTATCATTCTTTTTGGAGGAGGGCATAGTTGCTTCACAATGTTTTACAACAAAGCGAATCAGCTACATGTACACATATATTCCCTCCCTCTTGGACCTCCCTCCCTCCCCACCTCACCTGTCTAGGTCATCACAGAGCTACAAGCGGAGCTTCCCATGCTGTGTAGCAGGTTCTCACTAGCTATTTGTTTTACACATGGCAGTGTATACACGTCAGTCCTAGTCTCCTGATTCATCCCTCTCTCCCCATCACCCCAACTCAAGCCCGTGTCGATTCTCTACATCTGCATCTCTATTCCTGCCCTGCAATAGGTTTAGTTTAGGTATACCTGCAACAGGTATAGGTTCGCCTGTACCATTTTTCTAGATTCCATATATATGTGTTAGTATACAGTATTTGTTTCTTTCTTTCTGACTTCCTTCACTCTATATGACAGACTCAAGGTCCATCCACATCTCTACCGATGACCCAATTTCATTCCTTTTTACGGCTGAGTAATATTCCATTGTGTATATATACCACATCTTCCTTATCCATTCATCTGTCAATGGCCATTTAGGTTGCTTCCATACCCTGGCTATTGTAAACAGTGTATTCTTAAGGCACAGTTTAAGTAACACCCCTTCCAGGAAATTGTATGTAATAGCCCAGCTTCTTTGGTTGCAAAGGGTCAGAAACCCAATGGAAAAGTCTCAGACCGAAGAGGGAGTTTATAGGTTCATGATGCCATGTGTCAGAAGGGGACTGGGTGGGGTTGAGACTGGGGGATGTATGAAGCAAGGACTGGTGATGTGCCCCAACTGTTTGTTGGCTCCTCCAAGAAACCTCTCTGTTCCACATCCTTACTCCACACATGGTTCTACCAGAGTCTGTAAACATGGCTGCAAACACTCCGTGCCCCACCTCCCACCCTCACTCTACAAAATGGGGCGATGAAAAAACAGTCTCCCTCATCCCCCTTCTGTGATTAGCACCCAAGGGGTCAGGGACTTCTTAAGGTCAAGAGTCATTCCTGATCCAGTTTGGTACCTTTGTGTCAAGCAGAGAAACCAGCAGTTGCGATAATAGAAAACCTGCTGGTGAAGTGAATGAATCCTGTCAAAATCATGGTGTCATTGGATAAAATTAGTCAAATGAGAAAAAATAAAGCTAACTAAAATGTGCTTTTTGTTTCTTGTAGACTGAGACATTGAGTTAATTCATCTGTCATGTTCTCAATGTCTTATTATTTTTTAAACATTTATTTATTTATTTGGGTGCGCCAGGTCTTAGTTGCAGCAGGTGGGATCTACTTGCCTGACCACGGGTCAAACTCAGCCCCCTGCATTGGGAGCATGGAGTCTTAGCCACTGGACCACCAGAGATGTCCCCCACTGGTTTATTATTATCAATCATAAATCCTCCCTTGTGTATAGTTGTCTGGACATATAAGAAGAGTTGCCACAAAATCCCATGCAATTCACACACTTCCCCCTCCAAGTAGGTGGGTCATCCCTGTTTTTCTGGACTTGGCGACACAGACTCAGAGATGCTGGAATTGATCAGACCTGAGTGTGAATCCTGCTCAGAAATTCTTTCTCCTCGCTCATGCCTCACCTATTGAATTACCACACCCAGAAATGTGAAACCATCTTTCTCCATCATGTGCTGTGCTACAGAGTGGTGTCACCACATCCCCAGATCTCGGTGGTGGCCTCCTACTTGTCCACCTGCTTCCAGTCCACCTTCCCTCCTATCTGTCCTCCAGGTGAGGGTTGACACTTGAATGAGACCTTGCCATGCCTCCCATCTCTGCCCTCTACTCAGTGTCCTCTTACTACAAACCTGAGAAGTTTTCTTGACTATCCCTTGCCCCCTGCCTGCTCTCATTGACTCCAGGTTGTCCCTTCTTTGTTGTATTGTTTTTTCTTCCCATCTGTCTTTCCTGTTGGAGGCTTCATTTCAGTGCATGGGTTCACTGATGCCTGTTCATCTTGAAAAGATGGAGAATGGAATAGCCACCCAGAAGCTCTGGGTCTGTGGACAGATTTGCTAACTGGGTGGTTTTCTAGGCTGGGCTGGCTCATTTCAGAATCAAGGTCAGTATTTCTAATTTTCAGTTTGTTGGTTAAGGCTTGTTAGTCTCCCTGGAGACACACCCAGCCTGGAGGGAGGCGGGGATCCTGACTGCCTGCTTTCTGGAGCTGAGCTCCAGGATGGCCCTGGGGTGTCCTTACTGGGGAGGAGATTGACTTTGTTCTAATTCCTATTTTGACTCCGAGATTCCCTGCATAAGATGGCCTGGGGTGTAAATTTACCATTAGTTCCCTCGCTTCATAAAGTGATCCCGAGCCTCTTTCTTGGGGGTGGGAGAGGAAGCTTCCTAGTTGCTGGAGAGGGGAGGGAATATTATCTTAAGATTTTAGAGACTCCTGTTTTCAGATGCACACATTTCTCCATTTTTAATGGCCCGAACACCTGAGACTTTGTGGGGCTCTGCTGGATAAATTTCATTTCTTCTGGATTGCCCCCACTGCTGAGTTCAGTTTCAGCTGTCTTTGGCTGGGACCTGGAACCCTGAACAAATGTTATCTTAGAGCAACAGATACAAAGTGTGTATGCTCAGTCGCTAAGTGGTGTCTGACTCTTTGTGACCCCATGGAATGTAGCCCACCAGGTTCCTTCCTCTGTCCTAACTGTAAGAGACTAAAACCGATTGCATTGCATGCACATTTGGGACGAATGAACAAGAAGACACAAAAAGGTTAAACCCAGCTTTCACTTCTGAGGCTCCAGGAGCAAAAGCATGATCCTGGGCATGCTCCCTGCACACAGCATCACCAAAGGAGTGGGCAGACCACCTAAGCCACTCCTCTGGCCCAACTCACCATTATGTCACTACCCTTAAACCATTTAAGAAACTATTCCCCGCCACACCCTTCCCTGCTTCTGGGAGCAACCAGGGGAACCTGTTACTTGTTCTCACTCTCTTAATCTGCAGCCCGAGTCCCAGTAAAGCCTTGCCCGAATTTCTCATCTGACACTTCATCAATTTCTATTGAGTCCAAGAACCCTGATGGGTAATACTTCTTGCCCATAAGTTTTTCAGCTTTCAAATTTTGCTGCTGTCACATTTTTCCTTTGCTTTGTCCTCGTGGGCTTATTTCACCTCCTACTTTCTTTATAAAATGACTATAATGTTAATGGTATTTCCAAAGAAAGTGAAGTGAAGCAATACAAATGGTCGAGTATGTTTAATAGGAACCTGTGCGTGCCAAGTGCCTTCAGTCATGTCCAACTCTTTGCTACCCTATGGACTGTAGCCCATTAGGCTCCTCTGTGCATGGGATTCTCCAGGCAAGAATACTGGAGTGGGTTGCAATGCCCTCCTCCAGGGGATCAAACTGATGTCTCATACGTCTCCTGCATTGGCAGGCAGGTTCTTTACTACTAGCATCACCTAGGAAGGCTGACAGGAACCTATACCAACTTTTCATTTGGACACATGGATTAGACCGACAGAGAGGACACTCGTGTTGGCAGTTAGATGTTGCCCTGTAGACAGAAGTCTGCTTCTCTGGTACTAAGGCAAGAGCTGCCTCAGCAGGTAATCTAGGGAGGTGGTTCTGAGTGCCTACTAGCCAGGCCACCTTGGGCAGGTTACTTAGCCTACTTGGATTTGAGTTTCTCCATCTGTAAAACGAGGACAATCAGTATTTTCTACCAAGTTGAGCCATTGTGAGGATTACATGATTAGCCAGTGGGAATCAATCTCTGTGACAAAATTGAGCATCTAGTAAAAGCCAACTTTGTGTCTATTATCATTATTATTACTACCATTATTATTATTCACCCACATGCCTAGTTTGTTACCCACGGTCTCATCAAGAGGGGCAACACTGCATTAAAAAGAATAAAATAATACCATTTACAGCATCATGGATGGACCTGGAGACTAGCATACTGAGTGAAGTAAGTCAGACAGAGAAGGAGAAATATTATATGATGTCCCTTCTATGTGGAATCTAAAAAGAAATGAAACAAATAAACTTAGAAAACAGAAACAGACTCACAGACATAGAGAATGAACTTATGGTTGGGAAGGAGGGGGGAAGGAACAGCTATGGAGTTTGGGATGGACATGTCACAGTGCTCTATTTAAAATGGATAACCAACAAGAAACTCCTGTATGGCACATGAACTCCATTCAGTGTTATGTGGTAGTGCTGATGGGAGGGGAGTTTGGGGAAGAATGGATACATGTATATGTATGGCTGAGTCCCTGTGCTTCACCTGAAACAACGCAACACTGCTAATCAGCTATACTCCAATATGAAATAAAAAGTGGTTTTTTTTTAAAAAAAAAAAAAAAGATGAGCAGGACTGAGGTGGGGGTGCATATAATCCTAGTGCTCTCTCCTCTTTTCCAACCCATTTCTTCCTTCCGGCCGTTGCAGACATGAGTTAGGAGAGCAATGTCTATTTTTATGGTCTTGTTTTCCTTGGTTGGTGGCACACCATTAAGTCAAATGTACATCCTGGCCTTTAGAAATTCAGCATGGCCAGGGCTTTAATACCTCTCCAGGTGGATGAGGGCAGGAGCAGTCAAGAATATGCTACAAAGTCAGATCCCCTTCCCGTTAGCTCAGGAAGAAAAGTGACAGGAGCCAATTGCTGCCAGTCAAAAGGGCTGTTAGCATTTCCTTTATTTTATTTTAGAAGTATTTCGGTCCTTTCTTGACTGCTATTCAGTCAGCTAGCTGGGTGTTTTGTAGGTAACATCCTTTCAAGTCTTCCTCAGTTGTCTGGAACCGGACAAGGGAGTGACCACCAATCACCACTGGGTTGGAAGGGTCTAGTGGCTGGATTGCATTAAATGGTCCATTTGACATTTAAGAGTACCACTGATATTACTCATCAGTTTGTGCTCCTGCTAAAACTTTGTCACTTAAACATTATCAGGTCCCTCATCTTTTGCTAAATGTCAACCTACTTAGGACTGAAATTTTAATTGGAAAATTCTTTGTAGCATGTACCATGAGTTTTTGTTTTTTATTCCTTCTCTCACCCATCTATTTATCCATCCATGCATCCAGTTATCCATCCTTCCATCCATCCATCCATCATTTCAACAGTCTGCACCCATGTGCCCTTAGCTTTATCACTTTCTCCTCTCTGGGAGATACTTGGATAAAACGCCTCAAGGGGCAACTTAGTCAAGCAGTCACACGCACAATTCCAACACTTCTGTGTGATCAGTGTAGTGTTACAGAGGATTAACAGCACAAAATATCCATAGACCTTCCATAAATGATGGAGACGGGCTGTGTCTCAATAAAACTTTATTTATAAACACTGAAATGTCAATCTCATATTACTTTAAAACATTATAAAATACTATCTTCTTTTGATTTAATTTCACAATGTAAAGAAAAATTCACTCTAAGGCTCTGGGTCATACATATATAGATGGAAGATTGGACTGAGCCTTCAGACCACAGTTTACTGATCAGTGGCTGAATCCATACAAGCATATTCTGAGTTTCTGCAACTGAGCTGTGGACCAGCCATCACCTGTTGAGGGTAGGCATTCTGTCTTTCATTAACAAAAGCTAATATATATGGAGAAATCAATCTGTTTTAACTTAACCTAATGTGTTCATCAAATGCTCCTCTCTTTATTATCTAATACAGAAGTGCAGGCAATAAAATTCTATACCAGCTCCATTAAGAAACCAAAGAATTAAACAACTAGGCAATCAGTGGAATAATGAAAAACTTTTCCATTAAGTTTTTGCCCATCAAGAGAGGGTTGGGCTTTCATAGTTCAAATGCCCTCTGCAAATATCATTGCTTGGAGCCAAAAGCATCTACCCATATGGATGCAAGCAGGGTGTGGGGAGCAGTATTGAAGCTTCAGCTTCAGCATCAGTCCTCAGTGTTCTAGAAAATTGATGAGCACGTGGCAGCCCAGGAATGCCATCAAACAATTTCATTGTCCATCAGACCATTTCATTTTCATCATATCTGTCTGAAACTCCCTCTCAAACTGACCCTACAGAGGAGCTGACAGACCACGTGTTGCCCTGTCCTCGCATTCGCTGTCACTCCTGAATATTTATTTTTTTCTCATTATGGTATCTTTACGGTGAGAACAGGAGATGCCTGTTGCTAAGGCAACCCCTTGTGATGCTTCAACGTGTGTCTCAGTGCAGACTCTCTGCTCTGTGGTTAAGATAACATACAAATCTCAGCCCCTCTGCTTTCTGCCACAGATTCTTCCAATATTTTCCTGAATGATACATAGTTTCCCACCCCCACCCCCGCATTCCCTGATGCAACACTTCTTAGTTTAAAAGAAGACTCAAAATATCTTCTATAGAGCTATACTTCTATAAAAATAACCAGCAACCCCCCTTTATAGGCTCATTCTACATAACAATACACTTCCTCAGCTTCAGTCTAATTAGGTTGACCTTCTGGTCAATACTCCCCATCATATCAAGGGAGGAAATGATCTCACAACTGAGGCTGCCAGCTTTATGAGGAAGTTGACATTTGAGATAAATCATGGAAAATGTAGTAATAATAAAAATAGCAGCAAGCACTTATACCACATATACTGCAGACCAGGCATGTCTAAATACTTTATTCACCAACTTCATGGGAAGATATTCTTCTCTCCGTTTTTAAGATGAGTACATTGAGCGGTAAGGAAGGATGTTAAAGATATGAGGAAGATTTGGAACAAAATAAGGTGCAAAAGTCAGAATATTCTGGTGAACAATTATTTTTAATCCAGGTAAGTTGGAAGTATGTAGTGATGAGAATATTGAAGGTCATGTGTTGAAAGCCTTGAATAATGAATGGGGTGATGATTTATTTTTCCAGTCAGTTCAGTTCAGTCACTCAGTAGTGTCTGACTCTTTGCAGCCCCATGGACTGCAGCACACCAGGCTTCCCTGTCCTTCACTATCTCCCAGAGCTTGCTCAAACTCATGTCCATCGAGTCCGTGATGCATCCAACCATCTCATCCTCTGTCCTCCCCTTTTCCTCCTGCCTTCAATCCTTCCCAGCGTCAGGGTCTTTTACAAAGAGTCAGTTCTTCACATCAAGTGGCCAAAGTATTGAAGCTTCAGCTTCAGCATCAGTCCTTCCAGTGAATATTCAGGACTGATTTCCTTTAGGACGGACAGGTTTGATCTCCGCAGTCCAAGGGACTCTCAAGAGTCTTCTCCAGCACCACAGTTCAAAAGCATCAATTCTTCAGTGCTCAGCTTTCTTTATGCTCCAACTCTCACATCCATCTATACATGACCACTGGAAAAACCACAGCTTTGACTGGATGGACCTTTGTCAGCAAAGTGATGTCTCTGTTTTTTGATATGCTATCTAGGTTAGTCATAGATTCATTTTTTACTCTCCTGATTTTTCTCTCCTAGATTTCATGACCTAATTTTCAGGTCATAAAATATCAGTCTCACTTGTAGGTTTACCCTCCTGTACTTGGTCATCAAATGTTGAGATTTCTCTTCAATGCCATGCCTAGAATCTCATCTCCTGTGTACTTTATCTCTAGAAAATCCAACCCTCTGTGTGGGCCAGTTTCCCCATGTTTCATATGCTCAAACACCTCATTTCTTTTTTTTTCCAGGAAACACATCTCTTTTTATACATATTCACTCATTAGCATGATTGTTGGATTAATAAAGAATTGTTAAATAAGTAAATAAATAGCTTATTTCACAACTAAATAAAATCTTATTCAAAAAATAACAGTATATTAACGCATATATATGGAATTTAGAAAGACGGTAACGAGAACCCAACAAGCGAGACAGCAAATGGAACGCAGATGGATAGAATAGACTCGTGGACTTTGTGGATGAGGGTAAGGGTGGGATGATATGGGAGAAGGGCATTGAAGCATGTTAATTGTCATGTGTCTAATCAATCGCCAGCCCAGGATTGATGCTCGGGGCTGGTACAGCGAGATTTCCTGGGGGGGAGGGAGGAGGGAGGGGGGTTCCGGAGGGGAAGCATATGTAAACCCATGGTGATATCATGACAATGTATGGCAAAAACAATAAAAAAAAAGAAGGTTATCTCACTAACAGACACAAAAATCCCAAGGAATTTTGAGACCTTTAAGGGAAGAATTCACCCACATTTGTTAGGCAAAGTCTGTGAAAAAAAAAAAAAAAGGAATACTATATTTAATAGAGATATTATCCTTTGAATGTGATATATGCTGAAATAAATTCTGTAAGATTGTCATGTCTTTAAAAAAAAAAATAACCTTCTTTCCCCTAGAATAGATTTCTGCTTTTTGATAGCAATGTTTTCCCTCACTAATATTAGAAAGGCTTCCTAACTCACAAGATTATATTTAAATTCCCCTATGAAAGTGAAAGTGTTAGTTTTTCTGTCATGTCCAACTCTTTGGGATCCCATGGACTGTAGCCTGCCAGGCTCCTCTATCCATGGGAATTCTCCAGGCAAGAATACTGGAGTGGGTAGCCACTCCTTTCTTCAGGGGATCTTCCTAACCCTGGGATCAAACTCGGGTCTCCTGCATTGCAGGCAGATTCTTTACTGTCTGAGCCACCAGAAAAGCCCTTATATTTCCTCCTAATAGCTTGAATATGATTATGATGAAGTTGATTATTTATTGAGCATTTATTTACCGAGCTCTAACATTTATTTAGCTCTCACTATAAGCTAAGCCACACGGTCCATTCAATCTCCATAATACCTCTGCAATACAGGTAGTATTATATCCATTTGATAGAGAATGAACTAAGGTTTTTGAGTTTATAATTGCTTTGCAATGTTGTGTTAGTTTCTGCTGTACAGTGAAATAAATCAGCCATGCACATACATATATCTCCTCCCTCTGGAACCTCCCTGCCTCCCACCCCTCTATGTCATCAGACAGCACTGAACTAAGCTTCCTGTGCTATATAGCAGGTTCCCACTAGCTATCTATTTTACACATGGTATATATATCACACAGTGTATTATATATCAATCCTAATCTCCCAGTTCATCCCACCCCCCTTCCCTCTCTGTGTCCACACGTTCGTCCTCTACATCTATGGCTCTTCCTGCTGTGCAAATGGATTCATCTGTACCATTTTTCTAGATTTTACATGTATGCATTATTATATGATATTTGTCTTCTCTTTCTGATTTGCTTCACTTTGTATGACAGACTCTAGGTCCATCCAAATCTCTACAGATAGCCCACTTTCATTCCTTTTTAAGGCTGAGTAATATCCCCTTGTATATATGTACCACAACTGTATTCATTCATCTGTCAATAGCCATTTAGGTTGCTCCTACATCCTGGCTATTGTAAATAGTACTGCAATGAACACTGCTGGTTGATGGGAATGTAACTTGATACAACTATTACAGAGAACAGTATGACTATCCCTTCAAAAACTAAAAATAGAACTACCATACTGTTACCAAGTCTAAGCTCACTCAGCTCACCACAGGATAGGCCAGTGAAGAGGAGTGAGGTGTTTTTCTTTGAAAAGCTGGCTGACCCAGAAGTTTGCAGATTAATGTCTCCAAATCAACAGTTTGTCTGGGTTTGGATACCATGTTCTTTTATGGATCATAGACTGGGGCAGGTAAGGAAACAGTTAAAAGGCTATTAATCTTCCACATATCTCCTAGAATGGCAAGCCTCAGGCAACAGGGGTGGTGGTGGTGGTGGTGGTGTTCATTTCTTCCTTTCGGCAATCTACAGGTGGACAAAGTTCTGAACAGAAGCACTTAAGCTTAACAGTCAGGCAGAGGGGCAGGATCCTCTGAGTCAGGCAATTATGCTTGATTGTAATAACAAAAGCAGTGGAAAGCAAGTCAAAACAACACTTCCAACATGAAGTCAGAATTGACTTCTCTCTGTAACCCAGCAATCCCACCCTGGGCATAAATCCTGTGTGCCTACGTGTGGGTTGAGTCACCTGAATTGTGTCTGACTCTGCAACCCTATAGACTGTAGCCCACCAAGCTCCTCTGTCCATGGGATTCTCCACGCAAGAATACTGGAGTGAACTGCCACTCCCTCTACCAAGGGATTCTCCCGATCCAGGGATCAAATGCCTGTCTCCTGCAGCTCCTGCATTGCTGGTGGATTCTTTACCACTGAACTGCCACCAGCAAAGCCCATAATCCCTGAGGAAACCATAATTCAAAAAGCCTTATATTTTTTAAGGACCTTAACCAAGTTCACAAACAAGATCAGGCAAGTCATGGAGCCAGGATCCTGAGACAATGTGACCCTAAAGGCTGGGCCTATGTGCTAAACATTCTGCCTATTGATTTTTCCAATCCTCTATCAAAGGGGTGAGTGTGATTTCCATAATCAATGCCCCTTAGTCTCTTCCCTTCTGTTGCCTTCAGTACCTTTCCCTCCATTGTCACTGCCATTTCTAAATTTGAGTTCCTATGACAAGCAATATGTTTGTTGACCTTTCTCTTCCTTTACTTATAACACACGCAAACAAATATATTCCCTGGGTATGCGAAGATCCCTCTTATATCAGGGTGGTGATGATAGCAACAGGGAAAAAAAATTTAACATCAACTTCCCATATCTTCCAATGAAGTTATTCCATTTCCAGAAATGCCCTTCATAACATACATCAGTGGTTTTCAGAATGGTCTCTGGACCAGCAACATCTTGTCTGAAGTACAAATTCTCAGGTCCTAGACCTACCACATCAGAAACTCTGGAATCTTTGGTTTCACAAGACTTCAATGATTTTTTTTTCACTTTTTTAAAAAGATTTTTTTATGCATACCATTTTTAAAGTCTTTATTGAATCTGTTATAATATTGCTTCTGTTTTATGTTTTGGTTTTTTGAAACTCATGATCCTACATCCTGAGTCATGTAGGATCTTAGCTCCCCGACCAGGGGTCGAACCCATACCCCCCTGAGTTGAAAGGGGAAGTCTTAACCACTGGACCATCAGGGAAGTCCTCTCTAGGTGATTCTGGTATTGTTAACCATTGACCTGTAATATCATCATCAATGAATCATTAAAATAACAGCAGAATAGAAAGCATCTTATGGGCTATTCCTTTACAGAAGCATCTATAAACAAGTTCAAAGAAGGCAGCAACCTTTGAGAAATCCTGTACCCTGTTGATTTCAGATGTGCTATTGCTTTCAGCTGGCATCTCCTTCTGCTTGTGTATATAAGGGGTGAATCCTTGCCTTAAGCAGACTAAATTAAAATAAATGCTATAATGAATTCCTTGCACACACAGACATGACATTTGCAGGCAAGTCACTAACCACACATGTCCTGATCATGTTCATTTATTTCAAATGAATTCTCTTCTCATTTATCATCTGGTAAAAAGGGCCCTGGCTAATGAAGGCTGGAGCTGGGTGGGAAGGAGAAGATGAAGGAGAACAGAGCAGATGTTTTTGCAGTGTTACTAACAGCCTTGAAAACCAACAGGGTCAACGAGTGAGTGCCTTTCAATTTACTCTTTCCACGGAGTCTTGAGTTGTGGACAGCATCCTGGGGCATCCATGGAGGCGCTCCTTTCGAAGAATTTCTGGATGCTCTTGAATGGCTGTGTTAAATTTGGGTTGGTCCTAAATAGAAGTCTGGGCTTCCCAGGTGGCACAGTGGTGAAAATTTCACCCGCCAATGCAGGAGATGCAAGAGACACAAGTTCAATGGTAGGGAAGATTCCTCTGGAGTAGAAAATGGCAACCCGCTCGAGTATTCTTGCCTGGAGACTCCCATAGACAGAGGAGCCTGTTGGGCTGTAGTCCATGGAGTTGCAAAGTCCAACACAATTGAGCACACACATGCACACACAAACAGAAGTCTCAGACCGCTCTTTGATTTTCCTGGCCTTTCCTGAATGTGAATGACTAGAAAAACCCACTGCCTTGTTTTCTCTTTTGTTTATACTCTGCCACATTCTAAACAGGCTATAATCTTTGGAGCGCTTGTCTGCAGGAAGAAAGTTAAACAAAAACACACTGTCCCTAAGAGTAATTGTTCTCTGGTCACTCATCTCCCTGCAGGGACCAAATTATTTTGTAATTTTTCATTAGGCAGCCACTAATTAGCAACCAGCAATTAGCAATCATTTTCATGATAAGCTGTTCTCCCAGTAAGGACTTAAAATACAGTTAAAATGGTAGCAATCAGATTGGAGGATTACCACAGAAAGACAAAATAGCTGAGAAAGGACACTCACCCCAAAGTCACTATTGTATACAGAGAGAAGGTTGAAGATAATTAAAAAACAAAGTTGGTGTGTCTGCCTATCGGCCCTGCTACCAGGAGGTGAATGCACCTTTTTAAAATTCAACTCTGATTTTAAAAATCAATAGGTGGTTGTACTCTTGAGAAAAAATAGAATAATTTCTCATATTTGAATACATAAATGAGGAAGGTTGGCTTTACATCTGTTTGGAGTCAGGAATGCATTTTCTTAACCTGATATCAGAATGGTTTCACTATCTTATCAGGACTCTGGTCATGTAAACTTTTAGGAAATAAATACTATTTCAACATTTTAAAAAATAAGCTTGGGAATCTGATATTTGCATATAAATAGGCAATAACTCAGATCCCGACTACAAGAAGAAAATGATTTCAACAATTTAATCATTCCTGGTAAATTTGCTATTACAAATGTCCTTGTCATGTTATTTTTAAATGGAAGTTAATTGCTGGAATTCGTTTTGAAACAAAAGTGAAACAAGGGCTTCCAAGACACATCAATGGCATGATGCAGTGAAACCACATGGAGTTCTTTTTCTTCCCCAAGTTTCAGCCACAAGAAAAGAACATGTGTGGTGGTCATTTCCCATCACTTGGTCTGACTGCTTTCACTTGGAGTCATAGATTTCCACATTCATGGTTTTGGAAATTCAGACAGCATAGCAACCAGTCCAGCCACTCTGGCTCCCTCCTTAGAATAACTTGTGTATGTGTGTGTGCGGTCAATCATGGCCAGCTCTTTGCAATCCCATGGACTGTAGCCCTGCCAGCTTTTCTGTCCATGAAATTGTCCAGGCAAGAATACTGGAAAGGGTTGACATTTCCTACTCAAAGGGATCTTCCCAACTCAGGGATCAAACCTGCGTCTCTGCGTCACTTGCATTGGCAGACGAATTCCTTACCATTGTGCCATCTGGGATAACTATTAACTGTGTCCTTTCAAAGTGTCTCTGGGCTGGTATCTGTGTCATTTCCAGCATTTAAAGACTTTTAAGCGGAGAAGGATTTCCTTGTTTATCAATGTCAGAAGGACAGACTAGATTAAGAATCCAGAATAAGAGGACATTCTCTGACCCTCAGTCTATCATGGCTGCCGTTTCCAGGTGCCCCCAACCTACATCCCACTCAGAGGTATCAGCTTCCTCCCTTTATGCCAAGCTGGGGCGAGACATATTGTGTCCACCCAACCTGGTAAGGTCCCCAGTTGCCTACAGCTGTTTAGGATGATGTCCTTGAGTAACAAAATATACAACCCTAACCAACCATCCTAGTTTAGGAGGACTCTGTTTTAGCACAGACGGTCTCACTTCCTAGGAACCACTCAGTCCTGGCTAACCCAGGACAGCTGGTCCCCTAAATCATAACTTTTCTTCCTCCTCCAAATTGGATCAGTTGCCTTAGTAATCTTCTAACAGGGCTACCTGCCCCCCTCCCCATCAATGGCACACCTAAAACTGTCTCTTCTAGGAAAAATTCAGCTACCTAGCCCTCAGACTTTTGAAATCCAAACTTTCTCTATTCTCTGACATATGGAAAATGTATATTGCTAGGAGAGAAATCTACAGTGTGAGTGTTTTCCTTGAAAGGGGAATAAAAAGACATCTTTCATCTTTGGAAGTGCTTTCAGCCCTGAGTATATGTTAGAATTATCTATGGAACTTGAATAACTCTCTCATGCCTGGACCCCAGTCCTGGTCAATTCAATAAGAATCTATGATGTGTGACCTGGTCATCAGTAGGACTAAAATCCATTTGTCGAAGGGCAGTGGAAAAAAGGTTTTGCTTTATTTCAGTTATAAGATGTTCAATAAATTAACACAAGTGGACATCTATGTCTATAAGCTGTGAGCCTTAAAGTCTCAACTACTGACCCATGAAGGTCACAGAAATACAGCTCAGGTAAAACTAAAAGTTTCTTACATGCTGAAATTTACTAACAGTGAAAATTTCTTGATTCAGCTCACTCACTTTAGGAACTCCAGTTCTTATTTTTTATGTTTTTGATTGAGGTATAGTTGATGTACAGTTATTACAGAAGTTTCAGGTGTACAACAGGGTGATTCAAAATTTTTTAAAGTTATATTCCATTTATAATTATTGTAAAATATTGGCTGTATTCCTTGCATTTTATAATATATCCTTGAAGCTTATTTATTTTATACATAGTAGTTCCTCTGACCCCCATAAATACTAAATATAAAGTCCAAGTGCTTCAGAGGCTGGGGCCAACAAACCTACAATCTCACGATTTGGGGGCAGAAAGATGCTCATTCTTCCCTATCCTCCCCTACAACCCAATTGAACTCATATTATTAATATCATTATTGTTGTTTTTAATTTCCTGATCACCTTCAGAACCTTGCTTAGCAAACTGTGACTGTCAGCTCTAAAGAGTTTCTCAAAATTGGATTTTGGTTGTGCCAGCTCTCAAGAATACACAGGAGTGTGTATATTTAAGCATATATTTAACTGTAAGCATAGTCATTTACAACCACTTTTAAATGCTCTCTGGACTCAATCTCAAATGCCATGCTTTTACATTATTTTTGACATATTTATAATTGCCTGGGAGGGTTTCCCAGACAACTAACACTTTTATTGGGTCAGAAAATCTTGATGTGACCTAAATTTTATATAGGGCTATTTATTTCTGTTGGTGATGCAAAATATTGGAATAATTTAAGATCCTGCTGTGTGGGAGAATCAGAAGAGGTAAATGGCATGATTAGTGCCTTTTTAAACTCTAACTAAATAATTCAAAGAAGTTTGGATAAAATATACGATACAAAATAAAACTACCTGAGAAATGTTCAAGACCATCTATTATTTAGAACCAAAGTATGTGGGTAAGAATATTAATAAGACTGGGCTGATCTGGGTCTGTTCAAATGTGGCCGCTAATGAGAACAGGCTTCAGAAGTGTTGCATCTTGAATTAGTAAGTCCTCAGCCAGAAACTCCAGACTGGAGCTTCCTCTTCTAGGACAGTGCGGCCAGAGCCTAGAGGACCTGAAACCAGCGAAGGCAGACTCAAGCTCTGACAATGAAATTCCTCCTTGGCTTCTTTTAGATGTGCGTGTGTGCATGCTAAGTCGCTTCAGTCGTGTCCGACTTTGCAATCCGACAGGCTGTAGCCAGGCTCCCCTGTCCATGGGGATCCTCCAGGCAAGAATACTGGAGTGGGTTGCCATGACCTCCAGGGGATCTTCCCTGTCCAGGGATTGAACCCATGTCTCTTACGTCTCCTGCATTGGCAGGCAGGTTCTTTACCACTAGGGCCACCTGGGAAGCCCTCTTTTAGATGTACATACTCTAAATGAGGGCTTCCCTGGTGGCTCAGTCAGTAAAGAATCCACCTGCAATGCAAGTAGACCCAGGTTCAATCCCTGGGTCAGAAAGATAGCCTGGAGAAGGAAATGGCAACCCACTCCAGTATTCTTGCCTGGAAAACCCCATGGACAGAGGAGCCTGGAGGGGATATAGTCCATGGGGTTGCAAAGAGTCGAATACAGCTTAGGAACTAAACCATCACCACAGTAAATGAAAGCAGTTTTGAAAACATTAAAAGCAAAATTTTTAAAAAATGAGACCATATATTTGAATTTTAACCTTATTTTGTATTTCTTATTTCTTTCAAGTCTACTTGAAGCCTCAAAACTGGAGGGACTTTAATATTGGATGAACGAGTGACCCCCTAATATCCCTTCTTGTTCTCAGCCACTGTGTCCAAGGAGGTGGATGGACATTGGGTGAGACCTCAGGTTTTCTTGATGTGTCACTCAGAGTAAGTTCACAAAACAGTCCACATTTCAGTCTTCCTCTTTGGCCTTCTGTCTATGTTCTGGAATTCCTTTTAAACTGCTATTAACATTAAGAAGACACCCAAAGGAAGGCAGAACACAATTGATTTGAAAGATACCTAACTGCATTAGGGATCTAACTCCTCTTAGTTTTTCTGGGACTTTCCCTATTTAAACACTGAAAGCCCCTTGTCATAGGAAAAAATCTAATCTCAGCCACATTGGATGGTTGATTTCCCCCAGGTGTGCAATAACTTTTGGTTTGACTTTCTCATATTCAGACACAGAGATCATGCTCACAGAACAGAGTTTCTCCACTTGGAGGATGTGCAGACCAAGAGAATTGAACTTGAGATGCTCAAAGGAAGGCAGGCAACCTGGTTTATCTTCACAGTCATAGTCAGAGGTCAAACCAGAGTGTGACTTAAAAATGTATGAGTTCACAACAGACATAGAGAATAGACTTGTGGTTGCCAAGGTGGGAGGGGCGTTGGGGAGTGAAGGATTGGGAGGTTGGGGTCAGCAGACACAAACTATTACATATAGAATGGATAAACAACAAAGTCCTACTGTATAGCTCAGAGAACTATATTCTCTATGAAATATAGAAATATCCTGTGATAAGCCATAGTGAAAAAGAATGTATATATATTACTAATCACTTTGCTGTGCAGCAGGCATCAATACATTGTAAATCAACTACATTTCAACTTTAAAAAATATATGAGTTCACTGTGGCTGGAGACATTGAAGGAGATGGGGGTTCCCAGTCTTCAAATTAAGAGTCATATTTGGAACTAAAGGTCACAAATCCTTTTGCTAAACTTTCTTTCTTTTTTTTTTGCTGAACTTTCTAACTGAAAATAAAATCCTCCTTGATCTGAGCCACATCACAATGAGATTTCACAAAGGACCTTTGTCAGGAGAGGCAAGAATATAAATTCAGCCATGTTAACTTAGACTGAGGGCATAATTCAAGGTCTACCCCATTCATTTTGTAGGTACTCTTTATAGCTATCACAATAGTCGAAAAGGGAATCATTAGGAATTATCATTTCCTAGTAATTATGAGAAAAGGTTTGGGGGAAATTTTGTATTTTCTCCCCTTTGACCTCTGTTTCCAAGCTGTTAGAGAGTAACAGAGAGCCAGAGGCTTCCTGGATGATGGAAGGGATGCAATTCACAGCACAAGTGATGCTGAGTTAACTGGTTGGGTGTCTGAGATGGACTGACAAAATGCAGCCTGGAAAATCAGCTTGGTCAAACAGCTATAAAATTTGAGTCACAGCATCATAAAGATGCCAACAGACCAAGGACAATAAATAACGCAAGCAGTCAAGAACAAAGCGGGTTACCACATGCACAAACCTGGAAACACCATTGCCTTTCTTATCTTCCTTGTTGCAGTTTTAATCGAGCCACCTCCAAAACAGAAGTCAATGTATTGAAGAGATGAATCTCCTATAGACAGTGGGGGCACATGTTAATCCTGAACTGACTTTGTATTTCTTCAAATAAAAAGAAGCCTGCAAAGATGGAGAAGCAGGAATAAAGGCCAATGTTCCTCCAAGTAGAAGTTGATTCTTGTTGTCTGTGGTGGCTGTGTGGTATAAAGTCATCAAAAACATTGAATTAGCAAATTCGAAACTAGTGATTCCAGAGGAAATAAAAATATAGATTCCAGGAAGCCTCTTCTCATATTTTCATCAGCTGACCAGCACATAACATTTTAGAATGTATGCTTGTGTTTAAAGGCAACATATTTAGTATACATTGTTGATTCATTAACGTTGAACTCATGGCCAACTTTAGAACTAGGACAAGGACTCATGTTATTTACCGATGCTTCTCTGTAAGGCACATGGCAGCACTTCAGCTCCAAGCACTATTTAGGGTCCATTTTAAACAGGAAATCATCAATCAAAAGCACACACACACACACACACAAGTGACACGAAATTGATCCTGAAAAGGATGCTTGTTAATAATAAAAGAGCTGGAACAGAAGGCCAAGTGTCAGCTTATTTGACCTCACTGGGCCCTACACAATGGTGACTCAGATACTCTGCTGCTCTGCATATACTCTTGAATGGCCAGGAGAGTACTATGAGTATTGATAATAAGTTCCCTAAAACCTCCCAATTGATTTATTTACCTCTTGTGAAAAATAAAAGGAGGCCTCAATTACAGACAGTCGGGATGGCCTGTAGAGGGAGCTGTGACATGCTACCTCTCATCATCAATTACCCCAAACAGGAAAACATCAGTTACTGACTCCATCAGGAAAGGACACCAGGGCTCTCAAACAGGAAGTCTGACTACTCACTACCCAGCAGGATGAAGAAAAATTTCCTTCTTTCTCAACCAGTAGAAAATGCCACAGCTCAGCCAATGAGAAGCTGTCTTCACGTGAACTTCTACTTTCCTCCAATGAGTTTCATTTTTTTCTGAGGACTTACTTTTCTTGTCCCACCCTCCTTACTACAAAAGTTTTCCTGTTATGTTACCCGGCTCACCCATCTGTTTGCCAGATGAGATGTTACCCAGTTCATGAATTATTTAAGAAAGCCAATCAGATCTTCAAATTTACTCAGTTTTATTGTTGTTGTTGTTATACCCCGAACAGTCAAACTGTTTCTATTTGGGGAAGATTGTGCCAAAACTATAAAAAGGCATATATTAAAGTCATGATGCCCTTAGAAGAGAGAGCCCTACACTTACATCAGTCCTGGAGAGAGCAGACCCGCATCCCCACCTCCAGTTGTAGACCAGGACCACTTCCTCCCCTCCCTGTTCTCCAAATATGTCCAGAGATGGACTCTCCATAAGCCAGATGCCTTTGCCTAACACTGCTGAAGACATGCTTCATCTGTTTCAATTTCTGGTTTGTACTGAAGGGGAAAAAGCAATCTATTATCTCTTAGGGGAGACAAAGCCATTTGGAGGAAATCTATTTTTATATGGTCAAAATAGCACTACTGGCTCTTGGTGAATATCAAACAATAATAGTGAAAGGAAGGAAGAGAACAAACAGAGAAGGAAAGAAAGGGAGAAGGAAAGAAAGAAAGAGAAATAGAGGAAGGAAGGAAAGAGGGAAATGTGGTCTGTACACTGGTTGGAAAAGATTTTTCAGACATTAGGCAGAATGAGAGGAGAATAGAGTTTATTAGAGTGGGAGACTCAGCTCAAGGGAGAGCTGACCCCTTACATGGGCTAGTAGCCAATTTTTATAGCCTGAAGACTAAGAAAATTCCTACTGGGAGGGTGGCGTAGGTAATTGGTTAGGATGCTATAGGGTGGGTGAAGGGTGTGTATTTTACCTAATATGCAGTCAGGGAGCTAGCCAGTTTAGATCCAGAGGCTCATGGCAACAGTTGCTACAGGGCTTGGTTATCTCTGGAAATTTTAGTCCTGTGACCTTGGTATAAGGCTCCATACCCATAACCTTGGTACAGGGTTCCACAGGAAGGAGAAGGGGGAGAAAGGGAAAGGAAAGAAGAAGAAGAAGAAAAAAAAGAACCTGGGAGGAGAGAGGAGTGGAGGAAGAAAAAGAATCCTCAAAGTCACCCATAACCTCTGGATACTCCAGACAGTCAACACACAAATCTGTTTGCTTCTCTTTGTATATGAAAGAAACAAGCCACATAAATAATTTTTCACATAGAATTTATTAAATGGACAAGGACATAAGCAGAAAGAAATTCCCTTGGAATTTTCTTGCTTTATTTTGTGGCTAAAATAACATTCTGAGATGTTTATCTCAGAGGCACAGTGAGCAGTGTCTTGAAGTGAGACCTTAGTTCCCTGCCCAGGAATTGAACCTGGGTAGCCTGGATGACTATGCCAAAGCCTTTGACTGTGTGGATCACAATAAACTGTGGAAAATTCTGAACGAGATGGAAATACCAGATCATCTGACCTGTCTCTTGAGAAACCTGTATGCAGGTCAGGAAGCAACAGTTAGAACTGGACATGGAACAACAGACTGGTTCCAAATAGGAAAAGGAGTACATCGAGGCTGTATATTGTCACCCTGCTTATTTAACTTTATATGCAGAGTACATCATGAGAAACGCTGAGCTGGAAGAAGCACAAGCTGGAATCAAGATTGCCGGGAGAAATATCAATAACCTCAGATATGCAGATGACACCACCCTGATGGTGGAAAGTGAAGAGGAACTTGATGAAAGTGAAAGAGGAGAGTGAAAAAGTTGGCTTAAAGCTCAACATTCAGAAAACTAAGATCATGGCATCTGGTCCCATCACTTCATGGGAAATAGATGGGGAAACAGTGGGAAAAGTGTCAGACTTTATATTTGGGGGCTCCAAAATCACTGCAGATGGTGATTGCAGGCATGATATCAAAAGACGCCTACTCCTTAGAAGGAAAGTTATGGCCAACCTGGATAGCATATTGAAAAGCAGAGACATTACTTTGCCAACAAAGGTTTGTCTAGTCAAGGCTATGGTTTTTCCAGGAGTCATGTATGGTTGGGAGAGTTGGACAGTGAAAAAGGCTGAGCATTGAAGAATTGATGCTTTTGAACTATGGTGTTGGAGAAGACTCTTGAGAGTCCCTTGGACTGCAAGGAGATCCAACCAGTCCATCCTAAAGGAGATCAGTCCTGGGTGTTCATTGGAAGGTCTGATATTGAAGCTGAAACTCCAATACTTTGGCCATCTCATGTGAAGAGTTGACTCATTGGAAAAGACCCTGATGCTAGGAAGGATTGGAGGTAGGAAGAGAAGGGGAAGACAGAGGATGAGATGGCTGGATGGCATCACCGACTGGATGGACATGGGTTTGAGTGGACTCTGAGAGTTGGTGATGGACAGAGAGGCCTGGTGTGCTGTGGTTCATGGGGTTGCAAAAAGTCGGACACAACTGAGAGACTGAACTGAACTGAACTGAGCCTGGATGAAGGAAATGGCAACCCACTCCAGTGTTCTTGCCTGGAGAATCCCAGGGACAGTGGAGCCTGTTTGGCTGCTGTCTATGGGGTCGCACAAAGTTGGACACAACTGAAGCGACTTAGCAGCAGCAGCAGCAGCCTGGATGAAAACCAGTAATCCTAGCTATTAGTCCACTAGGGGCTAGAGGCTGGAAGAAAAGTCACCCTAGCTCTTGCCTCTTTGGAAAGCAAGAATGTTTCAAGGAGGCAAAACCTGTAAAAACAAGTACAAAGTTTATTATTAGAAGTGCACACAACATGTGGGAGAACACACAGAGAGGCAATTTGTTTCTTTAGAACAGAAGCAAGGTAGAAATACATCCCACAGACAAGGGTTCGGACATCTTCCCTAAGGAGGAGGAGTGCAATAAAGAGGCAGCTTAAATGACTTATATGGGGCTTCCCTGGCAGTCTGGTGATTAAGACTCCACCCTTCTGACACAGAGAACATAGGTTCAGCCCCTGGCAGGAGAACTAAGATTGCACTGGCTGCATGGCATAGCCAAAAATAAAAAATCACTTATATAGGACAGTTCTTTCAGGTCTTTGTTTACCTTTGACCAGTTAACCTGTTTCTCATGGTCATCTTGTTTCTTAGTGGCCATCTTATCTGTTTACTCCAGCGGAGCTCAGCTTCGGCCGTTAACTTGGTCCTTGAAGAGTCTAGGGAAAACAAAGCTCCAATGTGTTATTCCTGACAAGCACCAGCTTCTCAGCCCATCTACCTCAATGGTGCTATTTTGTTAGGATCTTCTTCTTGGTGTTTCTCTTTTTTCTCCCCTTTGCTCTTCAGTAAACTCAGCTCCTCTATTCATTGTTTCCTGGAAAGTAAAGGACCAGTCGGGCACTTGATGGCTAGATGGCTGGTCCCTAGGGGATAATGACAGCTCACACATATGGAGAACAAACAGTGTGCTAGATCCGAGACTAAGCTTTTCACATTCATTAACATATTATTAACACAGGCAATAGCTTTAACACCAATTCTGTTAGAGAACAGAAATGATGAGTTGATGACATCAGCCAGGTGTGCACATCTAAGTGGCAGAGCCAGGATTTGAACACAGGCTGTTAAGTCCCTCTGCATCCTGGGTTTCAAAATGCTGTGATGCCTCATGATGCAAAGCTTATATAGAGTAAACATCATCTACCATGACAGCTACCTCGTCTCCAGCAAATCCTCCAGGAAAATATAGAACTATTGTTTCCTATTTGTAAATCAGGATGTGCTGTGTGTGCTCAGTCACTTCAGTCACATCCAACTCTCTGCGATCCCATGGACTGTAGCCCGCCAGGCTCCTCTATCCAAGGGGATTCTCCAGGCAAGAATACTGGAGTGGGTTGCCATGCCCTCCTCCAGGGGATCTTCCCCACCCGGGGATTGAACCTGTGTCTCTTATGTCTCCTGCACTGGCAGGAGAGTTCTTTATCACTAGTGCCACCTGGGTAGTCTGTAAATCCGGATGGACAGCAGTGAAAGCTGTTGACAAGATCCCTCTTAATAATAATCAGCTAATGGCGTATTTTACAAAGATCATTTTTTAAATTAATTTTGAGTGGAGTATAGTTGCTTTACAGTGTTCTGTTAGTTTCTACTGTAAAGCAAAATGAATGGGCTACACCTATATGCATATCCCCTCTTCTGGGTATTTCTTTTCCATTTAGGTCGTAACAGAGCAGAGTTCCCTGTGCTGTACAATAAGTTCTCATTAAGTCAAAGTCGTTCAGTCAAGCCCGACTCTCTGTGACCCCATGGACTATACAGTTCTAACTAAGTTCTCATTAGTTATCTATGCCCAGTCACATCTGACTGTAGCTGGCCAGGCTCCTCTGTTCAAGGAATTTGCCAGCAGGAATACTGGAGTGACCTGTTATTTCCTACTCCAGGGGATCTTCCTGACCCAAGGATCCAATGGGGAGGGTTCTTTACCACTGAGCCACCTGGGAAACATCTGTTTTATATACAGTATCAACAATGCGAAAGTGAAAGTCACTCAGTCGTGTCTGACTCTTTGTGACCCTGTGGTCTATATGATCCATGGAATTCTCCAGGCCAGAATACTGGAGTGGGTAGCATTTCCCTTCTCCAGGGGATCTTCCCAGGGATTGAACCCAGGTCTCCCGTATTGCAGGTGGATTCTTTACCAGCTGAGCCACAAGGGAAGCCCAAGAATACTGGAGTGGGTAGCCTATCCCTTCTCCAGCAGATATTCCCAACCCAGGAATCGAACCAGGGTGTCCTGCATTGCAGGCTGATTCTTTACCAACTGAGCTATCAGAGAAGCCCTATACCAACAGTGTATATATGTCAATCCCAATCTCCCAATTCATCTCACCACCCTCCTTTCCCCCTTGGCATCTGTATGTTTGTTCTCTACATCTGTGTCTCTATTTCTGTCTTATAAATAAGATCATCTATACCAATCTTTTTAGATTCCACATATATGCATTAATATATGGTATTTGTTTTTCTCTTTCTGACTTACTTCACTGTGACACTCTCTAGGTCCACCCACATCTCTACAAATGACCCAATTTTGTTCCTTTTCATGGCTGAGTAATCTACAGGTTCAATGCAACCCCTATCAAATTACCAATGGCATTTTCCACAGAACTAGAACAAAAAAAAGTTTACAATTTGTATGAAAGCACAAAAGACTTAGAAAAGAACCGTTTGTTTTGAAGAAGGTGGCACAAGGATATCCATCTTCACTATGGCTGCCTAAGCGTATTTCAACAGCAGAACAATCCCTGCCATCCACCTGAATGCTCTTCCCATTCTAATTGCCTTAAATGTCCCTTGTTACATTTGCTGAAGAAGTAGCCTCGGTCCTTACCAAACCCAGATTTACATAATAAAAATGCAACAATGCACATATATAAATGTTTAAAAGTATACGAAAGCACTTTTAAGCTTTTGTCAAGCCCCACACTTTCCTAAAAGAGACTCAGAGTAAAGGATCGGATATCTTTTGGTAGCAACATATTTTAAATTTGATTGACATCCAAAGAGTCAAAGGCAATTCTTTAAAGCCCTTTTTCATTCTCCTTTATGTGTTTATGTCCTTTTAAAAATGAAATATTCCCCAGTGCATCTGTGTGTATCTCAACCTTCTGACAAGGCCACTTAATTATCAGGGGCACTGACTGGAAATCTCCCTCTTATCAGCATAGGGGCTGCCTGCTTTGTGTAGTCAGCAAGTGTTTGAAAGGCTTTACAGAGCTAAGTCCTAGTGCTAGGAGATTTTCGTCTTTCCGAAAGTCCGCCTGTCATTGTGACTGGATTATCTGGCTATTAAACTGCGGTCTCTTCAGTCTGTCAAGCCTCCAAAGAGATTGTGCTAGAAACTCAAGCGATAAGCAAAGAAGTGACTTTAAGTATAAATAAGCAGACGCCAGCCTTACTCCTGAGAAAGACTGAGATTCCAATGTGCCAATTATTTAATCTGCAAGCAGCTACCCAGGTGCCCTCTTCATGCTGAAAACTGCTGGATGACATCCTTTATTTTCTTTTTCAAAATGTCAGTTTTCATTGGAGTAGAGTCGCTTTACCTATGTAATGTTAGTTTCTTCTCTACCACAAAGTGAATCAGCTTTACATGTACTTGTAACCCCACCTCCTTGGATTTCTTTCCCATTTAGATCATCACAGAGCACTGAGTAGGGTTCCCTGTGCTGTACAGTAGCTTCTCATTTTAAAGTAAAAGTGTTAGTAGTTCAGTCATGTTCGACTGACTCTGGAACCCATGGACTATATGTAGCCCGCCAGGCTCCTCTGTTTGTGGAATTCTCCAGGCAAGAATATTGCAGTGGGTAGCCATTCTCTTCTCCTGGGAGTCTTCCCAACCCAGGGGTCGAACCTTGGTCTCCCACAAGGAAGACTCTTTACCATCGCAGCCACAGGGAAGCCCAGGTTCTAATTTGTTATCTACTTTATACCTGATATCAATAGTGTATATAAGCATCAGTCCCAATCTCCCAGTTCTTCCCCTCTCCCCGCCTTGGAGTCCATATGTTTTAGTTTGTGTCTCTATTTCTTCTTTGTAAATAAGATCGAGGATGACATCCTTTGGAAGAGGAATTTAAAAGCTAGGTTAAGTTGAGGTTTTCTCAAGCTATGGAGTCAGAGAAATGAGGAGGTAGAGGGTGAAGCAGACATACCAAAAACTAAATATATTTCACACTTCATCATGGGAGTGGGAAATTGTAATGGTTTATAAGCAAACAGGATTAAAAGGAAGAAATACTTTAGCATGATGAGATTACAGTGGATGGGTCCCATTGGCAGGTAAGGTTACTCTAGGACGTTGGAATCTACCCTGCCTGGTGCCTTGCCCACAAACTCCCCACTCATACCTCGAGTGAGCGTTTTCTCTCACTTTCCACCCTGATTAAGGACAGCAGCCCATGTGGTTGCCTATAGATTTGGGCTGTGGACTTCTAAACTTTCTTAAATAAGTCTTTCTGAAATACATTTAAACTCATTTCCTGGCACACCCTCATTCCGTTAACAAACTCCCTCTTTTACCAATTTAAGACCTCAGCGGCACAGGACTTTAAAGACAGTAAGTTCCTTATACTTACCACCCACTGGAAAAACCACCTCCTTCCATTATTTGTCCTTAAATTATACCCTTTTAAAGGCTGGAGGGAAGTTGGAGAAAAGATCAAAGGATCTAATCAAGGGAATGTTTTCATTTCAATCAGCTATTAGTATCCAAACTATTAGTTAGGTGGTCATGAAGGAGAGATGGAAATTACTTTAATTTTGTGGTTCAATACTGATTTTTAAAAACCATTTAACAATATTTAGCCTTGTCAGTACACATAAAAATAATTTTGCATTTCTAATATCTAGGGGGATAAGGTACATTCAGGTTAAATATATTATTTTGGATGAATCACAAACAATATGAACTATCAAAAGTGCAATTCGTATTTAATTATACCTCATCACCAATATTCCTGGTTTTAATATTTACTTATTTATTTGGCTGTGTTAGCTCTTAGTTGCAGCACACGGCATCTTGAAGCGTGTGGGATTTTTTTTTTCAGCTGATGCACATGCCCTCTTAGTTGCAGCATGTGGGATCTAATTCCCGGAACAGGGGTCGAAGCTCCCTGCCTTAGGAGCTTGGACCACCCATGGAAGTTCCACCCATCTTTCTTCACAGCCTTTGAAGGCATGGAACCAGGCAGAGCAGCCTCCATTTGTAAAACACATAGCCTAGGACCCTAGCATTCACTTCCTAGGTGTATGTCATTCATTCTCTGGATATTTTAACAAAGTTGGATTTAGGACTAAGAACTAGGTATTTGAAAAAAAAAAAAAAGAACTAGGTATTTGGTTAGGTGTATTCACATTTCTTTTTTAAGCTTGCATATGTTTACATCATCATTTTAGAGAAGAGAAAACTAAAAATTATAGAGTTGAAGTAATTTTCCCAAGAAAACTTCCAGTGTAAACCTGAATCTTGATCTGTGGCTTCCTTTGCCCCTAACTCCCATGATTTCAGCGTTCACTTTACTCATTGCAAATGGCATGAAAATGGAGACTTAGTAGCTAAGATTTTTCAGTTTTTTTGCAAGGATTTTTCAGTTTTTTCCTCATTCCCTTCGTCTTTTCCTTCCTTCATTGCTTCTCTTTTTCTTTTTTTCCTTCTTCTCTCTGTAAGCATCTGTGCAACAGGCAATTCTTCAAAGCCACGCTGAATTTTGATCTTCAGGGGTCTTTCTTCTTATTCCATTTCTTTTCTGAAAATACTACAATTTGAATTAAAAGGAATTCTTTCAGGTCAATATTTTGCCTATGTGAAGCAAAAAAAATTTCTATGTGTTGAAGACCTTATTCTAAAATTCCAGCTACTTCAATAGCTGGTGATGTGTACCTGAACCTCAGAGGAAAAGTTTCGGTCTGGGGGTACCTATTTGGCAATCATCATCACAGAGACAATAGTTGGAAAAAACATAAGAGTGGGAAAAATACCAAGATACATGAGTTGAGAAGACCAGTTGGCCGAGGCAAAAATAATTAACAATTAAACAAAACCTTAGGGAGCAGGGAGCAGCCTCATACATATGAAAGACAGGAGACAGAGGCAATGGAGCCACAGCTGAACAAGAAGAGGGGGTGACGTCATAGTCCTCATGGTTGAGGGAAGCTTGTGAAATAAACTGGGTACAAAACCTAGTAAGTTACATTTCAATGTTCATGGTCAACATTTACTGTAAATCACTATCTAAAAGTAGTTCAAGAATAACATTAGCCCATTTTGCCAAGCACCAATGCCCAACTCAGCCCAAGGAATCCAGCACTCATTTGAGAGCAACTGATGCTAAACCCTGGGGCAAAAATGGGGTCAGAAACTTGCTGATGTTGCCAGAAAGCAAGAACATTTTGTTTAAATATGGAAAGGAATTATAAAGGGGAAGAGCTCTTTAATTAAAGGCTTGTGCTGGCCCTTTGCAGTTGTGCAAATCTTAAGAGACAAAACTCATAGCAATAGTTTATGGCTAATTGAAATAAACTGAGTTTGTGAAAGGTAATGAATTAAACTTACTCAAAGGAAAACCTTGATTCAAAAGGAAAAATATAATAAGACATCTTACTTATTAAAGAAACATTTTTTTTCTTTCTGTGACTGTGCCGTGGTATGCAGGATCTTAGTTCCCCTACCAGGGATCAAACCTGTGCCCCCTGCAGTGAAAGCTTAGAGTTTTAACCACTGGACTGCCAGGGAATTAACTAATAGGACATTTTAATTTAAACAAGTATTCAATATTTGTGTACATACATGTTTGTATGTATGTATTTCGTTTGTTCTCTTAATCATATGGCTGTATATGTGAGTAATGAAATTAATTACATCAATTATATGGTGCTTTAAAATATGTTGAAACACAAGTACAGTAATAAGTTTTATAGTATTTGTAATTTTTACATGTTCTGTCTCTTATTTGGGTCTATTAAGTAACAAGAAAAAGACAGCATTTTTAAAATGTCATTTAATCTCTCCAAGAAATTTAATGAATTGGTCCTGCACATTTGAGAGCTTAAAATATTTTTAAGTCATATATGTGTGTATATATATAGATCCTCTGGAGAAGGAAATATGGCAATCCACTTCAGTATTCTTGCCTGGAAAATTCCATGGAGGGAGGAGCCTGGTGGGCTACAGTCCATGGGGTCGCAAAGAGTCAGACACGACTGAGCGACTCAGCTGAACCCCTATGACATTACAGATTCACCTCTTTTCTCAGCTAGAATGCAATTTGAAATCAACTTTTGACCTGTGATTTTAAGTTTAAAAGTATGAGAACTCTATCTTAATACTGAAACGATATTGGAGTACTGAAGACAACTTGTTTATTTAGCAGATATATTAGGTCTGTTTAAACCCATAAGATAGTTTTGCTTGATAAATGGCATTTGAGTTGCCTAAAAAGAAAACAGACTTGGACTTCCTTGGTGGTCCAGTGGTTAAGATTTCCCCTTCTAATGCAGGGGATGTGGGTTCGATCCCTAGTCAGTAAGCCAAGATCCCACAGCCCTAGAGGCCAGAAACTAAAACATAAAAGAGAAACAACATGGTAACAAATTCAATGAGGACTTTTTTGAAAAATAAAGCAGACGATTGCATTTCTACACACAGTTTAAAATAAATTTATTGAATGATGCTATAAAGAGCCTCATTTAAACATACTTGTTTTATAAACAGATTATTAGAATTTGTAAGTTGAACTTACAAAGAAAAGTTCTGGAGTTCAGGGATTTACTTAATATTTTGATTTTCAATTTAAAATCAAGTAGCCACAGATGGGGCATCCCTGGTATCTCAGCTAGTACAGAATCTGCCTGCAGTGCAGGAAATCCCAATTCTATCCCTGGGTGGGGCAGTTCCCCTGAAGAAGGAATAGGCTATCCACTCCAGTATTCTTGGGCCTCCCTGATGGCTCAGATGGTAAAGAATCCACCTACAAGGTGGGAGACCTGGGTTCGATCCCTCCGTTGAGAAGGTCCCCTGGAGGAGGGCATGGCAACCCACTCCAGTATTCGTGCCTGAAGAAACCCCATGGACAGAGGAGCCTGGTAGGCTACAAAGCAAAGGGTTGCAAAGATTTGGACATGACTGAGTGACTAAGCACAGCACAGCATAGCCACAGATGGTCTTTCTCTGGATGAAAACCATCCTGAAGGCAACAACTCACACTGACATAGCACAGATTGAGGTGTTACTGGAAAACCAAGACATGGATCACTTTGGCATCCTGGATGGGAAGAAACAGAGAGGAAGAAGCCCCTTTATTGAAACCAGGATGAGTGCCAGAGACATTCTAGGATTTCTGTTTCCTTGGAGTGAGTGCTGCCCGACTAGGCGGGCAGAATCTGATGGAGAGGTGGCCTCTCCTAGGTGCAGTTCATCAGGATTGAAGGGAAGGAGCAGGATCCCCTTCACTCAGGACAGCTTCGGGTCTCCCAGAACTCACCCGTGTTCTTATGAGGCCCCCGGATACAGGGTGTCTGGGGGACAAGAACTCAGGTGACCACAACCCCAGACACACCCTGCTCTGTCTCAGCAGGGTCTCCTGGAGCCGCCTGGTCAACCCCACAGCCTGGCAGTGAGGAGGAGCACAGGATCTAAGGGAAACACGGGGCGCTCCCCTCAGGTTCTGTCCCCACCAACCAGGTGACCTCTGGCAAGGAATTTACTCGGGGTTCCACATCCGGAAAATGCAGCTAAAGAGAGAAGCAACCTCGTTAGTTCTGTTGTGAGAATTAAATGGAAAAAATAAATAAATTGTAATTGTAAATATTAGTACCTGGCACAAAGTGCACTAAATCTGACATACCTAAAGGTCAGTGGAAAAAAAAGTCGAGGTAAAAAATTCCCAAGGAGAGAGACTGAGGTTCATCCCCGGACACCTTGGTGACTTCTGCTGGGAAGAATTGAAATCCCACCGGCCTGGATTAGAGCCACGAAGACGTAGTGCGGGAGCATGGTCCCCATGTTCCTCTTTTCATCAAGGTCTCCTCACAGACCTGGATCTCAGGATTCCCACCAAGCTGCTTCTCCCTAGCGGTTACCAAGGAGGGTGAAGAACGCGTTGCTAGGAGACCAGGTGAGAAGGCGCCAGTGAGATGATTCCGCTTCGCCCACCAACCCAGCAGAGCACAAACGTTCATCCCTGCTGTTTAAAACAGCTGTTTCTAAATCCCTTCCAAAAGTCCCATTTCCAAGAAGTTGGCTTCCTCTTACAAACTCCACATAATCTAAGAAAACCATGTCCGCTGTGCTTCACTCTTTGTGTAAAGCCGTATTTCTACCTTGTGATTGTTTGCTTTCTGCCTGAGGGACACCATGATGGATTCTTCCAGTTTCTGGTTGTCTGATAAACTCTTTACCTCACCTCTGTTGTTTTAAAAGACGTTTCTTCTTAGTATTTAATTCTATCTTGACAATCCTTAATTTTAAAGATGTTACTTTGTTGTCTTCTGGCTTGACTCAATTCCCATGAGAAATCTTATCGTACTGAACTTTCTTGCTGAGAACTTGACATTTTTACCTTAACAGTCTTCCTAAGGAGACTTTTTCTCTGGTTCTTTTAAGATTTTATCACTGGCTTGACCAATTTGACTATGACTATAATGTGCCTTGGCATACTTTTATTTCTTTCCTTCTTTTCCTGCATCCTTCTCTTCCTCCCAACCACCTCCTTCTCCCATCTCTTTTTTAATTGCCATCAGATCATCAAGTTTTTTAAGATCCCTGGGATTATGGTTATTTTTTTTTACTTGAAGTACAGTTGTATACAATATTATATGTTACAGGTGTACAATATAGTGAGTCACAATTTTTAAATGTTGTACTCCTTTATAGCTGTAAATAGAATGGTACAATATATCCTAAATAAGCTATAAAGCTTATTTTATACTGGCCATTGTTTCTTTTTTTAGATTTTATTATTTACTTATTTATTTTTGGCTGCACAGGATATTCATTCTTGCACGTGGGCTTTCTCTAGTTGCTGAGAGCAAGGGTCTACTCTCTAGCTGTGGTGTCTTCTCTCGTTGCAGAGCCCAGGCTCCAGGGCATATGGGCTCAGTAATTGCAGCTCAAGGACTTAGTTGTCACTTGGCAGGTGGAATCTTCCCAGATGAAGGATCGAACCTGTGTCGCCTGCATAGGCAGGCGATGCTTAACCACTGGACGACCAGGGAAGTCCTGGCCATTGTTTCTTAAACTACTGTTCTGCCTCCCCTTTCCTTTGGGAATTCTGAATACATGTATATTAGGCTGCTTAAAGTTGTGGCTACCGGTGGGGGAGAGGGGCAATATGTGGGTGGCCGCTGCTGCTGCTAAGTCGCTTCAGTCGTGTCCGACTCTGTGCGACCCCACAGACGGCAGCCCACCAGGCTCCCCCATCCCTGGCAAGAACACTGGAGTGGGTTGCCATTTCCTTCTCCAATGCATGAAAGTGAAAAGTGAACGTGAAGTCGCTCAGTCGTGTCCGACTCCGAGTGACCCCACGAATTGTGACCTACCATCCATGGGATTTCCCAGGCAAGAGTACTGGAGTGGGGTGCCATTGCCTTCTCCGGTGGGTGGGTGAGTGGAAGGTGCAAGCTATTGGGTGTAATAAGAGTGGCTCAAGGATATATTGTACAACATGGAGAATATAGTCAATAATTCAGTTATTGTAATAACTGTAAATAGAAAGCAACCTTTAAAACTGCCCCAGTGCAGGCTGGCTTTGACCCTCACTTGTAACCCTTATGCTGCACCATCTCACACAGACAAATATGCACACACACACCCAGGCACACACACACATAGAAACATGAACATACTTTACACAAAAGCATGGACACATTCAAATACACACGCACAATGCACTTAATATACACCCAGGCTCACATGCACAAACGTGCACAAAATACCTAAGTTCAACACAACACACACAAACCCTCAAACACACATCCAACACGCATAGACTTATAGACACGTACCTACACATGTAATCACACCCCATATCATTTGCAGTTATATTCTTAACCACTAGACAGTGATTCTCTGTGCTAAAAGTTATCATGAATTTGCCCAAATATAGATGCTTAGGATCTGTACTCTTCAATCCACACATGGCAGATTTAAGGGCTTTAAAATGCTTCTGCAGTCGCTGTTGACTATCCCTCACACAAACAGAACCCTGAGCCAACAAGAGTGAAAGACTTTTGACATTCAGCTTCGGTCCAATGTGTATTTGTTGTTCCTTTTTTTTAATGAAAATGAAGTCCTCTCCTGAATAGACTGAGGCAGTGGGTAATGAGTTTCTGGCTTCAAGAAGGTTGTCAGGTTTAGTCAATAAAATCACAGGACTCTCAGTTTAATTTTTGTTGTTGTTGTTTAGGGTTTCTGGTAGGGTTTTGTTGTTTTAATTTTTACTGCCATATAGATAATTTCAATGTTGTGTTAATTTCAGGTGTACTCCAAAGTGAATCTGTTATACAAATACATGTATCCAATCTTTTTAAGATTCTTTTCCCATATAGGTCATAGTATTGAGTAGAGTTTCCTGTGCTAAACAGTAGGCCCTTATTAGTTATCTGTTTTATATAGAGCGGTGTGTATATGTCAATCCCAAACTCCCAATTTATCCCCCCACTCAGTTCAATTTGAATTTCAGCAAAACCACAAATAGTTTTTAAGCCCAAAAGTGCCCTAAATGGCAGACTCTTCTGTATCTTGTCTGAGGACTCTATGTGTAGTACAAGTATGACCCTAGATTGAGGCTTCCCTGGCAGCTCAGTGGTTAAAAAAAAAAAAAAAACACAAAAAAACCGCACCTGCCAATGCAGGAGATTCAGGTTCAATCCCTGGGTCAGCAAGAGCCCCTGGAGGAGGAAACAGCAACCCACTCTAGTGTTCTGGACAGAGGAATCTGGCAGAATACAGTTCACAGGATTGCAAGAGTCGGACACAACTTTAGCTACTAAACAACAACAACATCCCAAATTGCATCGTATATTCGATGCTTTATCTGGCAACACTGAACCCAGGGAAAGTAGACTGAGATCTCACACACAGTTGGGTGAGGCTGCCATGTAGTTCTGGAATTCTGTGTCAGAAATAGATTTAGTAAAGACAAACATCCCCTGAGCATATTATTTTGACTTCAGAATCATCCGATGGCCTCTGTTGGTCACTGCATGCCTTATTTCTGTTCTGCAAATTGCAGATAACAGACCTGAAAGTGGGTGCCTGCAGGAGCAGGGGACAAGCTCTTCTGTCTTCACAGAGGACTTGTGGGTTAGAAATTCACCCCACCTAAGACTCCTTTTTCCTAAGTAACAATATTAGTTATAAGCATTTAAATACACAAACCTCAACCCACAAAATGAGTTCTTTATGAACAGGGCAACTTGCTCATGAAATGAACTACCTTTTGGGATGTGAATTTTTCTTGATAAGATACCTAACATGTGTGGCAATAATTATAGTTCCCATTACTCTGGCTCCACTTGGCTGTGTGGACAGAGCTATTATATTATGTAAATTGTATAGAGTTGTTTAATAAAGAAGTTTTAATCCATCTGTTTTTCAGGGATTAAATGACTCAATCTAAATATTCCTTTTTGACAGAGGAGAATTTTTCTCAGCTCAGAGTGAGTAGGAAGTCGCAGACTGTAAAGGCTGAGTATATATTTAATACCCCCAGGAGCAAACAGAGCAGCCAGTTTTATTCGACTCACTGAACAAAAATGTGATATTAAGTGGCCTTCACCAAATTCATCCTGAGATAAAAACAAAGTCTGTCTTTTAGTCCCTTATGATGTAATGAAATTCAGGCACCGCTGGCTCGTTACAAACTAGAGATTAGTGTCATTTTCTGGTTCGGTTTCAAATACAAGGTGACAGAGATGAATTAACTTTATAGATGTTCAGAGAAATTGTATTAGGTTTACCCAAGTAGAACAAAAGGGAGGTAGTTATTAAGGAAGGGGATAAAATTTGAGACAGAAGTTCTCTAAAAGAAGCAATGATCTGCTGGGGTGTAACCTACAAAGAAGCTCCAGGGCCCACTTAGGAATTCATATATTCAAGGGGTGCCCCCGCCAGCCTCTGAATCTGATGATCCTAAGGGCCATTAGCCAGGGCTGAGCTTCACAAGAGCTTTGATAATCGAAGGGATCAAAGGATGAGAACAGGCCATTTCCTATCTTCTCATTTTCCTGGCTTCTCAAATTCACAGGCATGCAGAGGCCAGCCCAGACACTTAAATAAGGACTTCAGTGTAAAACTGTGGACCTGGGGAGAGTGAAAGAGGAGAGTGAAAAAGTTGGTTTAAAACTCAACATTCAGAAAACTTAAGATCATGGCATCTGGTCCCATCACTTCATGGCAAATAATGGGGAAACAGTGACAGACTTAATTTTCTTGGACTCCAAAATCACAGCAGATGGTGACTGCAGTCATGAAATTAAAAGATGCTTGCTCCTTGCAAGAAAAGTTACAACCCACCTAGATAGCATATTAAAAGGCAGAGACGTTACTTTGCCAAGAAAGGTCCACCTAGTCAAAGCTATGGTTTTTCCAGTAGTCATGTATGGATGTTAGAGTTGGACTATAAAGAAAGTTGAGCGCCGAAAAATTGATGCTTTTGAACTGTGGTGTTGGAGAAGACTCTTCAGTGTCTCTTGGACTGCAAGGAGATCCAACCAGGCAATCCTAAAGGAAATCTGTCCCGAAAATTCATTGGAAGGACTGATGCTGAAGTGAAACTCCAATACTCTGGCCACCTGATGCAAAGAACTGGCTTATTTGGAAAGACCCTGATGCTGGGAAAGATGGAAGGTGGGAGGAGAAGGGGACGACAGAGGAAGAGACTGTTGGATGGCATCACTGACTAAATGGACATGAGTTTGAGTAAACTTTAGGAGTTGGCGATGGACAGGGAGGCCTGGCGTGCTGCAGTCCATGGGGTCACAAAGAGTTGGACAGAACTGAGTGACTGAACTGAACTAAACTGGGGAGAGTAGGCAGTGTTGAAAGTCTTATATCCCACCTGGTCCCAGCCTGGTCCCAACTCCCATGTTGGGACTAGCTCTTCCAATTTTAGGAGACTCTCAAATCTAAATTTTTATGTGAAAATTTGCAAGTATTTAATCTTAAATACTAATCAAGTAATGTTAAAAAAAAATCAGAGTGCCTGGGTGGACCTACAGATTATCATACTAAGTGAAGTAAGTCAGGAAAAGAAAGGCCGATACCATATGATTCCACTTATATGTGGACTCTAAAATAAGACCCAGACTCACAGACACAGACAGCAAACCTATGGTTACCAAAGGGGAGAAGGGGTCGGGAAGGATGGAGTGGGAGGTTGGGGTTAGCAGATGTAAGCTTTTATATGTGGAATGGATAAAGAACAAGCTATGGCTTCCCTGGTGGCTCAGTAGTAAAGACTCTACCTGTCATTGCAGGAGACATGGGTTTGATCCCTGGTCCAGGAAGATCCCACATGCCACAGAGCAACTAAAGCCTTTATCCCAAAACTATTGAGCCTGCTCGCGAGAGCCGGAGAGTCACAACTACTGAATCCTGAAGGCCCTAGAAGCATGTGATGTAAATAAACCAAAGCTATTCCCTGTGTATTGACCCCTAGATTGTATATTTCTTCACCGCAGCCTGGATGAGACCCATTAGCTCAAAAGCCTATTGGCACCGGATTTTTTTTTTTTTTTTTGCACAGTGAATTGTCTAAAGCATAGACTGTGTAAGCGCCCTTGAAATCTTCTCACCCAGAGATTGCCCCCTTCCTCAACACCTAAAGCTCCTAAGAGATCACCTGGACACATAAGACTCCCTCTCCCCAGAGCTTCCTTATAGCCCTTCCTTTCTGGACAGTGGCCCCTACACCACAGCCGGACTCCCGCCAGCAAACCTGTCAGTGTTACCCACCTAAGCCTGTTATCTGCTACTGCCACCTCGTGGTCGAATATTTTCGTTGCTTGGACTAGCCCCCAAACCCCTCATTAGAGGGCTGCCCAACGTAAACGTATTGCCATCACTACTTGGGAAGTGAGGGACATTTCCCCATCATGCCAGCGTACAGAGTGGATTCTCAGCCAATGCTTGTGAATGAGTAAATGGATGGATGGGTGGGTGGGTGGGTGGATAGATGGGTGGATGAATGGAGGATGGGTCTCGCTTTACCACTCTGTGCTCTCCATGAAGCCTGTATCTACTGTCCTCACGAGGGTGTCCTCCAATGAAATCTTCTGCCGTGATCACTCTAGACCCCCGAGCCAAGATCCCGCTGGTGATGGTACATAATCAATTTTTAATGGATGCTGTGAAATGATCAATAAGAAGAGGAAACTACCTGCATCCAAGGCATCCTTAACTTTTGGTAAAAGAAGAACAGGAATAGAGCTAGACTGCTGTAGCCACAGCATCAGCTCCAAACCCTAAACACAGATACATGGACCCACATGCCTCTCTCTGTCCTGGAGCCTCATGACAGATACAGGAAGCCAGAGCCTCCCAGGCGTAGAATTAAGCCCTTTGATAAAGGGTTTAACTGAAACTCACATGATATTTCTGAGGTCAGGAGGGGTTAGTCAAAGAGTCAGGGCTAGATTCTCCAGATCATAGGCTCTCCCAAGCTGTTTTCTTTCCTGTGCCCCACTTTATCATTTCCTCTGGTTTCTGTATTCCCCTTGATGTCTGTGCATCATTTATTCAGTCACCACTGAGGAAGTTTGAAGTCTGTGCTGTGTTCAAGGGATACTCAGGTGAATAAGACATGGGTCCCACTTCAAGTACTAGGCAGTCATTTGAGCATCACTTCAAACATTGATTTACAGCAGCTTATTCATTACTTTTAGCCTTCCCAGGTGGCACTAGTGGCAAAGAATCTGCCTAATGCAGAAGACATAAGAGATGTGGGTTTGATCCCTGGGTAGGGAAGATCCCCTGGAGGAGGGCACTGGAAACCCACTCCAGTATTCTTGCCTGGAGAATCCCATGGACAGAGGAGCCTGGTGGGCTACAGTCCATAGGGCTGCAAAGAGTCAGACACAACTGAAGTGACTTAGCATGCGTGCATGCTTTCATTACTTTCAGATTTGATACACACAAAATAGAACACAGCAGATGCTGTAAGAAAGCTCCCTCACAAACAATAGGATGTCTCTTTAGGTTTATTTTTTCTGCTTTTTTCCATGAAAAAAATGACTGTCAATCATCCCAAAACTTGTTTCATCACAAATTAATGCTTGATTTCTAGCATTTGGAGGAAAATAAAACAATACCCACCTCTCTATGCTCCTCACTTGAATTACTCTCCAGTTACAGAATGCAGTTTTTTTTTTTTTACAGTTTGAATGTGTGTAGGCAATCCTGTTAAATGATGTAGCCAGTGTGTGTGTGTGTGTGTGTGTGTGTGTGTGTGTGTGTGTGCGTGTGTGGTGTCTGACTCTTTTGCAACTATATGGACTATAGAGTTAGGTTCCTCTGTCTATGGGATTTTTCAGGCAAGGATACTGCAGTGGGTCGAGATTTCTTTCTCCAGGGGATCTTCCCACCGCAGGGACTGAACCCAAGTCCCCTGCATCTCCTGCATTACTGATGGATTCTTTACTGCTGAGTCACCAGGTAGCCAGAGTGATCCATTAATGCTTGAGAGAAAATGTTCCTGGCCAGAGCTCTTTCCCATTGTGGAGGCACTTTTAAACTTTGCATGTGATCAATTAAGCTTTGTGTTTTTAAGCAGTTGGCATTATCTATGGCCACAAACGAACAGAAGGTGTCATTGTCTGAACACAGTGGGAAGAGAGTAAAGATGAAGTTGTCCTGTGTTGTAAGAGCTGATGCTATGAATGGTTGCCAAGATCAATACCAGGAGGACCACTGCCAGCCAGAGACATAGTTTTGAATCAATGAGAACTTGGAAAATCATTTCAGATACTCCATCCCTGCTTCACGCAGCTTCCAACTGTGGACCCGCTTATCCTACAATACATGAGAGATTCATTAAAAATAAAAAAGTCTCCATCTGATTCTAGCTAGAGTCACCCACAAAACTTCATGCTCTTTTCTTCTGAGGACATGCTTTTGATCTTGTGGGGTTATGCCCTTTTTTTTGGCTAATGCAGCTTTTGGCCGTGACCCATGGAGTTAATGCGGGTGAAGTCCATTTTCCTCCCCAGGGACATTTCAACATAATGGCCAGAGGAGGTAATTATTTCTCCCTTCAAATTGAATTAACAATTTTAAGAAGATGTCACTTTCGTCTTTGCAGGAGGAATATCAGCTTCCTCATTATCCTTGAACCCCAGGACCCTTTCCCATGGTGCCTGTGTTGGATTTCTTTATTTAAAACTCCCCTACTGCATTAACACGATAGAACCATCTGGATGGATACATTCTGAGTGGGGCTTTGGCAGGAAACAAGGACTTAAGAGCTCCAGCATATAGAGGAATAGGTAACAGAAGTTACATAGTGATTGTAAGCATCATGCAATAACCAGTCATCTTTTTAAAAGGCATTTTCAGAATTCAATTTGATGTGGTTGGTGATTTGGGATACAGAAAAGGAGAAGAATAAGCTTTGGCCTCCTTGTACCTAGTAATTTAAGTATAAATCCGACTTAAAAGTTTATCCAAAGAAATTTCTTTATATATTGATTTATTTGGCTGTACCAGGTCTGAATTGGGGCACATGGGCTCTTTCATTGCAGCCCATGGACTCTCTAGTTGTGGCACTCGGGCGTAGTTGCTCCTTGGCCTGTGGATCCTAGTTCCCTGATCCAGGGATCAAACCCATACCCCTTGCACTGCAAGGGGGATTCTTAACCACTGGACCACTAGGGAAGTCTCTACCCTAAGGAATCTTATATCTGCCATTTTATCTTTTGCCACCAAATAGTATCTGCTCCAATAACATTCCAGGTGCAACAAATTCTCAATTACTGAAGCTGGGGGTGGGGATGGGGAAAGAAGTTGACAGAATTCACACGAGACAGTCTTCCCCAGAAAGTTACACAGATGCTTCAAGCTTCCCTGTATTCCAAGTGAAAATATGTAGGCGAGCTGCAGGGGTCCCCAGGATGCTCGGATCCCCTCCCCAGAAAACTGCTCTCTAACAGGAGGCACTGATGTGCTTTCTGGTGGCCCAGAACCTGTCACAGTAGATCAGGCGTGTGCTGGTGAGCGTGTCTTAGTGGCTTCCTTTCTGGGCCATGTCGCTTCTGTGAGTGGGTGGTCTTATCCTGACACTGGAAGTGAAGTTGCCAACAACCCGGAATTTCCATGCTTTACTTTCTTTCCCTAAGTCCTGTTCAAGGGACACCTCAAGATCCAGAAAATCATGGGACTGTTTCATCAGGCTGCTATCAACAGGAAAAAGGAGAGTTTTCTTAGTTGTTAATAAAATCTATCGCTTAGGCTGTATAGACAAGCATGTGGGCACCTGGTTTGAGAGTGTGTGTGTTCCCAAGTGATTGTCTCTGAGAAGAGCCCCTACTACTATGAGGCATTGTCCCAGTGACATTATTTTAAACAATGAAGTGCAGAATGAGGAGGGCTTCTCTGGTGGCTTCGCGGTAAAGAATCCGCCTGCAATGCAGGAGATGCAGCCGGAGACGTGGGTTCCATCCATGTCTGGAGTGGGATGGTTAGATCACATCGTAGCTCTATTGTGAGCTTTTTTAAAGAACCTCCATATCTCTTTCCATAGTGGCTGCACCAGCTTACATTCTCACCACCAGTATAGGAGGATTCTCTCTTCTTCACACCCTGTCCAGCACTTATCTGAAGGATGCCTTTCGTTCAAACATCTCCTTAATTCCTGATTTTCAGTACTCAGAACGTAGGTCATCTCACCATTGGTTCATTATGTTGTCTATTACCAGGAATGCTTTGCCTTTCCTCTTGACACAAACATCTTTCAAGACCCAATTCAGAAGTCACTTTCCCCAGATACTCAGATCATTCCCACATCTTGTAGGAAAGCCAAGGCTCCCGCCTTAGAGAATCTGTGGCCCCAGACCTGCTCTCGTCCTCCCCCTGACTAGTGCCTGCTGTGGACAGCAGCAGTTTCTGTGTGCACTATGTCCTCTTCCTAGAGCCTAAGGAATTCCAGGACAGGGGCTGGGTTTTAGTTTATCTCTGCTCCCCTTTGCCTGTCAAGGGCTTGCTTGAATATGCTCAGAGAAATTTTGTTAAAAATGAACATCAAGCCTTTCAGATGAGAACCACAGGGTGATCTGCAGTTCTTTGTCCCTCCCTAATGTTTCATTGTGATGACCTCAAAACGATGATGCTTTTTGTGTAGTATAAACACACACACACAAACATATATGTGAGTTTTCCTATCTGCCATGTCAGGTGTATGGAGTATGTTTGATCCCTTGCACAGCTGAAGTTGCCGCTTGGAATTGAGGTTTAAATCAAAGTTGTGATATGTTTCTTTTCCCCACAATGGGATTACAAAGGAAGCCAACACGTGAAGGAAACCCTGAGAATAACTACAGGACTGAACCCTGGGTCCTCAAAGCAGTTTGCCTGACAATGAAAGCCATGATTTTATCTGTGGCTAAGAATATAAAAGTAGGACAAGCTATAGGAGATCAATTTTAAATCATCTGAAGCTACAGGAAAGACATTTTTTAAGGTTCTTTTGAACTGAGATAATGTATGTTTCTGCCATGGCCTTTTACTAGAGAGCTGGACACGTGTCTTTTTCATACTCCCATCTTGATATCATGCTTTCCACAAATGTTAATATTTAAGCCAATTGCAAGCCATTGAAATTGTTTTATTTTGGCATATGGATGTGAGCTGTAGTGATTTCTTATGTGTGTGTCTTTGCTAAAAATAAAACAATATCTAAATCGTACCATTCATTAAGTGTTTCTCCTTGCTGGAGGAAAATTTGTGTCTTATTTTGGTTTAGGAAGATTGCTTTTTGGAGCTCTCTTTTGGGAAATCTTTATTGGAAATTTTCCATGTCAAATAAAACTCTTTCTTGGAGGAAGTGGGGAGGGAGCAAGAACAGCAACTATACATAAGCATCTTCATTCCTCATGACACCCGGGGATGTCATAAGTTAGACCCATTTTACAGAGCAGGAAACTGACCACAACAGCCTAATCATCATCTTCTGGAAAGAGCTTCCAGCACCTGCTGACCTGCCCTCATCTGGCCCAGGCGCTCTCATGTCTGGGCACCGCTACCTGGGCCTACCTTCACCATCACCCTGGGGATCCTCAGCACTCTCTCCCGTGCCGACACTCCCATCTTCTGTGTGTTTCTCTGTCTAGCTTTGCTCCCATTTTAGGGCAGAAATCTCATTCAGTGACTGATCATTTGTGACATCTTTTTTTCTCCTTCTTTCTCTTTTTTTAACTATTTTGGCCACATTACACAGCATGCAGGGTCTTAGTTCCCCGGGCAGGGATTGAACCCACACCCCCTGCAGTGAAAACAAAGTCCTAACTGCTGGACTGCTTGGGAAGCCCTATGAGATCGTTTCTGAGCCACATCTATGTGACTCTTTTTTGAAATTGGAGGATAATTGCTTTACAGTGTGTTGGTTTCTGCCATACAACAACAGGGGTAAGTCATAGCTATCAAGCCCTGGGTCAGGAAAATCCCCTGGAGAAGGAAATGGCAACCCACTCCAGTTTCTTGCCTGGATGATTCCATGGACAGAGATGCCTGGAAGGCTACAGTCCATGGGGTTGCAAAGAGTCAGACGTGACTTAGCAACTAAACCACCACCATTACATATATAGAGAGATATATATCCCCTCCTTCTTGAGCCTCACTCCCACTCTGCCCATCCCACCCCTCTAGGTTGTCACAGAGCGCCAGGCTGGGCTCCATGTGTTATATAACAGCTTCCCGTTATTTATTTATTTTCCACATTTATGTCAGTGCTACTCTCTTAATTCATCTCACCCTCTCCTTCCCCACTGTGTCCTCAAGTCCATTCTCCATGTCTGTGTCTCCATCCCTTCCCTGCAAATAGGCTTATCTGTATCATTTTTAAAACCAAATGACGAGGGACTTCCCTGCTGGTCCAGTGGCTAAGACTCTGCCCTCCCAATGCAAGGGGCCCAGTTTGATCCCTAGTCAGGGAATTAGACCCCACATGCTGCAACTAAGATCTGGTGCAACCAAATAAATATTAAAAAAAGAAAATGATGAGCCCCACTTCAGTGCCCACATGGATGATGGCATTCATGATCTGGTTGGCGGGGTGTAAGTACTCTAGGGGACACAGCCTGCGGGTTTTACTGCAGCTTTTTTTAAAGGAGGGATCTTGAGTAGGGAAGGCTGCAGTTATAACCACTTGCAGTATTTATTCAACATGAAAGAAGCCCAGGGAGTGGCCTGGGGGAGCAAATGTGACAGGGAGTGTCCAAGTGGAGATGGGCAGTGAGAATCATGGTCTACAGATAAGAATGGCAGGATTTTCAGCATGGGACACTGGACACCTCATCCCTACCGAACACATCTGAGGATGAAAACAAGATGCAGGGTTTTCCCCTGGGCCCAAGGAAGCTTCAGCACAGAGAAAATTGCATGCAATCCAGGGAAATAAATTAGAATATGCAAAGCTGCTAAATACAATACCATTCATATAGACAATAAAAAGGCACATAATTCGATGAAGCCAAACATCAATGCCCTCCCTCTTTCCCAATCACCACCTCTTTCTTCCCACCCCAGTGAATCATTTTTATTGTGATTGCTGTAGTTTATGGAAAGAAAAAAATAATCTTTATTTAGAATGGGAAAATGTTTGCATATAACAAATCTGCTCTTCTCTGTCCTGTTCACCCTTAATAAAAGTTGATTCTAATAACTGTGTATGAGTCTCTTTAAGATAATCTGATATGCATGCACTTCTTTCCTAATGGAAAAGTCTCTTCTAAAGAGAAAGCTCAGACTACTAGATAAGCATTTGATTCTCATGCTTGTATATAAATATCATCTTCTCCCTGACCCCTCCCAATACAGCAAGATAATGTTTTCCTGCAAAAGAATTGAGAAGGCCTGCCTGTTTTTGCTCTAGGGTAATGGAATATATTTATTGATGCTGAATAAATGACGTGAGTCAGGAGTTCAACTATGGAGGGTCCTGAGGCTCTTACTAATCTTATAAAGATGAAGCATCCTGGGAGTCTAAATAAATGAGACACAGCTAGTCCTTAAAAGCACATTCAATTCATAATTTTAACCCAGTGTTCCTGCGTTTTTCAGGGTCAATAGCAAAATGCAATATCCTCCCATCTATTTGGTTTTTAGCGATCTTATCTTTGGGGATCAGAATCTCACCAGGGAAAATGAACTAAAGGATAAATCAGCATAACTGTAAATAGTCTCTGCTTGCAGCAAAATGTCTAACACAATCCAAGTTCTCCCTCATCCATTGTTCTGAGGACCAGGAGAAACACAAGGTCAACTCCATAGACAAACAAATGCCTGCCCACTAGAGCTCCAGAAAGAGTGGCTTATGATATTTGAGATTTGTTTCAAGACTTCTTTCCTCTCATGCACAGTCTGAGAAAATAATATTCACTGTAATGACATTCCGAGTAATAAATGCAAGTTCATCAGTGTTTATGCAGTAGTCATAAGATACAGAGCATCGAAAAACTTGCACATGCTTGTCTAAGAATTTTCACTTAGAAATATTACGAAGTTGACACCTGCATGCAATTTTTTGAAAGTTGTTGTTTCATCAAACTGTAACAGATCTTCAAAGTACAAAAATCAGAAGAGTAGAGCTTCCAAGGGGGAAAGGAGGGAAAGGGATGAATTAGGAGATTAGGATTGACATATATACACGACGGATACTACATATAAACTAGGTAAGTTGAGAACCTACTGTATAGCGCAGGGAGCTCAATGCTCTTTGATGACCTGATTGGGAAGGAAATCCAAAAACAAGGGGATATATGTAAATGCATAGCTGATGCACTTTGCTCTACAGCAGAAACTAGCACAACACTTTAAAGCAACTATACCCCCATAAACTTTTTTTTTTTAAAAAA
This sequence comes from Antilocapra americana, assembly GCA_007570785.1. Classification (NCBI taxonomy): domain Eukaryota; kingdom Metazoa; phylum Chordata; class Mammalia; order Artiodactyla; family Antilocapridae; genus Antilocapra; species Antilocapra americana. Next base: position 11,091,794 of record ML663006.1, on the reverse strand, counting down.
AGAGTATACCTTGATAAATTACCACACAGGGAACACACATGTACAACTTCCACCTAGGTCAATAAATAAAACATAGGAATGTCCTCAAATTCCCTGTGGTTTGCCTTCCTGGTCTCTACACACACTCACTCCCCCAACTCCCATATCTCAACACCCCAGTCAGTTCTACCCGTCTTGAAGTTTACGTAGATGGAATCATCACGGTTATATATCCTTTATTGCCTGGTTTATTTCATTCTGAATTTGGCAAGGGCCATCTACCTTTGATGTATATCTATGATGTGCTCATTTTCACTTTGTACATGATGTATTTATGCATGTGTGTGTGCTAAGTCGCTTCAGTCATGTTCGACTCTTTGCAACCCTAGGGACTGCAGCCCTCTTGGCTTCTCTGTCCATGGATTTTCCAGGCAAAAATACTGGAGGGGGTTGCCACTTCCTCCTCCAGAGGATCTTCCCAACCAAGGAATCCAACTCTACACCTTTTAACTTTGGTATATTTGAAATATACCAAAATATTTCATATTTGGTAAACCATTACACTGAGAATTTAGGTTTGTCTGTTGCGGGGCTATTTTAATCATCCCACTAATATCATTCCTGTACACGTGCTTGAGTGCACCGTGTGAAATTGCTGGTTTGGAGTCTATAAATATGTTCCATTTAGATAATACCAGGTGGTTTCCTACAATGGCTGGACTAGTTTTGATTTCCACCTGTAGAATATGAGAAAACCAGTTAATCAAAATCCTCACCAATACTGGGAATGTGTCTGCCTTTCAAAATCTTTAGCCATGTAGGTAGGTATACAAGCAATGCTGCTGTGGTTCTAACTGTCTATGACAAATGAGGTTGAAAACGCTTTGATATATTTATTGGTTGTAGAATATCAGCAATCCATTCCCCAGTATTTACAAGAGTCTTTTCCAGTGGTCAAGACTCTGCTCCCAACGCAGGAGGCATGGGTTCCATCCCTGCATTGGGAACAAACATCCTGCATGCTTCAAGGCATATCACATGGCAAAAAAAAATTATACATATATAAAAAATAAATTAAAATGCCTTTTCAAATGACAACAAAAAATTAAAAAGAAAAAAAATCAAAAACAAAAGTGACTTTTCAAGAATCTGCGATTTTTCTAACAGGTTTTAAATGTCTTTTGCTGATTGAGTCAGAGAAGCTTTATATGTCTCAGATATGAGCTTTTGGTTGATTTTATATGTGCAAATATTTTCTCTCATTCTAGTTTAACTTTCCATGTTCTCTATGTGGTCTTTTAAAAAATAGAAGTTCCCAGTTTTAATGTAGACTAATTCATCAAAATCTCTACCCATTGCTTATTCTGTCTGGCTTAAGAAAGGTTTGCTTATACAAACAGCAGGTTTTCTTATAAAAGTTCTATTCCTTATCTTTTGCCTATAGCTTTAAGAGTCCCATGAGTCTGATTTTTGTATATGAGATTTTGTATATGAGATAATGATCAAAATTTTTTCCTAGATAATATCTATAAAACTGTATCAACATGTTTGCAGTATTAAGACTTCAATCCATGAACCATAGTATACCCCACTGTATATCCAGTCTTTAATTAATCTGAATGATGCTTTATACTTTCCATTGTAGAAGTCTAAAATATTTTTCGTTAGATTTAGTATCCGTTATCTGCTCTGGAAGTTGGTGATGAACAAGGAAGCCTGGCGTGCTGCAGTCCATGGGGTCGCAAAGAGTCGGACACAACTGAGCGACTGAACTGAACTGATCTTCTTTATTCTGCTTTAAATGGAAACATTACTTAACTTCATTTTCTAAGTGTCTGTTACCGTGATACAAAAATATAATTGATTTCTTATACTGATTTGGTATGGAAGTTATCTGAATACATTTACTTATTGATTTAAAAAGCCTCTATATTCTTTTAGCTATACAATCATGCCATCTACAAATAATGACAGTTTCTTTATTCAATCCTTCAATGTTTTTTTCTATCACTCATTAGATTGGCTATGACTTCTGCACAATGGTTAATACAAGTAGTGATACTAGGTGCCTTTGGTCTCATTTTCAGTTACAGAAAGATAGATTTCAATATTTTGCCATCAGATATGATTTACTATAATGGGCTTTCCAGGTGGCTCAGTGGTAAAGAATCCCCTTGTGAATGCAGGAGATGCAGGTTCAATCCCTGGGTTGGAAATACCCCCTGGAGATGGAAATGGCAACCCACCCTCGTATTCTTTCCTGGGCAATCCCATGGACAAGAGGAGCCTAACAGGCTATAGTCTATGAGGTTGCAAAAACGTTGGACACGACTTGGCAACTAAACAACAACAATATCACTTGCCGTAAGTTATATCTTGTGAATATTCTATTGCAGGTCAATATATTCTCCTACTTATGGCTTTACATGTTTCCTTTTTACATCATGGGCATGAAGAAATTTTCAGATTTTTTCTCCATCTATTAAGGTAATTACTGAATTTTCTCTTTTATTTGTTAATACTTTTGTGTCCTTTCCCCATTCAATGTTTAAGAAATTATTTTACTAATATTATAAACTAGCCACATTTTATTTTAAAAAATATCTTCTCATTGAAATTTTTTTTAAAAAGTATAAAATCTTTCCATTTTCTCACAATTCCACCCCCAGAGGTTTTCACTCTTAATCTGTTGGTGCAGAATCTTTCCAAATTTTCCTCTATAGGAGTCCAAACTGAAGTGAAATTATTAAACATATGATCTACAGTCTTCTTAGCATAGTTCTCCTTGAGGATAAGATATTACTGTAGCTAAATCTATATTTGATTGCCTAATAGAGAAAAATATATTTTTAGTTTGTGGTTTTTCCAGATTTAGTAAAGATAGTTATATAAAAAGTTACATAACTGTCTGGCTAAAATCCCAATGAGTTCTTGAACAAACTCATCAAATCAGTAAAATTAATACCAGTCAGCTGAATCTGGTAAGCTCATATTTTTAGTCCCAAACTGAAATGCTTTAATACATTTTTTTAAACCCCAGATATCTTTATTGGATCAGCTAGAAATTTAATGCAGCATGGAGGAAATAGCATGGACTCTTGAATCTTCCATTTATCCATCTTCCCACCTGATGTTGTGGGGCTCCCCAGGTGGTGGTAGTGGTAAAGAATCCACCTGCCCATGCAGGAAACAGGAGATACTGCTGCAATCCCTGGGCCGGGAAGATTCCTTGGAGTAGGAAATGGCAAGCTGCTTTAGTATCCTTGCCTGAAAAATCCCATGGGCAAAGGTGCCTGATGAGCTACAGTCCATAGGGCCACCAAGAGTCAGACGCAACTGAGTGGCTGAGCACACAACTGGTGTTGTGGGGCTACTTAAGACGTGCCTGGTTGGGCATCTGGGTTGCTCTGGAGAGCGGGGTGAACCGGACAGCTGTGGCCCCCGCCTCCACAGCAGAGAAAACAGAAATGAAGCATCAGCAGCGCCATGTACTGTTATCAAAAGAATGACCTGAAAGCACGCAGCACACACATTCAGGAGGGAAATGACCTTCAACTAATGGAATCTGGAAACATAGTGGAGACAGATCACAGAGATTCCCACGAATGAGTCTGGATTTTATCCTAAGGGCAATAGAAGTCACGCAGCCCATCTTACACAGGGCGGTGGTGTGGTCATGTTGGGTTGCCCAGTAAGAAGTTACGGAAAAACCCCAACAAGCTTTTTGGCCAACCCGACATACGTGTTTGAAATTCATCAAAAACTCCTTCCTGTTCTCTGGGGCCATTGTAATAGGCCAAATAATAAACAATGGAGCCTAGACTACCACCAGGGAAGACCAAGAGCATGGTTATAAGAGAAACATGGCCAGGAGCTGGAATTCAGTAGACTTTGTGATCAGATAGAGAAGAGAGGAGAGAGAAAATAATCAAGGGCAATATTCTCATTGTTCCCATGAATAACTGGGTATATACCAGAGACCCAGGAGCTGCCTAGGGGGTCAGCAAAGCTGCCTCCGACAGGACCTTCCATTATAGGGGAGATGAGTGAACTGAACAGTATCTCTGAGCCCTCCCCACCCCCTAAGACAGTTGTTGTTCATTTGCTAAGTTGTATCTAACTCCTTGCAGGCCCATGAACCGCAGCCACCAGGCTTCTCTGTCCTTCACTATCTCCAGGACAGTAATCATAACCATAAATAGTCTCATACAACATGCACTATCCACTTGTTATTTTCCATCCAATATTTTAGAAAATACTTTATTAATATTTTAAACTAGTCATAAATATCTTATTTTGAAATATCTTCACATTGAAATAGCTGTTCACTTTGGTTAAGCTGAAGTGCTTAACCGAGGTGAACTCAAAGGTGCCTGGCCATGATCCAATAGAATCAGAATCATTTCCTCCCACTTTACACATGAGATTGCTAGAGCACGCAAGGATCCTGAGATGACCCAAGGATGCTCTGTTCACCTCCCTGCTAAGCAGAGCTTGGAAAGCTGACAGCAGGTTATAACTTCCCTGGGCCCTATCCCTTCTGTTGGAAGGGAAGATCAGACCCACCATGGAAGATGTGAGGGTAAAGGGAGTCTAATAGTCACACTGGGCTGACACCACGGCCGTGAGTGTTACATAAGTCCACACCCAGAGCAGGGTGAGCGCCGTGGAAGGAAGCCTCATTAATGCACTTCACTTTGGAGTGACCTTACCCAGTACCCACAGAGGATGACAAAGGCTCCTGCAAATAGAAGCCCCCCGGGAACATTGTGAATCCCCCATGCCTGCCAAGGGACCCCAGGGATGTGCCTGCATTTCTCTGGGCCTCAACTTTGCCACCTGTAAATTGGATCACAAGCATTCCTCCTGCTCAGGGTTGCTGGGGAGTTTACGTGGATTTCTGGCCTACCCCTTGGAGCCTGGAGTAAGGGCTCAGGGGTGGCCATTCACCACAGACCACCCTGGGGCAGCAGGGACAAGGGAGACACACAAAAGTGCAGGACCAGGCCTTGAGGCCACCCCAAGACAAGGGGAAGGGGAGTTAACAGCTGTCCTCGTAGCTTATCTGCAGTTCAGAAAACCACTTGTTAATTCTGCCCTTTGTCAGCCTGAAACCACAGACAGGTCAGGTGTGATCAGAGACTTATCCTTAGCTGCCCAGAGGCCATTCAGCTCCAAACTAACTAAGCTAGAGGAAAGTGCAAGTGAAGTTGCTCAGTCGTGTCTGACTCTTTGCAACCCCATGGACTATAACCTACCAGTCTCCTCTGTACATGGAATTTTCCAGGCAAGAGTACTGGAGTGGATTGCCATTTCCTTCTCCAGGGGATCTTCCAGATACAGGAGTTGAACCCAGGTCTCCTGCATTGCAGGCAGACGCTTTACGGTCTGAGTCACCAGGGAAGCTAGAGGAGTAAAGGATTAATTCACAGATGATTGATTACAGACAGATTTATTTTTAAAGGAAGGCACAACTTAAGGATGTTTAGTTGAGGAAACATATGAAATGACATCATACTCAGTTTCTGGGACTTTTAAATAATATGAACCACCTTCCAGGGTCAGGACTAGGGTGAAACAAGCAAGGCATCCAGGACTCAGAATTTGAGGAGGCACCAGTGCTTGGGTACTTGCCTGCACCTACACAGCCAGAGAGCAAGTGACACCTTAAATTTTGCACCCTGGAGTGTGGAGAAAAGGGAATTCTCTTACACTGTTGTTGCCAGTGTAAATTGGTGCAGCCACTATGGATAACAGTACAAGATTCCTTTAAAAACTAAAAATAGAACTACCATATAACACTGCAATCCCACTCCTGGGTATACACCCAGAAAGAAGCATAATTCCAAAAGATACATACACCCCAAAAGATACATGTACATGCTCTGATACATAATACTCAGAGCATGCAGGCAACTTAAATGTCCATCAACAGAAGAAGAGATAAAAGAAGATGTGGTACATATATACAATGGAATATTACTCAGTCATAAAAAAGGAATGAAGTTGTGCAGTTTGCAGAGATAGACCTAGAGACTGTTATACAGAGTGAAGGAACTCAGAAACAGGAAAACAAATATGATATAATATTGCTTATGTGTTGAATCTAGAAAAATGATACACAGATGAACTTATTTCCAAAGCAGAAATAGAGACACAGACATAGAGAATGAACATATGAATACGGGGTTGGGAGGGAGTGAGGTGGGGTGAACTGGGAGATTGGTATTGACACATGTGCGCTGTTGATATTGTGTATTTATAAAATAGATAACTAATGAGAATCCACTGCATAGCACAAGGAACAGCACAATGCTCTGTGTTGATCTAAATGGGAAGGAAATTCAAGAAAGGGTGGCTATATGTATATGGATATTTTATCCACTTTGCTGTACAGCAGAAACTAACACAACATTGTAAAACAACTACACTCCCATAAAAATTAATTAAAAGCAAACAAACTAATATGTACCCTTAGAACTTGCTTTCTGGCTCTAGTCTAGCCCCTGCCACCATTACAAAGTTAACATTTTCATGTAAATGATCTCAGTAAATTACTCAAGCCTCATTGCTGCCAGGCTGAGTCACAGCCGGAGAAGGAAAAAGATACTCCTACCCTCTTGTTTCCTGCCAGGACTGGAGGCCAATCTCTCCACCTACTACAGTCTCTGTGATCTACCCAGAGATTTCCTTAAATCCCCACTAAGTGATTTCCTGGCTATGATCTTAGTAATAGCTGATGTTAGGCACTCCATGAAATTGCAGAGTGGATCCTAGGCTGAAAAAAAGATCCTACTCTTCTTTGCCTAATGGAAGGACTTGAACTAGGAAATGCTTGGAGCTTTTTGGGGTTCTAAGTGTTTCCTGGTAGAAAGAACACTTATCCTGTTTGACACTTTGCATGGGAGCCCATGCTGTGTACAGCTTGTTGACAACTTAAAAGTTATTCCACCGAGGTCAGAATCACCTTGACATGTTTTTACTTAGACTTGGAGTTGGCATGCTGATAATATCAGTAGTGAGTCCAATATGTAATCAGTCTCTTATGTAGCAGACACTGGGAATTTTCACTGTAACCATAACCTTAGCTCCAAAGAAAGTTACTATTATTGCCATACTTTAAATATAAAACAGTTAGCTAGTATGAGAGAGAGAGTTTGTGTGTTACTCTTCTACATACTTTATGTCTTTTTGTTTATAGTACTTTCACAGAGTCTGCAAAAGGTAGGTGTTGCTATTATTCCCATTTCACAGGTGAGACTGAGGGAGATAAATGCTTGACAAGCTATGGAAAAGTTAATAACTGTGTTTAATCATCTGTATTTTGTCCATGCTATGAGCAGCTTCATGCGTTTCAAAAATTTTTAAGATTCCCTGCTAGGAACTTCCCTACTGGTCCAGTGGTTAAGAATCCACCCTCCTACATAAAGGACAAAATGATTTCTGGCCAAAGAACTAAGAACCCACATGCTGTGGAGCAACAAAGAGCCTGCGTACTGCAACTAAGACCTGTAGCCTTCCAGGTTCCCTGTCTATGGGAATCTCCAGGCAAGAATACTGGAGTGGGTTACCATGCCCTCCTCCAGGGGATCTTCCTAACCCAGGGATCGAATCCACATCTCATATGTTTCCTGCATTGGCAGACAGGTTGTTTACCACTAGCGCCACCTGGGAAGACTGAGCCACCACAAAAGACCCCATCTAATACCCAGCAGAATCAAAATCAAACAAATAAATATAAAAAAGATTCCCTTCTAAATTACTAAAAAATCGGAGTGGAAGAATCAATCAATATGCAGACATTAAAGCTTTATAAATTTGCAATACTTATAACATCATTATTCTTTTCCCTAATAGGGCAGGTAATCAATGTTACTTGGAAGGGGAAAGCTATAGTGTGGACCCTGAAACAGAAGTATAATCAGTCGTATCACAGAGATAACATCACAGATGTCAGCAGGCCTCCACAACAACCATTCTGTGTTGGGATAAATGTGTAAACATAAAATTGGAGACTTGCACCTAAGTCAGTGGGCAGGATAAATATTACCAGGGCTTCTTTTTTATAATTATTTTTCATGAACTACCACAACTTCCAACAGATGGGGATATAATGGAAACAGTGATAGACTTTATTTTCTTGGGCTCCAAAATCATTGCAGATGGAGACTGAAGCCTTGTAATTAAAAAACCCTTGCTCCTTGGAAGAAAACCTATGACCAACCTAGACAGCATAATAAAAAGCAGAGACATTACTTTTCCAACAAAGGTCTGTCTATTCAAAGCCATGTTTTTCCAGTAGTCGTGTATGGATGTAAGAGCTGGACTGTAAAGAAAGCTGAGTGATGAAGAATTGATGCTTTTAAACTGTGGTATTGGAGAAGACTCTTGAGAGTCCTTTGGACTGCAAGGAGATCAAACCCGTTGATCATAAAGAAAATCAGTCCTGAATATTCATTGGAAGAATGGATGCTGAAGCTGAAACTCCAATACTTTGGCCACCTGATGCAAAGAACTAACTCATTGGGAAAGACCCTGATGCTGGGAAAGATTGAAGGCAGGAGGAGAAGGGGACAACAGAGGATGAGATGGTTGGATGACATCACTGACTCAATGGACATGAGTTTGAGCAAGCTCCAGGAGTTGGTGATGAACAGGGAAGCCTGGTGTGGTCCAGTCCATGGGGTTGCAGAGTCAGACATGACTGAGCGACTGAACAGAACAGAACTGAACCACAACCCCCAGTACTGTATCCCCTTACTGAGTTGAAGAGACATGAACTGAAGACCTAGAGACGATCTTGTTGAGTGAAGTAAGTCAGACAGACAGAGAAATATCGTAGGACACCTTTATATGCAGAATCTAAGAAGAAATGATACAATGAACATATTTACAAAACAGAAACAAACTCATAGACTTAGAGGACCAGCTTATAGTTACCAGGGAGGAAGGTTGGGGGGGAAGGGATAGTTAGGTAGTTTGGGATGGACATGTACACACTGCTATATTTAAAATGGATAACCAACAAGGACCTACTGTATAACACAGGGAACTCTGTCCAGTGCTATGGCAGGGACTTCCTAGTGGCGCAGTGGGTAAGGAATCCATTTGTCAGTGCAGGGGACACTGGTTCAATCTCTGGTCTGGGAAGATCCCACATGCTGCAGGGCTACAGAGCCCATGCTCTGAAACAACCCATCCCCCAGTGAGAAGTCTGCACACCGAAACAAAGAGTAGCCCCTGCTCACCACAACTAGAGAAAGCACACACAAAGCAACGAAGACTCTGCACAGTCAAAAAAAAAAAAAAAGGTATATGGCAGCCGGGGTAGGAGGGGAGTTCAGGGGAGAATGGTACATATATATGTATGGCTGAGTCCCTTTGCTGTGCAGCTGAAATTATCAGAACATCGTTTAGTGGCTATGTGCTCAGCCACTTCAGTCGTGTCTGACTCTCTGTGACCCTATGGACTTTAGCCCACCAGGCTCCTCTATCTATGGGGTACTCCAGGCAAGAATACTAAAGTGGGTTGTCCTGCCCTTTTCCAGAGGATCTCTCCAACCCAGGGACTGAACACCCATCTCTTGCTTCTCCTGCACTGCAGGCAGATTCTTTACCACTGAGTCACCTGGGAAGTCCACTAAGTGGCTATGCGCTGTGCTGTGCTTAGTTGCTCAGTTGTGTCCAATTCTTTTCGACCCCTTGAACTGTAGCCCACCAGGCTCCTCTGTCCATAGGGATTCTCTGGGCAAGAATACTGGAGTGTGTTGCCACATTCCAATACAAAATTGAGTTATTTTTTAAAAACATATCATAAAGAGATTACAAAAGTAATAGACAGGAAAAGAACAAGAGAAAGTAGAAGATAGGGGACAGGGGGGTGAATGCAAGGCAGAGAAAAAGAAAACAGCAGCTGCCTACCCATGGGAAACTCAAATCCCACGTTGCATTTCCTATAATAAAAGTCACCACCGTGCTTTATGTTAAGCTTTGGTTAACAGGGATAAAATGTAAGCTCTCAGTGACAGAGAATCATGCTTTGAGATTCGTCTTAATATATTATTCACAAGTTGTACTTAAGCAACCGAGGCACTGAGTATACTTTCTCTCACAAACATAAACTCAAGGGCCAAAGAACATTCAGCTGGAGACCTTGGATGCTCCGTTTCATGCAGAGTTGCAGGTTTGCTGCATGACTGATGGGTATTCCTTTCACACGTGGAATTTCTAAGACCCATGCCTCTCTTCCTCACCAAGGGGAAGGGTATTTCACTCAAGACCCTCTGAAAGATTTTGACTTCAATAAGGGTCTTAAGTCATCGATTGTGGGATCATGGACTGGCCATCTAATTCACTGTGCCTCTAATGAGATCAGGTATGCAACATATAACATCTGTCATGTGTTTTAAATGATTAAATTTGCAGTAATTTTTTCCAGCAACAACAGCGAGCTAAGAAATATTACCCTTAGTCCTCCAAGAGGCTGATCATAGCCTGATTTCAACAAGCATCACAAGGACTTCTCCAGTGGTTCAGTGGCTAAGACTCCAAGCTCCCAATGCAAGGGGCCTGGGTTTGATCCCTGATCAAGGAACTAGATCCCTCATGCCACAACTAAAAGATCTTGCATAGTGAAACTAAGACCTGATGCAGCCAAATACACAAATAATAAATTTTTAAAAAACACAAGCATCACTTAAGTTTGAAATAAAATATCACCTCCCTGTGAGGATGCTCCCTGACTCCCTAGCTACATAAAAGCACATATCCTTCTCTCTCCTGATGCCATAGAGATGCTCTGTTCCATCACTCTGACTTGAACAATACATCGTTCATTAAAATTATCTATGTGTTTATCACCAGGTGCCCGCTGTGTTGGGACATGGGCTCCTTTGGGCAGGGATCTTATATACTCTGTTCCTGCATGCCTCTATCACCCAGAATAAAGTTCATTACAAAAAGATATCGGACAAAAGGCTTGTCAAGATGAGCAAGAAGGCAGATGTTCACACATTACCTCTGTCAAGTGTAAAATAGAAAAGGGAGACATGGGTAGTCCAGTGGTTAAGACTCCACACTCCCAATCCTTGGGGGAGTTGGTTCCATCCCTGGCCAGGGAACTAAGATCCCACATGCCACACAGAATGTTCAAAAAGAAAAAGAAAGAAAGAAAAAGGAAATGTATATGGGCTCTAGAGTCAGACTGTTGAGTCCCATTACCAACTCCTTCATTTACCAGGTCTGTGCAACCCTGGGAATTTGCTTCAACTCCCTGAAGCTCTGATTTCTCATGTACAAGTGGTGGTATACACCGTTTCTAGCTCCTGGGGTTGCTGTGAGGATACCCCGAGAAACTCTCATGCCATCTGCCTGGCACATTAAAGGCCAATATGAGCTTTTGTCTGGGATGATCTGGGATGAGATTCCAGGAGGCATCCCCCATTCTCTTGTTCTCCTGCTATTACTAGGAAAAGAGCTTGCCCTCATCTTCTCTTTGGATATTTATCACACCTTGACTCAGCTTGACTTAAAAGCATTCAGGAGAGAACTCCAATAAAAAACACATGTTCTGCAATGGACTTGAAAATTTTGTTGCATTTTAAAATTTTTGCATATAAATTATACTCGTATTTTTTGTTTCGAGTGACAAGCCCATCTCAAATGAGTTTCAGCAAAAGGGAATGTCTTGGCTCATGTGCCAGATGAAGGAAATGATTCAGGGAAAGTCATTGCTTCAGGCATGGCTGGATCCAGGGCCTGAGAAATAGAACATGTTCTGTTTCTATCTCTCCACTGGTCAACTCCACCCACTCAGGTTACAAAGACTGAAGGGGAAGTGGGAGGAGGCCTTGAAGAAGCATCGATGGTATTGATACAAAAGGAACAGAGGATGGGAAACAAAATGGTGAAAAACTCAAAGAAAAGGTGTTCTGTATACTCCTTGAACCTGGAGAGGCCTGGAGAAAAGAAACCTTGCTGAAGGAAAATGTATACAGCCACTATGGAGAACAGTGTGGAGATTCCTTAAAAAACTGGAAATAGAACTGCCATATGACCCAGCAATCCCACTGCTGGGCATATACACCAAGGAAACCAGAATTGAAAGAGACATATGTACCCCAATGTTCATCGCAGCACTATTTACAATAGCCAGGACATGGAAGCAACCTAGATGTCCATGGGCAGATGAATGGATAAGAGAGCTGTGGTACAGCTATTAAATTACTCAGCTATTAAAAAGAATACATTTGAATCAGTTCTAATGAGGCGGATGAAACTGGAGCCTATTATACAGAGTGAAGGAAGCCAGAAAGAAAAACACCAATACAGTATACTAATGCATATGTATGGAATTTAGAAAGATGGTAACGATGACCCTATACACTAGACAGCAAAAGAGACACAGATGCATTAAACAGTCTTTTGGACTCTGTGGGAGAAGTCGAGGGTGGGATGATTTGAGAGAATAGCATTGAAACACGTATATTATCATATGTGAAACAGATGGCCAGTCCAGGTTCGACAGGGTGCTCAGGGCCGGTGCACTGGGATGACCCTGAGGGATGGGATGGGGAGGGAGGTGAGAAGGGGGTTCAGGATGGGGAACACATGTACACCCATGGCTGATTCATGTCAATGTATGACAAAAAAAAAACCAGTATAATGTTGTAAAGCAATTAGCCTCCAATTAAAATAAATAAATTTTTTTAAAAAAGAAAATGTCACTTAGATTGCTAAAGGAAATTTGCAACAGCAATCATGAGGTTCTTTAGAGACAATGTATGAAAGAGTTTTATTTCCATGTGCAATTGTCAAAATAGAGCATCTTCTCTGGTCCCCTGGAAGGTGAATCCATTGTCCTTGTGAGGGCTGCAGGTTTACTTCTGAAATTGTATCCAATATGGGTACCCAGTGTGACTAAAAGCTTCGTCTTAAAGTCTGAAGTTCCAGGGACTTCCCTAGTGGTCCAGTAGTTAAAACTCCATGCACCAAACCAGGGGACTCGGGTTCAATCCCTGGCCAGGGAACTAAGGTCCCACATGCTAAGTGGTACAGCCAAAAATTACTTTTAAAAATTAAAAAAAAAAGTCTGCTGTTCTGTCCTTCAGGTTTTCAGACATCTGTGTACAAAAAGATTTCATATATGACCAGCTCTTATGGGCTGCACTGTGCTCCCCCCAAATGCATAGGTTGAAGCCCTAATACCTAGTGCCTCAAAACATGACCACATTGGGAAACAAGTTCATTGAAGACGTAAATACTTTTTTAAAAATTTGGCTGCACCAGGTCTTAGTTGTGGCAAGTGGAATCCTTGGGTGTGACATGCAAACTCCTAGTTGTGGCATGTGGGATCCAGTTCCCTGACCGGGAATCGAACCCAGGCCCCCTGCATGGGAGCGTGGAGTCTTAGCCGCTGGACCACCAGGGGAGTTTCACTGATGTAATTCCTAAACATGAGGTCATTAGGGTGGACCCTTATCTAACATGACTGGTGTTCTGAGACGTGGACATTTGGAGACAGACACAACACAGAACACCATGTGAAGATGAAGGCAGGAGTGGGGGTGATGTTTCTACAAGTTAAGGAAAGCCAAGGATCGCCCACAAACCACCAGTGGCTGGAGGAGAAGTCATAGCAGATTCTTCCCTGGAGCCTCCACAAGGAACCAACGCTGCCCACACTCTGCCCTTGGACTTCCAGCCTCCAGAACTGTGAAGACGTTTCTGTTATTTAAGCATCTGCAATACTCCGTCCCAACAGAACTTGTAAATGAACACATCTGCCAAGGAGATGTGAAGCTGGATGTGAGATGAACAGATTCCTGGGGCCAAAATGCCAAGGGAAAGCCCAGGGCCCATCACCCACTTCTGCTGGCCCTTGTCCGTGCCCTTAAAGCATCTCAGTGGAAACGGGACACAGTGAGATTACGTTACGGGAGCTGGCAGCAAGGAACAGCGGCATGGGAACCACTATAGGTGCATCAGTTGTCCTCAGAAATGTTTTTGTGATTAAGAAATCAGCTGGGGAAGTCAGCTGATGACAAGCAGCCTACAAAATGAAGGTTTTGCAAAATATCATTAAATTGTCACAGGCCCACTGCTTCCACAATGATGTACAATAATTCTGCGATGCTAGCCCAAACCAGGCAAAGTAATCTCCTTATGCAAAATGCATGTGATTAATAAAAGATGAACATTTTTATTCAGCCGTTCTTGCCCTTCCAAATACTAATTATATTTATTCCTTTTTATTCATGCAAAGTTTTGTTATATAAATGTAATCATGGTTTGGTAAATCTATAACCATGTACAGGACAGCAATGCTGATCACATCACTTCAGCTAAGACTTACAAAGCGTTTCATTAAAATGATGTTCTGCCCTGAGGTTCACCCAGTGAATTGAATGTGTGACAATAGAATAATGCCACAAGCATACCAGGTACTTTTAAAAAACCTCTTTACTTATTATCAGCCAATGTTGTGGGAAAATTTCCTTGTCTCCAAAGTGATGGAGAAAGGAGGTTAGGAATTAAACCATCTACAACCCCCTTGTCTTTTGAAGTAAAATGCTGACTCGAGAGTTAATGATGGGGATACGTGCAGATGTATAAACAAAGCATGGCTGCTGGGGCTAAGAAACTGGAAACAATTTAGACTGTAATTCTGCCACATCACAGCGTTACCAAATTCCCACTGCCCTGAAAGATGCAGATTAAAGTCCTGACACACATTCCTAAATTGTTGTTTATAGGAAGCAGACCTCCTCCAGATGAAAACTGCCGACCAAAAGAACACAGACCTTAGACTAGCTGAACCAGAAAGTTGATGATGTTTGAAACTTCTCCTTGATGCCAGCCAGTCCTAGAACTGTCCATGAGCTGATCACTCCCTGCTCCTAAACCCCTCCCTAAACACAGTCTTCAGGGCATTAGCCTGCTGCAGTCGCCTTTGCCTGGAAAAGAAATAAAAGCTACTCTTCCCTACTTCACCCAAAATCCTGTCTCTATGTTTCTGTTCAGCGCCAGTGAACAGAGGCCAAGTTTCAGCAACAGAAAGATGGCAAACATAGAAACACCTCTGTTTCACAAAAGTCTTTGTTCTAGCTTTTTATTTCCTGGTTTGTATTGGGAAAAATGAAAGCATCAGCCTTTCAAAAATAGTGTGGGCAAAAAAAAAAAAGTTTCAGCAGAGGCAGAACTCTTGTAGATTTCTTTGAAGTCATTTGGCTAAATACAATGTTCTTATACTCCACCTCCTGCAGTACTTCCTAGTGCCCTTGGCTGGAGGAAGTACAAGGGAAGATGGCAGGGAGGGTTGTTCAGAGATATTTATGATGCATAAAAGATCCTGTGGGAGTGAATGAATGGCTTATCTGTGGCCTCTTACAAGCACAGGGCATCCACTTAAATGAAGGGAGAAAAATGTAACATGGTATCCAGTTTCCCTCTAGGTAAGAAAATCGTTTACAATTAACCCCATCTCTTTGACTTTGTTCTTTCCAGGGCACCATGTTGGGCAAGACTCACCAAGAAATGTTCACGCTTGAGCACATCTGCCCTGGATCCTCCTTGGGAGATTTCTCCTAAACCTTTAAAGTATTCCTGTGCCTACAAGGTTCTCCTGAGCTGACAGTGATGTCAGTGATGTGAAAACTTGCTGATGAAGGAAGATACATGTTTCTTTGTGTAAAAGAGGTGGCCAGAGGGAGGTGCTAATTTGCATTGGTTTTTAGAAATGAATCTGTCAGTATCACAAGAATTTACACACAGGTCTGTAAAAAGGAGGGTTTCCCCAATGGCTCAGAGGGTGAAGAATCTGCCTGCAATGCTGGAGATGATGTGGTTTCAAGCCCTGGGCCAGGAAGAACCCCTGGTGGAGGAAATGGTAACCCACTCCATTCTTGCCTGAAAAATCCTGGTGTGCTACAGTTCATAGGGTCATAAAAGAGTTGGACATGACTGAGCGACTAAGTACATGATAAGGAGAAAAAACCCAGGACAAAGGAGACTCCCTTCTTCTGGTTAAAGTGAAGTGAAAGTCGCTCAGTTATATCTGACTCTTTGCAATCCCATGGACTATACAGTCCATGGAATTCTCTAGGCCAGAATACTGGTGTGTATAGCCTTTCCCTTCTCCAGAGGATCTTCCCAACCCAGGGGTTGAACCTAGGTCTCCCACATGGCAGGCAGATTCTTTACCAGCTGAGCCACAGAGTAAAGGCAGGTCATTTATGTAGTAGTGAAGTTTTAAGATCAAGTCAGGGAGAGACAGAATAGGTTAATGATCAAACTCCTCATTTACACTGTAGCATACCTATTCCATTTTTCTACAGCAATTGTTTTAACAAATGCACTTTTCTCCCACCAACATTTATGATCTCAATATTATAGATCAGCAGAACTATCAATATTTAAAACTTCTTAATATTCAAAGAATGTATTTGCCCTCTCGAGCAAGTAGCCTTAGGGAACAACTCGATTTTATGTTGATGGGATATGGACCAGGTATACCTATAATCTGAATTTTATGGTAGCTGCTGTATAAATATTTACCAACATCTTCTTTATCTCTCCAAGATGATGTAAGGTCCAGTGCAACATTCTCTCCTGTGCGAAAACCAAAAAGCATAGCAAATCCGGGACCACACTGCTCAGAAGCCCTTGTAAAGGTTGTAAAGGTTTTTCCCTATGCCTAAACTACAAATCATATGATTTGTTTTTTTTTTGGCCACCCAGCATGTGGGATCTTAGTTCCCTGACCAGGGATCAAACCTGTGCCCCTGGCATTGGAAGCACAAAGTTTTAACCACTGGACAACCCAGGATGTCCCCAAATCATACAATTTATATTGAACACTGCTTTCCTTCTAGGAGTCTGAAATTTTGGTATGTAACAGGCAGAAGATGCCTCCTATGAACAGCTCTCAATAAATACCCTGGGTGTTGAGTCTCTAATAAGCTGGCTAGTAGTCAACATCTCATTCATGTTGTCATAAACTGAGACTGGTGGAATTAAAGACATTCTGTGCAACTCCCCGGGGAAGGGACTTTGGAGTCTTGAACCCAGTTTCCTGCAGGTACTTCCATATGCATTTTCCCTTTGATGATTTCACTTTATATGCATATTTTTTGCTGGCCTTGTTTCTGTTCATGGAAGATCAATGGATCTTCAAGTAGAATGTGGTTCTTTTCTCCTTTTATCCCTAAACAAACTTTGTGAGTCTATTTAGGATGACCAGCCATCACATGATACATTAAAAATACCCTTAACCCAGTACACAGACAACTTGTGTATTCATGGACTCTGTCTCATTAGCTTCATGGGAACCCCGTCCCCCACATCTTTACTGGATCGTGGCCTCCAGCATTTCTCAGGAGAAAGGTTTATACTGACTTTTCTCCGATCGTTTTCCTTCTTAAATTGGTTAATGCAAAGCTGAGGTTTATACTCCTCACAGAACTGAGACATTAGCAGAGGGTGGAAAGATATCCATCCGACTTCAACCAATAATGCCTTTTAATATGCAAGGAGGCTTTGTGCTCTGTGCCTTAAGATCAATTAAGCAAGTTCATTCTTCCGCGCCTCTGGGCTCAGACGTGAAGTTTTTGTCTTAACTAGCAAGAGCAGGTCCCTATGGCCTTAAGATGGAAGGAAACCACTGAGAATCCACAGCCCCCAGGCCCACCCAGCTGTGCTCACAGCGTCCAGACTACTGGTCCAAAACAATTGCCTGCAGCTCAAATTTCTAAACAAATCCAATGTTGGAGGTCTTACCCTGATATCTGCAGACTACTTTCCTTCTCAAAGGTCTGTTTTGAGCCTCCCTTGTTTTTTCCAAGATTGACCTGCACAACGTTAAAAACTAAATTAAATTTGTTGCCAGTATATAAAACAGATTTTAAACCACATTCCAGATTTCTGACATCTCGTGAACTAATCAGAATAATCAGTCTTTCTAAGGACCACACATCAACATGAGGATACCTAAGAGAGGGGTGGTCCATTTTTTTGTCTCTGATGTTTAGCCAACTTCCCTTCACCTCCCTGGTCCTGGCATTTTATTTGGCAGTTTATTTACTTTTGGTCACCCTGTTGGCTTGCAAGATTTCAGTTTCCCAACCAGGGATGGAGTTTCTGCCATAGCAGTGAAGGCTCAGAGTCCTCATCTCTAGGCCAGTAGGGAGCTTCCAGTCCTGGCATTTTAATTTCCATTGCCTGATTTTAAAGTTTTACATGGGCATGATTTCCACACTGACATGCCTAGTAGGAGCCCATGTGTTGATTCTATCACATTTTTTTTTCACTAAGTCTTCTTTAAAAAAATAAATAAAGTCCACTTAAGGATGCCCATAGCAACCTTCCTTTGGACTTCCGTGGTGCCTCAGGTGGTAAAGTGTCTGCCTACTACAGTGTGGGAGACCCAGGTTCAATCCCTGAGTCAGAAAGATCTGGAGAGGGAAATGGCAACTCACTCCAGTATTCTTGCCTGGAAAAATCCCATGGACGGAGGAACCTGGTAGGCTACAGTCTGTGGGGTCACAAAGAATTGGACACAACTGAGTGACTTCACTTTCACTTACAGCAGCTTAGCAACTGCTTACCATGTTAATGGCAGGAATTCTGGCATTGGCCTGCCTGAATTGAGACCTGGCTCTGAAACTTTCTTAAGCAAGCCCAGGCACTGCTTCTGTTTCCTCATCTGCAAAATAGGGATAATAATGTAATCTACGTGATAGATGTTTCCCAGGTGGCATTAGTGGTAAAGAAGCCACCTACCAATGCAGGAGACTTAAGGGATGTAGATTCAGTCCCTGGGTTTGGAAGATCCCCTGGAGAAGGGAATGGCAATCCACTCCATTATTCATGTCTGGAAAATTCCATGGACAGAGGAGCCTGGTGGGCTAGAGTCCATGGGGTCACAGAGTTGGACACAGCTAAGCACTCACCCACCTTATTGATAGATAAGTAGACAGATTTTTTTTTTCAAGACTTTATTTCTCATTTTCCCTGGTACCATAGTAATCTTTCTAAGGTTTTGTTTTGTTTATTTTTTGGCCATACTACACAGCTTGTAGGATCTTAGTTCCACAACTAGGGATCAAACTCAGGCCCATAGCAGTGAAGGTGTAGAGTCTTTACCATTGGAATCCTGGGGAAATCCCCATAGTAATCTTCTTTGGAAAAAATTGAGCAACAAATTTAAAGTAAGGTTTCTAGTGTTTCTGAAGCTTTGTTGGTCATGAATTACTTGGTTGAAGTATCTATTGATGACAGGGCCCTTTGATAACCATGAGACTCAAGCTACTTTCTGCTAGAGCATCAGCGAGAAGCATCAACTCAGACATTCTCCAAATCTTCCTTCTATGCTCTACCTCTGTCCATCTGTTCCTGCTTGGGACAATTGTTGCTGTCCCCAGCATAGCAGGATTCAGAGAGACCTAGCTGAAGTGGACAGTAAAGGAACAACATTTTTGGTTTTGCTTTTGGTTTCCAGGTGCTCAGAAACAAAACTCATACTGAGGACTCAATGGATAAACAAATCTCAGTTTTGGAAATTCAAAATGAAGCATCTAGTTATCAGAGAGATAGGAATGTTTTTGAAATTGCTGGAGGGACTTCCCTGATGGTGCAGTGGCTAACACTTCATGCTTCCACTCCTGGGAGCATGGGTTCAATCCCTGGTCAGGGAACTAAGATCCCACATGCCACCTGACACACCCAAAAAATAAACAAAACTTAAAAAAAAAAAAAACAAATGCTGGAAACATGGCATAAGGATTCTAGGCCCCAGGCAGTGACACAGGCTGGTGGAAGGAAGAGCTTTGAGCTGATTCAGTTTAATTATAGGATCTCTCATATTCTTACCAGAAAGCCCCGGGCCCCAAGGGAATATATGGTAGCCCTCATGGACACCTAGAGCCAAGGAGCCATTGGCAAGCACATTAAATTTACATAACATTTTAGGGGGGGAAATGGAGACAACCACAATATTTGCCTGGCTTTGTGCCTTCCCTCCTGGCAACCTTACATAGCACTGGCCTGAGCGTTTCAGCTCAAAAGTTGGCTTCTGGGCAACTGGGAAGAGCCTAGAAACCCAACACCTGTGATTGTGTATTTTTATGACTATTTTTTGAGTCGGAGATAAAGTGACTTTGTCTCATTTGTCTCTTATCCAAATCATCCTGGTTTGGGGGCATCACCTGCTTTCTATATTCCAAAATGTCCCAAGGTTGCAGCAATAAAATCTCTTTTTGTTGAATTCAAGAAACAGGGAGATGAAGGCTGTAGGTGCCAAAATCCATAATGGGATTTGTCTGCAAAGCCACTTGTGGATTTCCTACTCCCATTTCCATGTCCTAGATGGACCAGATGTTGGGTGGAAAAAGGGAAGCAAATGGCAGAAATGAGGACACCTTGTCTACTTTCCCTGGACTTGCCTCACTTCTTCCTTGCTCAGGAAAGTTCAAGAATAGCAGAAAGAATTCTGAATTTTAGACCCAGTGAGGTCACCACTCAGTTCTATAACTCTGGGGACACCAGTCATACTGTGTTTTAAGTGATGAGTTTGGATTTTTAAGGCTAGGGGACCACTTGGGAGACTGGAAGTATCAGGGTTTCTTGATTGTTAATGAACTCTTATCCACCAGAGCAAACACATTAAAAATTATTTACGTTGAATCATAATGAAATGCATTTCTCAAATCATCAGTGCTTCTACAACATGCCTTGTATGTAGAAGGAATACAGCAAGTAAACCTGGTTTGATCAAATGGCATCAATAGATTAATGACAGAAGACATAGATTTGTTGCTAGCATGGCACATTTACTGAAGAGAGAGGTCGGTGTGGATTGGGCCAAGCACTGAACTTTGGAGGCCTTTTCTCACCAAATGCTTCCAACAATGCTCTGCCATTGGCATTACTAGCACTTTGTTGCACAGATAGAAGGCTGAGTCATGGTGAGGTTCACTGTCTCGTAAGTGATAGAGGCCAGCATTAACTGGTAACCCCCAGCCATCCAGCCTCTCTTGGTCTCCTGCCTGGCCACCTTCTCCTCCTCATCATCAATTTCAGTCATCCCTACTCCACAGCTGGACACGTTCATGAAATTCACCAGTTCCAATACCTTCCATAACGGCGCTGGATAGCAAAGAGCCCGTTGTTGGAGAATGAAATAGTGGTTGACATCAACCACTAGCACCGCTAGGGAATAAGGAATGGGGGTTCAGGGTTATGACGGCTTGTAAAACAAGACATCCGCACTCGAGGGACAGGCATTTGAGTCCTACATCAAAACCACTAAGGTTAAATGTCTGTTATCAGAAACAGCCACACTCTTCCAAATGACAAAATTGCATAAGGGAACCATTGAAAGTCGCCCCTCCACCAAACACACCCACACAAACAGCCAAGACCCATCTATCATGCCAGGAGAACAGGGGGCAGCCTTTATCTTGCAAACATCATTCTCTGAATGATTTCCTGTTCAGTGTGGCCATTTGGGACGCAACCGGCAAACACCATCACTGCACCCACCAACTTAATAAAAGATACGTTGGCAGCACTGAGAGGCAGATGGGTACAGAGAAATCAGAATAAAGAAGTGTCAAGGGCTTCCCTGGTAGTCCAGTGGTTAAAATTCTGCCTTGCAGTACAAGGGACACTGATTCAATCCCTGGTCCTGGAAGATCCCACATTCCTCAGAGCAACTAAGCCAGTGCTCTAGAGCCTGCAAGCCACAACTACCGAGACCATACAATGCAACCAATGAAGCCTGTGTGCCTAGAGCCTGTGCTCTGCAACAAGAAAAGCCATTGCTATGAGAAACCCGTGCACCTCAAGGAAAAGTAACCCTCATTTGCCACAACTAGAGAAAACCAGTGTGCAGCAATGAAGACTCAACACAGCCAAAAAATTGCTCAGTTGCTCAGTCTTGTCCGACTCTTTGCAATCCCATGGACTGCAGCCCGGATCCTCTTTCTAGGGAATTTTCCAGGCAAGAATACTGGAGTGGGTTGCTATTTCCCTCTCCACAAAAAACAAACAAATCGTAAAAAAAAAAAAAAAAGTGTTGAGCAGGACATTGAATATTTGAAATAACCCAAGAGCAGGTAATAGGAAAGAATTGCACCAGATTTTTTTTCTGTCTACCTTTTCTCTCACTCCTCAATTCTTTGCAGGGTGGATATTCCCAAGAGTCTTTGTTCATGCAACTTCTGTAGCTCAGGGGATTAAAGGAGTTCTACTTTAATGTCTATCTGAGCAGGAGAGACTGGTTTTCCTTAACTTAGATATGGATTTTCCAGCTTCTCAATTTAAGGTAAAATCTGGAAAAAGTTTTAAAAGTGAAAGAAAAAGATAATTCTTCTCATAAAAACAGTTAAATGTTGCAAGTGCAATGATATATATAGAATTCCACTGCTGTGTTGGATTACCTGAAATTGGCAACTCTCTTCGTTCTTCTCGAATCCTTGCCTGGAGAAGTAGCTGCTAAATTGGTTTTGGTTTCATCAGGTTCTGTGTATTTTGAGAGCATTTTGAAATAATTATCATAAAAATACAGCAGAGCTTTTAGCAATCCCACACGCGTGGAGAGGCAAAAATTACGTTCACAGTTGCCAAAAAAAAAAAGGCCAGGACTTGAAGGGCCATGATCCTGAAGAGAAAAGAAGCCCCAAGAAGTAAATGCCAGCCTCTAATTTTGTTCTCAAAGCATTTGCCAGATTCTTAAACATACTATGGGGAGCCCTCTGCATCGAAACAACAAACTGCTAACAGCAGAGTGGTTTACAGTACTGAGAAGACAACCTTATGAGACAGACAGGTATTATTTCATCCCACGATACAGTGGAGAAAAGTGAACCTTAAGGAGCCCATCAGTTGCTCAAAGCAATGCAGCTGCCATTTGGCAAAGCTGGGATTTGAATCTGGGTTTAATTTCACCTAAAGCACTCTTCCCTTGAAATGCTCCCACTCTCATTCCCACAAAGTATCTGCTCAAATGTCATCTTGCAAGAGAACCTTCTTTGGAAGTTTCAGTGTGAGACGGCCACCCAGTCCCAATCCATGGCATGTCTTCCTCCCTCACCCAGCTTCTTCCCAGCCCTCAGCATCGGGTGGTGGGTCTCTGTGGACCAGCTGTGTTTATCACCTCAGTCACTAGACGGCGCTCCTAGACATGGGAGTTGTTTTGTTCACTGCTGTATCCCAGTGACCAGAACAGAGTTCGCTCCCCACTAAGCACTCCAAGCGTGTTGCTGAACCAAATAAGGAGAAGAGTAAATTCTAGATCTTATGCTCTGATGCTAAGTCATCAAATCATCTCCATGAATTTTCCGAAAAGATAGGTTAAAATCATACAATAAACTGATGGTCCAGTGGCTAAGATTCCATACTCCCAATACAGGGGGCCCAGCATTAAGCCCTGGTAGGGGAACTAGATCCCACATGACCCAACTAAAGATCCCATATGCTGCAAATAAGCCCAGATACAGCCAAATAAATAAATATTTTTTTAAAAAATTACACAGTAAGTCATGGTAGTACTTATCCACAATGGCCAAAGATGGAAGCAACCCAAATGTCCATCAGTGGTTGAATGGGTAAACAAAGTGTGTTATATTCATAAAATGGAATATCATTCAGCCACAGAAAGGAATGATACAATGGGAGTTCCCTGGAGGTCCAGTGGTTAGGACTCCACTTTTACTGCCCAGGGCGGGGATTCAATCCCTAGTCAGGGAATTAAGGTCCTGCAAGCTGTGTGGGAAAGTCAAAAAAAAGGAAAGTACTGAGAAAGTCTACAACATGGGTGGACCTCAGAAACACGGTGCTGTTTCTGAACACCAAATGAAAGAACTCAAATACAAAAGACCACATATTGTATGATTTCATTTATATTAAAAGCCCAGAATAGGCAAACCTGTTGAGACAGATTCTCTCATAGCTCAGTCGGTAAAGAATCTGCCTGCAAAACAGGAGTGCGTGCGTGCTAAGTCCCCTCAGTCATGACTGACTCTTTGCAAACCCAGAAACTGTAGCCCATCAGGCCTCTCTGTCCATGGGATTCTCCAGTCAAGAATACGGGAGTGGGTTGCCATTTCCTCCTCTAGGGGATCTGCCTGACTTAGGGATGGAACCTGCGTTTCTTGTGTCTTCTGCATTGGCAGCGGGTTATTTACCATTAGCACCACCTGGTAGTTGATGCTGTCAGATGAGAATCTATATGTAGTGCAATGCAGGGGACATGGGTTCAAATCCTGGGTCAGGAAGATCCCCTGGAAAAGGAGATGGCTACCCAGTCCAGTATTTTTGCCTGGGAAATACCATGGACAGAGAAGTGTGGCAGGCTACAGTCCACAGGCTCATAAGAGTCAGACATGACTTATCAATTAAACCACCACCACCACATTGAGAAAGAACGCAGTTTGTTGGTTTACAGAGATGGGGGAAGAGTGAGGAAATGATGGTTTGATGTGTACAGGGTTTTCTTAGAGGTTGGTGAGAACATTTCAGAACTCAGTAGGAGGACTTCCCTGGTGGTACTGTGGATATCAATCTGCCTGCCAATGCAGGGGACATGGGTTTGATCCCTGGTCCAGGAAGATCCCACATGCTGGGGAGCAACTAAGCCCGTGTACTACAACTACTGAGCCTGAGGTCTAGAGCCTATGCTCTGCAAGAAGAGAAGCCACTGCAATGAGAAGCCCAAGCACTGCAACTAAAAAGTAGCCCCTGCTTGCCCAACTAGAGAAAAAAGAATGAAGATCCAGCCCAGCCGAAAATTAATTAATTTTTGAAAAATACTCAATAGAGGTGATGGTTGCATATCCTTGTGAATGTGTTTAATGCCACTGAATTATCCCCTTTAAAAAGGTTAATTTTATGTTATGCTAATTTTACCTCAATATTTCCAAATTACATGAGTCTTAACATTAGTCAAAGAAACCCTCCATGGTTCAATTTCTTCATTTATAAACATTTCTAAATATTTAAGTGAAGCAGTCTCATTATGAAGTTCAAGACTGATTTAATATATGACATCAGTTTGTAAATTATAAAGCATTACAGCATGTTCATTACTCTTTGTATTCTTCTCCAATTTTTGAGAGGGTGATCATCATTTCTTTCTTTTCCTGGGAAAAGCAGTCTTGATCAAAGTCTGATCAATCCCTGTCTGATCAATAATCTGGGTTTATTTCACTTCTGAAACCAGAAGAAAACCCCCCTTTCTGCCTGCACTTTGAGAGGCTTGCTGATCTCAGATTGGAATGTTCTCCCTATTGTAATAGTTTTCCCCCCTATTACAGTGGTCCCTCTCCCCTATTTCATAATCATCTTGCATAAAGTCTCTCCTTACCTAAGTCTAGATTGGTTTCTACTTGACACTGTCTACTTAGGAAAAGGGAGAGTTAATGAAAGGGGATTGGGCTTGAGATGCCATCACTGAGAAGGAAAAGCTTACTCTGGGGCACGTTTCCTCCTAGGGTGCTGCCCTCCTGACCTAAGTACAGTGTGGAGGGAGCCATCAAGCCCCCATCCAGTCACTCCCAAACCTGATTCCTCTTCCCCCTCATCACCCAGCTGTGAAACAAGCTTCTCAGGCCCCAGTATATCCAATAATTCCTTTGAAACTGGACTCCAGAGAGGCAAGGAGCTCTCAGAATCATAGACTGCCACCCCAGATCTTTATAAAACTCTAGATCCTACCCTGAGTAATCTTTATTAATAAACCATTGGTTGTTATTTGCATTCATTCTTTTTGTGGTCCTCATGGGGACAGTTCATTACCTTAGAATGATCCTAGAATTACCTAACTTTCCATGACTGAAAGTAAAAACTTTTCATTATTCCTTCATTTATTTTTATTGATTCTTTGGTCAATGATGAATTTTTTATTCATGTGCTTATTAAGGATTTTTTAATCTCTTCTTTTGAGAATTGGCTTTTTGATATGCTATTGATTTAGAAGAAACAAATCCCCAAATATTTTAATTCCTTCTTTGTCATCTATGAATGAGCCCAAATACAAGTGAATTATTTTGACCATGTCAGGACATGTTGATGGTGTAATTTAAGCCTAAGCTCCTTTTAGAAAAGGATATAAGGACATCCCTGGTGGTCCAGTGGTTAAGAATCCACCATGCAATGCAGGTAAACCATTCAATATCACGGTAATCCAAGTCTATGCTCCAACCAGTAATGCTGATGAAGCTGAAGTTGAACTGTTCTATGAAGACCTACAAGACCTTCTAGAACTAACACCCAAAAAAGAAGTCTTTTTCATCATAGGGGACTGGAATGCAAAAGTAGGAAGTCAAGAGAAACCTGGCAAATTTGGCCTTGGAGTACAAAATGGAACAAGGCAAAGGCTAACAGAGTTTTGCCAAGAGAATGAATTGATCAAAGCAAACACCCTCTTCCAACAACACAAGAGAAGGCTCTACACATGGACATCACCAGATAGTCAACACCGAAATCAGATTGATTATATTCTTTGCAGCCAAAGATGGAGAAGCTCTATACAGTCAGCAAAAACAAGGCTGGGAGCTGACTGTGGCTCAGATCATGAATTCCTTATTGCCAAATTCAGGCTTAAATTGAAGAAAGTAGGGAAAACCACTAGACCATTCAGGTATGACCTAAATCAAATCACTTACAATTATACAGTGGAAGTGACAAATAGATTCAAGGGATTAGATCTGATAGACAGACAGAGTGCCTGAAGAACTATGAATGGAGGTTCGTGACATTGTACAGGAGGTAGTAATCAAGACCATCCCCAGGAAAAAGAAATGCAAAAAGGCAAAATGGTTGTTTGAGGAGGGCTTACAAATAGCTGAGAAAAGAAGATGCGCTAAAGACAAAGGAGAAAAGGAAAGGTATACCCATTTGAATGCAGAGTTCCAAAGAATAGCAAGGAGAGATAAGAAAGCCTTCATCAGTGATCAGCGCAAAGAAGTAGAGGAAAACAATAGAATGGGAAAGACTGGAGATCTCTTCAAGAAAATTAGAGATACCAAGGGAACATTTCATGCAAAGATGGGCACAATAAAGGACAGAAACGGTATGGACCTAACAGAAGCAGAAGACATTAAGAAGAGGTGGCAAGAATACACAGAAAAACTATACAAAAAAGATCTTCATGACCCAGATACCACGATGGTGTGATCACTCATCCAGAGCCAGACACCCTGGAGTGTGAAGTAAGGTGGGCCTTAGGAAGCATCACTATGAACAAAGCTAGTGGAGGTAATGGAATTCCAGCCAAGCTATTTCAAATCCAAAAAGATGATGCTGTGAAAGTGCTGCACTCAATATGCCAGCAAACTTGGAAAACTTAGCAGTGGCCACAGGATTGGAAAAGCTAAATTTTCATTCCAATCCCAAAGAAGGGCAATGCCAAAGAATGCTCAAACTACCACACAATTGCACTCATTTCACATGCTAGCAAAGTAATGCTCAAAATTCTCCAAGGTAGGCTTCAACAGGATGAGAACCGTGAACTTCCAGATGTTCAAGCTGTATTTAGAAAAGGCAGAGGAACCAGAGATCAAATTACCAGCATCCACTGGATCATTGAAAAGGCAAGAAAGTTCTAGAAAAACACCTACTTTTGGTTTATTGACTACATCAAAGCCTTTGACTGTGTGGATCACAATGAACTGTGGAAAATTCTTCAAGAGATGGGAATACCAGACCACCTTACTTGCCTCCTGAAAAATCTGTATGCATGTCAAGAAGCAACAGTTAGAACCAGACATGGAAAAACAGACTGGTTCCAAATCGGGAAAGGAGTACATCAAGGCTGTATATTGTCACTCTGCTTACTTAACTTATATGCAGAGTATATACCAGGCTGGATGAAGCATGAGCTGGAATCAAGATTGCCAGGAGAAATATCAATAACCTCAGATATGCAGATGACACCACTCTTATGGCAGAAAGCGAAGAGGAACTGAAGAGCCTCTTGATGAAAGTGAAAGAGGAGAATGAAAAAGCTGACTTAAAACTCAGCATTTAAAAAGCTAAGATCATGACATCTGGTCCCATCACTTCATGGCAAATAGATGGAGAAAAAATGGAAACAGTGAAAGACTATTTTCTTGGGCTCCAAAATCACTGCAGATGGTGACTGCAGCCATGAAATTAAAAGACATTTGCTCCTTGGAAGAAAAGCTATGACCAACCTAGATAGCATAGTAAAAAGCAGAAACATTACTTTGCCAACAAAGGTCCATCTAGTCAGAGCTATGGTTTTTCCAATAGTCATGTATGGATGTGAAAGTTGGACTATAAAGAAAGCTGAGCACCGAAGAATTGATGCTTTTGAACTGTGGTGTTGGAGAAGACTCTTGAGAGTCCCTTGGACCGCAAGGAGATCCAACCAGTTCATCCTAAAGGAAATCAGTCCTGAATAGTCATTGGAAGAATTGATGTTGAAGCTGAAACTTCAATACTTTGGCCACCTGATGTGAAGAACTGACTTATTGGAAAAGACCTTGATGCTGGGAAAGATTGAAGGCAGGAGAAGAAGGGGATGGCAGAGAATGGGACGGTTGGATGGCATCACTGACTCGATGCACATGAATTTGAGCAAGCTTTGGGAGTTGGTAATGGACAGGGAAGCCTGGAATGCTACAGACCATGGGGTCGCAAGGAGTCGGACACTACTGAGCAGCTAAACTGCGCTGACTGATGCAATGCAGGGGACACAAGTTCAATCCCTGGTGCAGGAAGATCCCACATGCCCTGGAGCAACTCAGCCCATGCACCACAACTGCTGAAGCCTGTGTGCCTGCAGCCTGTGCTCTGCAGTAAGAGAAGCCACCGCAGTGAGAAGCAGGAGCACCACAACCAGAGAAACCCATGCACAGCAATGAAGACCCAGCACAGTCAAAAATAAATAAATAAATAAATGAAAATTTAAAAATTATATAGAAAAAGGATATAAGCTTCCTAAATATTAGCCATTCCTCTAGTTCTGCTGCTAGATGTGGATGGTGCTGCCTAGTTTCAAAGTGAATTGCACAGAAAAGTTAATTCTTCATCATCGTTGTTAGGAGAGCATTAATATAGCAAATTCAGATGAAACCTATTTTGTTTCAAAGCTGAAGTCATATATTTAATACTCTTGTTACTAAAACCTTTGAAAGAGCTAACTAGTCCTGATGTTTGTTTACTTAGGGATTTGCATCATTCATAACAATCGAAATATTAAAAGTAAAATATCTAGAGTGTTAAAAGGAAGAAAGATTCTCTGAAGGAGCAGATTTGACACCAAATGTTAAGAGGATGTCTACTCAGAAAATCCAGCAAAAGCCAAGTTTATGGATCAATTGCTACCTGGGTGCAATTTGCCTCACTGCATTGAAAACCGTGTTTTTGCTTTTGTTTTTGCGATTGAGACTAATCTTTCGATATAGAATTCCTTTTTACAGGTAGAAAAATTGGGTCTTCAGTTAGGAAGTTGTCCAGAAAGACAGATCCCAATAATCAAACTACAGACTTTGTTCTCCTTATAACTGGAGACACAGACAAGCAGAGACACAGACATAAAGAACACAAGGAAAGGGGAGTGGTGGGATCATTTGGGAGACTGAAACTGATATATATGGATACATTATTGATGCATGCACACTGAGATGCTTTAGTGGTGTCTGACTCGTTGCGACCCTATGGACCATTGTCCACCAGGCTCCTCTATCCATGGGATTCTCCAGGCAAGAATACTGGAGTGGTCGAGCCCTCCTCCAGGAGATCTTCCCCACCTAGGGATCAAACCACTTCTCTTTATGTCCCCTGCATTTGCAGGCAGGTTCTTTACCACTAGCACTGCCTGGGAAGCCCACAATACTGATACTATGTGTAAAATAGGTAACTAATGAGCACAAACTGCATAGCCCTGGGAACTCTGCGTGGTGCTCTGTGGTTTGCTGACAAATGTTCTGTTGTGTCCGACTCTTTGCAACCCCACGGACTGTAGCCCTCGGGGCTCCCCTGTCCATGGTATTTTTCCAGGCGAAAATACTGGAGTGGGTTGCCATTTCCTTCTCCTGGGCATCTTCTCGACCCAGGGATCAAACCTGTGTCTCACATCTCCTGCATTAGCAGGGGGCTTCTTCATCACTGACACCACCTGGGTGGCCTAAACGGGAAGGAAATCCAAAAAAAGAGGGGATATATGTACATGTATAGCTGTTTCATTTTGCTACAGAGCAGAAACTAACACAGTGTTGTAAAGCAACTGAACTTCAATAAAAATTTATTTAAAAATTAATAAAATGAGGTTTCCTTTATTTTCACAGCTGCACAGAGAGGGGACCTACCCTTCCCTGCAGGAGCCTGTGCATTGGAAGCCAGAGGACCAGCCTGCCTCATACAGCCAAGCAGAAAAGAAGAGATGTTCCCCCCTCAACCAGACCTTGACCCCAAGAAGCTGTTTCTGGCCCAGCTCAGGTGTGGGGAAAGGCCACAAAAATGCAGCGCCCCTTCCCGTCCTCACTGGGTCAGTGTCCCCAAGGTGCTTAGGGGCACATCCCTGCCTCGTGACCATATAGCCATCTCTAGGTAGCTGTTACAAAGAGGTGTGCCCCCCAACCTATCCATGTACAGTAAGTCCCCTACTTTGTGCTCTGTTCTGAGAGTGAGTTTCTTAATTCCAATTTGTTTGGAAGTCCGACAGAATCAGCCTAGAGACACAACTGATACAACTTCCTGTATAATGGAAGTGAGAGTCGTTCGGTCGTGTCCAACTCTCTGCAACCCCACGGACTATACAGCCCATGGAATTCTCCAGGCCAGCATACTAGAGTGGGTAGCCTTTCCCTTCTCTAGGGGATCTTCCCAACCCAGGGATCAAACCCAGGTCTCCCACATTGCAGCCAGATTTTTTACCAGCTGAGCTACAAGGGAAGCCCAAGAATAGTGGAGTGGGTAGCCTGTTTCTTCTCTAGGGGATCTTCCCAACCCAGGGATCAACCCCAGGTCTCCCACATTGCAGCCAGATTTTTTACCAGCTGAGCTACAAGGGAAGCCCAAGAATAGTGGAGTGGGTAGCCTGTTTCTTCTCCAGCAGATCTTCCCAAACCAAGCATTGAACCAGGGTCTCCTGCATTGCAGGTGGATTCTTTAGCAACTGAGCTAGGAGGGAAGCCCATCCTATAGATACTGTACTGTAAACAGCTTATAATACTTTTCACACACGTACCACATGGGAAAAAAGGCACAAAAATAAAGGGAACACTTTTCATCTTGCAGGACCTTGAAAAGGACAGTAGTCCAGTACAACAACTGGTGTCTAGGGGCTGGCATCCAGTGAACAGGCAAGAAGAGTCACTGACTGGAGGAGGGAGAAGCAGGGGGAGAGGGTAGAGCTGAAGGACCATCCGCAATAGGAGATGGAGGGCAAGCTGCAATGTCACTGGTGCCTGAGGCTGGTGGAGTGCACGTTGACATCTTTGAAAGTTCATAACTGGAAAGTTTGTATGTAGCAGACTTACTGGGTGTGGGGCAGTGCTGCGTGAACCAGCCCCACAACACTAGTTTATGGAGGCAGAGACCACCTCTCCAGGAACCCTTTTTCCCAGACCTTGCCCAGTAATGAACAAACCACCTAGAGCACGGATCCCCAACCTCCAGGACCTAATGCCTGATGATCTGAGGTGGAGCTGATGTAATTATAGAAATAAAAGTGCACAATAAATGCAATGCACTTGCATGCATGCTAAGTCACTTCAATTGTGTCCGACTCTTTCCTTCCCTATGGACCATAGCCCACCAGACTCCTCTGTCCATGGGATTCTCCAGGCAAGAATACTGGAGTGAATTGCCATGCCCTTCTCCAGGGCATCTTCTGCACCCAGGGATTGAACCCAATGTGTCTCCTGCATTGACAGGCAGGTTCTTTACCACTAGCACCACCTGGGAAGCTCTCAATGCACTTGAATCATCCCAAAATCATCTGCCGCCCCCACCACCAGTCTATGAAAAAATTGTGTTCCACAAAACAGGTCCCTGGTGCCAAGAAGTTGGGGACCACTGATAGAGGCAGTGACGCCTCCTCCTATCCAATGGTCTCCCCACAAACTGGGGGTCAAAGATCCCCAAATCATGAAGGTGTTTCTCAAACAAATGGAATGGGGGTGGGGGGTGACTGTATTTCACTCCCTCACACACTGTGTACAGCCAGCCATCAGTAAATATTTCTTGAACAATTGAATGTGTGGTCATCCTTTCTGATCATCTTTATAAACTCCTAGAGACACTTGATTTGGTGTGGAAGTGGAAGTTCAGGGAGGCCAGCCCAAGGCTGCAGAGCCAGCAAGGTGCAGTCGGGTGTCAGGAATTGGATGCTCTCTGAAAGAGAGGGAGGGATGGAGAAAGAGAGGAAGAAGCATCTTCTGTGGTTTACTCCCTGTGGTCCACCGCCACCAGCTCCAGTTTTCACTCCAGAGCCTCTGAAGGATCAGAGCCACAGGGACAAGATTTCAGATCAGAAGCCTGAAACCCCAGCAGTGGAAGGACTTCCCAGTGGTTGAGACTCCATGCTTCCAATGCAGGGGGTCTGGGTTCCATCCCTGGTCAGAGAACTAGATCCCATATGCCACAACTAAAGATTCTGCATGCCCCAGTGAAGACTGAAGATTCCAAGTACCAAGATTCTAAGACCCAGCATCAGCCAAAATAAAAATAAATAAATAAATATTTTAAAAAAACACAGCAGTGGGAAGATAAGAGTGACAGAGTAAGGGTGATGCCATCACATCAGGTTATCAGTTCAAAAAACACTTCTGGGTTGGCAAATGTTATAGAAGATGCTAAGATGAGTGGGCTGGACCATGTGTCTGTGTTGGCATGGAATTCACAGGAGACAGAGGGATGATGACGTGGGAGCAGGCTGGTAAAGCAGTCCCTTTGCAAAACCAGGTCTGGGTTTGGGCTGAGAGTGGGAGAGGGGTGGCAAAGGCCAGAGAGGGCAGCCGTCACTGTGTCTTCCAGTAAAACCTCTTGGGGAGTGTGTCATTGATGGATTCACACCATATCCCCATTGCTGGGCTTCAGGTGTGTGTGTTTACCATTCCTCTGATCTCATTTTCCAAAGAATAAATGACATGCCACAGGACGGAAGCATTGACATCTACACTAATGATGTCAATGACATTCTTGCTCCTTCAGTATCGTTTGTGTGCTTCTCTTGATTCATGCTACACTCATCCGTGAGGGAGCATAAGTGAAAGGTTCTTTCAAAAACTTCTTAGTAAATGCCTGATGCATGGGAACCCAAATAAGTCCATGATGCTTTTTCTCTAAACTTGAAATGGCAAAGATTGGCAAAGAACTCTGAAACAGTGCTCTCTCCCCTTGGGTGGGTTTTGAAAACTGAATTATCCTTTCTGTCATGATACTCCATCCACAAACCATAATAAGGAACTGAAAACAAAACTCGAAGGAACCTAGAAATAACTATAAGCAAGCCATATTAGAAATCAACGACATTTCCCATGTTTCTTGGCTAAGGTGAACAACATTCTCTGCCCAAGGATGCCAACTCTTTGCATGGTGGTTTGTAACTTGTCAGATTCATCCATTGAATAAATGCAGGTTGAACCTCTTTTCTGTGATCTGGCTAATTTCTGGGAAGGCAGTGCGTCTTTCCTCTTTTGACCTGGGAGACAAATAGTAAGACAGGCATTCATCTTCTGCAAAGTGACAGCACAGGGCGATTGCCTACCAAGGTGTGTATTTGTTGACTAAATTAATCACCAACACTTAAATACCAGAATATTGCACGTTAAAATAGCATCTACTTTTTTTCCCACTGAAATATGGAAGAGGAATTAATTAGGGGCCTGTTTCTTGCGTGGAAACAGCTACTGGAGATGAGTGCTGGCTATTCTCTCTCTTATTTTTTTGCCACGTAGCCTGTGGGATCTTAGTTCCCTGACTATGGATCAAACCCACATCCCCTGCATTGGAAGCTCAGAGTCTTAACCACTAGACCACCAGTGAAGTCTCTTGCTGTTCTCTTTAGCTGGGGGCACACATAATAGTTTCCTATTGACTGCTTCTTTCATTGAATTCACCTTTCCAACTAGTATTATATGGAAGAGTGTGACTTTGAACAGAAAAAGTAACTGTACAAATAATTACTTCATTCCATCTGTAGTCCACGCTCCAAAGGAAAAGTTAAAGAGCTTGTTACATGTAATGGGGCAGGGTGGTGGAATCCTACCTCTTCTCAGTTTCTGACCCCTCAGACTTCTCCAAATACAGTTTGCAGGACAGAGCCCAGGTAGGGCCAGGCAGGTAAGACTTCAGATCTACACTGAGCTTTAAGATTGAAAATATTTCATGCTCCATTAAAAAGCTATTCATCATTGCTTGGTTATGTACATATGAATCTGGCTAAATACATCTGTTACCTGAGGCTGGTCTGCTTCAAGAATTCCGTGGAAAAGGTCCAGACAAGACATTGTTGTACTGTTAGGACTTTAAAGCTGTTGAAAGATAATCCTGTGGCTAAGAAGGATGCAAACCCTCCTATTTTAATTGTAAGCAAGATGCTGAACTCGAATGGCATTCCACTCTCTAGCATTCTCTGAATGCTATGATGCTACCAGGCAACTGTGTTGGCAACTGGTCTGACATGTTAATACACTTGACATTCGACGAATGACGTGATGTTTGTATAGAGTGACACCCATTGGAAGAGGCTGGCACTCATGCCATGCAGCCTGGCCCCTGCCTGCCCTGAGCACCTGCATTAATTCAACTATTCCAGATATAAAGGGGATGCATTGAAATATTTCAGTTAGAGAAAACACTCGCAGCTTGCAAAAGATGTACACCTCAAGGGCAGCGTGAGGCACAGAAGGATAAATCTGCCTTTTCTTTTATTTCCTCTTCAATAGGCGAATTTTGGAACACTAATAGAATTACTGTATCTTCAATAAATTTCAGCCCATGGTGGCTTCACCACCAGGTACGCCTTTTCTATTAACCTTTCTTTATCAAAGCAAAGGAACAGCAACAATGGGTCGGACAGCTAGTCCTTACAAAGCCACGTGTGTGTCCCACATAAAGGCCTCTATCGTGACCGCAATGTGTTGCTCAGCTTCAAGCATGAGGCTCAGGGAAGGGGCCTTTCCATAGCCCCTCATCAGTGTCCACAAAATATTAGCAGGTAAGCGACAGAGCAACTACTGACTTGGTGCTCTTACTACCTATTAACTCATTACTTTTACTAACTTTCCAATGAGGTGACTGAGGCCACAAGAAGTTAAAGTGCCCCCAAATCAAGCACTTCTGTCTTTAGCATTAGGAACGAAGCACGAGTCAATGCAAGGGTTAACGTCATCGCCATGCCTGCGCCACAGTGGGCACCCAGCCTGGTAGTACCTTCAGATGGCGGCAGCCTTCGCCACCATCAAATAGCAGCCATAAGACACTGATGTCTGAGAATCTGTAGGAAATCCCCAGACGCAAGACAGATAATAAATGACCGTTGAAACCATTGTTTTCAATAACCAGTTACAACTAGATACTATTAATAATCCAGATTTACCAGTGGCAAATGTGAAGTCATGGAAAGTTCATTTGCCCCAGATCAAAGACATTTTGATGAAAGATCTGGGAACTGTTTCAGTTCCAGTTCAATATCGTTCCCTGTGTTATACACTAGGACTTTGTTTATCTGTTCTAGGTACAATAGCTAATAGCTGTCAATCCCAACCTTCCATTCTGTCCCTCCTCCAATCCCTCTCCCCCTTGGCAACCACAAGTGTGTTCTCTA
The DNA here is from genome assembly GCA_007570785.1 of Antilocapra americana. Classification (NCBI taxonomy): domain Eukaryota; kingdom Metazoa; phylum Chordata; class Mammalia; order Artiodactyla; family Antilocapridae; genus Antilocapra; species Antilocapra americana. Next base: position 11,056,021 of record ML663006.1, on the reverse strand, counting down.
TGTCTGTGAGTCTTTTCTGTTCCATAGATAAATGTGTCATATTTTAGATTCTATATATAAGTGATATCATACAGTATTTGTCTCTCTGACTTTCACTTAGTATGATAATCTCTAATTGCATCCATGTTGCAGCAAATGGCATATCTCATTCTTTTTCATGGCTGAATAGTATGGCAGTGTATATATGTGCCACAGCTTCTTTACCCATTCATCTGTTGGTGGACATTTAAGTGGTGTCCACGCCTTAGCTATTGTGAATAGTGCTGCTATGAACATAGGGGTGCCTTTATCTTTCTGAATTAGAATTTTGTCTGGATATATGCCCAGGAGTGGGATTGCCAGCTCATATAGTAGTTCTAATTTTAGTTTTCTGAGGACTCTCTATACTGTTTTTCATAGTGGCTGTACCAATTTACATTCCCACGAACAGTGTAGGAGGGTTCCCTTTTCTCCACACTCTCTCCAGTATTTGTTATTTATAGGCTTTTTAATGATGGCCATTCTGATCAGTGTGAGGTGGCACCTCACTGCAGTTTTGATTTGCATTCTAATAATTTCTAGCTTTCTTTCTTATAAGAATACAGTATATACTATATTAATATACAGTATACACAATATGTGTTCATCAATTCCTTATGCTATCCTTAAGCCTTTCAGGCAACAGTAGGCTGTTAGTACGTAAGATCTGGAGGAGTCAAAAATTAAAAGCAAATTTTCAACTACATGGAGAGTCAATGCCCCTAAGCCTCTGTTGTTGTTCAAGGGTCAACTGTAATTTGTTTTCTAATTAGAGTTTATCACACCTGTTTATGTAGGAAACCATAAAATCAGCTCCTGGATGCTAATAATAAATGACGTCAGCACAAACGCAATCCTCCATGGGTCTCTAAACAGCTGCATCGGTGAAATTAATTTTGAAGACATCCATAGATTACAGTGGTTTTAATCTTCAGAGCGGGGGGATTAGTTTCCTATATAGAGTGAAGAATCATGTCTCTCTTCAATTTTTGGAAAGAATAAACAGTCCATAGAAGAGAAACCAAGAGCACACACTCTACAGCCCAATTTGTTGCAAATCCAAGACCTGTCACTTCTGCTGGTGACTTTGGACTTTCTTTTTAAAGTAATTTCCTTTCTTTATTTATTTTTGGCAATGCTGGGTCATGGCTGTGTGGGCTTTCCTCTAGCTGAGGTGTGTGGGAGCTACCCTCTGGTTGTGGTGCATGGGCTTCTCATTTCAGTGGCTTCCCTTGTTGCAAAGCGTGAACTCTAAGGCACAGGCTCAGTAGATGTGGAGCACGGACTTAGTTGCTCTGAGTCATATGGGATCTTCCTGGACAAGGGACCAAACCCTTGTCTTCTGCATTGGCCGGTGAATTCGTTATCACTGAGCCACCAGAGAAACCCTATTTTCTTTTTGTAGTAGCAGCTTCATTGAGATACAAATCAAATACCAAAAAGAGTGCCCTCTAAAAGTACACAATTCAATGGAAGTTTTAGTATATTCCCAGACTCATGTAATCATCATCACTAATCACAATAATAGTGGTTGATAATCATTTTCAGAGCTTCCCAAAGAAACCCTGTACCCAGCAGTAGTCACTCCCCACGCCTACCCCATCCTCAGCCTGCAACTACTAATCTACCTCCTGTCTCTATGGACTTGGTTATGCTGGAGGTTTCGTACAAGTGGAATATGACAATATTTTCCTTTTGTGTCTGGATTCTTTCATTAAGCATATTTTCAAGGCTTATCATGGTGGAGCATGTGTCAGAGGCTTCCTTGGTGGCTCAGTCTGTAAAGAATCCACCTGCCAATGCAGAAGATGTGGGTTCAATCCCTGGATCAGTAAGATCCCCTGGAGAAGGAAACACCAACCCACTCCAGTACTCTTACCTGGAGAATCCCATGGACAGAGGAGCCTGGCAGGCTGTAGTCCAAGGGGTCACGAAAGACTCAGACATGACTTAGCAACTAAACAACAAACAACAAAACAGCATATACCAGAACATTATTTTTTTAAATATTTATTTATTCAGCTGTTCCAGGTCTTTGTTATGGCACACAGGATCTTTAGTTGGGGCATGTGAACTCTTATTTGTGACATGTGGTATCCAGTTTCCTGACCAGATATGGAACCTGGATCCCCTGCATTGGGAGAGTGGAATCTTAGCGACTGGACCACCAGGGAAGTCCCAGAACTTCACTGATGTTATAGCTGAATAATATCCAGTCCACATGGTTATTTCTCCATTCATCAGTAGATGGACATTGGGTTTTTTTCACTTTGGGCTATGATGAATAATGCTGCTATGAACATTCCTGTATCTGTATATGTTTTTGTGTGGATGTATATTTTCAGTTTTATCAGGTATGTTCCAAGGGTTGCAATTGCTGGGCTGGGCATGTTTCTCCATCAATAAACAGACCCAGTGATAGTGACTTATCCATAGGCTTGCTGGGAAAAGTAGATGAACTAAATCTATAGAAAGCATTTGGGACATGTTTCCATGGCAGTAAATAGTCACAACATGTCCTTATCAACATGTCCTTATCACCACATGTTCACCAACCAGGAAGTTCTACCAAACTCCACCTTTTGAGTTTTTATGGAGGCTTTATTACCTAAGCATAATTGATTAAATCCTTGGCCATTTGCAGTTGATTCCTTCTCAAGCCTGCCACCCCTCCATCCCCTCACCCCCTCCAACATGACCTTCAAGGAAATCAGAAGGCAGGATTGAAATTTCCAACCCTCTAAGTTTGGTTGGTTCCCTTGGTAACCAACCCCATCCTGAGGTGTGGTCCAGAGGCCACATGATCTGTGGATGATTAAAGATTTCTATTATTTGCATTCATTTGATACTGTTCTTTAATTAAGCTCGTCACATCTAGAAAGAAATCTTGTCACTAGACTTTTGTTCTTTTATTGTTCTGAGAAATGGAGTATCTCCTACCATATCAGTGAACAAGGGTGGCACCATCATCAGTGACTACAGCCCTCCAGTGCGAGTTTGTGAGTCCTAAGGGCACTCAGGAAGGAGAAGAATACCTGCAATCTAGTGGCCACTGTGACTGCAGCCACTCCCTACGGTGAACCTCAAGGACGTTCAGGATGTGTGAGAAAACACAGGATACTGGCCCAAGATAGCTGAGATGTGTAGAAGAGGAATGGTGTCAGTGAGCCCAGACTCTCGCATCTTCCTACACATAGAAAAGCAGTAAATTCCTTAACCTGAGGAAGTTAAGGTTTCCTGATTTCCTTTAATTAACAGTAATCTTTTGATATTCAGACTACCTGCCCTTTGTGGCGAAACTTCTATATAACCTGGCCCCTCTTCTCCCTCCTCAAAGCAGTTCTCTCAGCATCTTGAGATGCTGCCTCCCGGACCTGAAGTCCTAAAAATTCCCACCAAATAAAACTTAACTCTCAACTTTGAGGTAATGGATATTTTTTAAGTTGACAGTTTAGTAAAATATATATATATATATATATATATATATATGCTTCATCTTTGAAGAAGACTAACCCCTCAGTGCACCTGTCTGGATGATGACACAAATATTAAGTGCCAGGGGGGAACTAAGATGGCGGAGGAATAGGATGGGGAAACCACTCTCTCCCCAATAAATACACCAAAAGAACTTTTAAAGACCGCAAAAACTCCATAAAACAGGATCTAAATGCTGGCAGAGGACATAGGGCATCTGAAGGGACGGCCCATTGCCGACGAGAGAAGGTAGGACAAAAGAAAAAAGAGAGAGAAAAAAGTAAAGGGAGAGACAGAGTTGGGGGCGGGGATCCGTCCCGGAAGGGGAGTCTGGAATAAAGAGGAAAAAAAAAAAAAAGAGGAGAAACGTTTCCGAATACCAGGGAGCATTCTCTCGGGCGGATTTGCGGTGAATCTTGGAGAGCAAGATAGCTGAGAGTAAAAGCAGATTAATAACTAAGCCCTGCAAGCTACATTTCTGGCTGGAAGGCACAGGGAAGCGGCGGCGGCGGACGCCCCACCCCCCACTAGCCAAAGCGGACAGCTCAGGGAGGGGCGGGCCGCGCGCTCAGGGAAGGGAGCAGCCTGAGCGACCCAACCCAGGGGGCTAACCGGAGATAGACTGAGAAGTAGCCTTCCCCAGGAAGAGCCCCCCTGCCAGGCCCACGCAGAACAAGGAGAGGTGTGGAGTCGGCAGAGAGGCGGCCGGCCGGGTGGCACAGAACAAAGGGCGTGCGGAGTCGGCAGGGAGGCGGCCGGCCGGGTGGCACAGAACAAAGGGCGTGCGGAGTCGGCAGGGAGGCGGCCGGCCGAGGAGATCTGGGCCCCTGTGGGCTGCGGACCGGCCCAGCCCCCGCCCGAGTGCAGCGGGCATAACCCAGCCTCAGCGAGACCAAAGGGTGAGGCGGAGTCGGCAGGGAGGCGGCCGGCTGGGCGGAGCTGGGCGCCTTCGGGCTGCGGACAGACCCAACCCCTGCCCGAGACCAGCGGGCATAGCCCAGCCCCGGCGAAGCTTCCTCGGCCAAATTGTGCACAGAGCTAGGTGCTAACCAAGACTACTGGGGATTCTGGACGGATCGGAGCTCTGCACACCTAAGAAGACGTGCTTAGCTGCACGTCGGGAAAGCCGAGCGGTTGGGCCGGGGGAGGGGAGAAGCCGCGCTCCCCAACTGCGCCGGGCGGACGACAGAGAGCCGAGCAGAAGGGGCGGGGGAAGCACACTCAGCAGGAGCAGGGCAAACTCCAGAGCGCTGAATAGACAGATAAAAGACCAGCAAACAGAAGACGCTTAAGCTAGCAGAGGCAACAGGTTTGGAGTCTATAGAGCATGAGAAGTACAAGCCGGACCCAAGGAATTGTCTGAAAAATAAACTGACCCCTCCCAGTACGCATCAGCACCAGAGAAAGCCTTAGTTATAACTGTACTAGGAACATCTTTTAAATTTTTAAAACTTTTTTATACCCTTTTTTTTTTAGAATTTTTAAGTCCCCTATAACCTTGTTATTTTCTTCTTCTTTTCTTTCTTTCGTTTCTTTTATTTTTATTTTCCCTTTTTTTTTTTTAGAAAATTTTTTTTAAGAATTTTTAAGTCCCCTATAACCTTGTTATTTTCTTTTTTTTTTCTTGCCTTTCTTTTCCTTTATTTTTATTTCCCCTTTTTTTAATCTCCTCTTTCTCCCTTATTGCATTCTCCGTCCTATCTCCTTTCTTACCTTTTATATCTCCACTTTATTCCCCTTTTTTTTTTTTAATTTTTTTTTTTTTTTTACTGATTTTTGTTGTTGGTGGTGGTGGTGGTGTTGTTGTATTTTCTTCTTTATCATTCTTTCTTTCTTTTTTTCATAATAATACTTTTGAGAATCCAGTCTTTACTCTAGATTTTTAATCTTTGCTTATTAGTATTTGGTATCAACTTTGTACCTTTAAGGATCCAAGCTCCAGTACCCGTTGCTACCTGGGAGTGAGATCATTGCCTTGACTGCTCTCTCCCCATTCTTATTTCTCCTCTTTTTTTTTTTTTTGTTTTTTTGTTTTTGTTTTTGTTTTTCTTTCTCTTCCTTATCTTTCTTTCTATCTTTTTCTTTGTAATAGTATTTTGAGAATCCCGTCTTTACTCTAGATTTTTAATCTTTGCCTATTAGTATTGGGTATCAACTTTGTACCTTTAAGGACCCAAGCTCCAATACTCATCGTTACCTTGGAGCGAGACCAGTGGCTTGACTGCTCTCTCCCCATTCTTTATCTCCTTTTTTCTTTTTTTTTTTCTTTTTCTTTTCTCTTTTCTTCTCCTACCAAGACACCTTCAACTTCCTCTCCCTCTGTATATTCTCTACCCAACTCTGGGACTCTGCTTGAGAGTTACCAGCTGTGAAGAACACTGAAATAACTGACCACTGGCTGGATCTGTCTCTATCCATCTGACTCTCTCCTTTCTCTCTCTGGTCAATTCTGTCTCCTTCCACACTCTTCACATTTCGATATAACTCTGTGAACATCTCCAAGGGATCCAGGCTGTGGAGGGCACACAGAGGAGCAATCACTGGCCACTTCACTCCCTCACCATCAGATTCCTCTCTTCTCCTTCTGGTCCATGCCATGTAACTCTGTGTACCTGACAGGGTGTCCCTCACTGTGAAGAAACTTCTCATCACTAAACTAGAGGTTCTGCCACCATCAGTGCAGAGATAAAAGAGCCCTGAGGCTACTGGAAGATAGGAGGCTAAACCCAGACCCTGAGAATTCCAGAAAACTCCTGGACCCAAGGGTTAATTAATCGATAGGAACTCATCAACCTCCTCCATACCAAAACTGAAATTAATCAGCCCCCAAGGGCCAACAAGCTCCAGAGTAAGATATACCAAGCAAATTCACCAGCAACGTAGGAACACTGCCAGGAGCTTCAATACACAGGTTGCCCAAGGTCAAACCAAGTCCACCGACACCTCAAATCTCTTTACTGAACACTCCATTGTTAGTTACAGTGAGGAAACCCAGATCCACCCACCAGAACACCACACAAGCTTTCCCACCCAGGAAACTTCTACAAACCACACATCTAACCCCTCCCATAGTGAGGAACCCCCACAATAAAGGGGCAACACAGCAAGATAAACAAGATGAAAAAGCAGAGAAATACCCAGCAAGTAAAAGAACAGGATAAATACCCCCTAGACCAAACAAAAGACGAAGAGATAGGATGTCTACCTGACAAAGAATTCCGAATAAAGATAGTGAATATGATCCAAAACCTGGAAAATAAGTTAGAGCTGCAGTTCAATAACCTGCAGGCAAGGATTTAGAAGATGCAGGTAAGCTTTAACAAGGACTTAGAAGAAATGAAAAAGAGTCAAAATACAATAAATAATGCAATAAATGAGATCAAAAACACCCTGGAGGGAACCAACAGTAGAATAACAGAGATAGAAGACAGGATAAGTGAGGTAGAAGACAGAATGGCAGAAATAAATGAAACAGAAAGGAAAAATGAAAAAAGAATTAAAAGAAATGAGGACAATCTTAGAGACCTCTGGGACAATATTAAACGCACCAATATTCGAATCATAGGAGTCCCAGAAGAAGAAGACAATAAGAAAGACCATCAGAAAATCCTTGAAGAGATAATTGTTGAAAATTTCCCTAAATTGGGGAAGCAAATAGCCACTCAGGTCCAAGAAACACAGAGAGTCCCAAATAGAATGAACCCCAAACGGAACTCCCCAAGACACATATTAATCAAATTAACAAATATCAAATACAAAGACCAAATATTAAAAGCAGCAAGGGAGAAGCAAAAAATAACTCACAAGGGGAATCCCATAAGGATAACAGCTGATCTCTCAACAGAAACGCTTCAGGCCAGAAGGGAATGGCAGAGCATTCTTAAAGTGATGGAAGAAAACAATCTACAACCCCGATTACTGTACCCAGCAAGGATCTCATTCAAATTTGAAGGAGAATTCAAAATTTTCTCAGACAAGCAGAAACTGAGAGAATTCAGTAACACCAAACCAGCCCTCCAACGAATGCTAAAGGAACTTGCCTAGATAGGAAACACGGATGGGATAGATAATCTGGAACCCAAAACAATAAAATAAATGGCAACGGGACCATACTTATCAATAATTACCTTAAATGTAAACGGGCTGAATGCCCCAACCAAAAGACAAAGATTGGCCGACTGGATACAGAAACAAGATCCCTATATATGTTGTCTACAAGAGACCCACCTCACACCTAGGGACACATATAGACTGAAAGTTAAAGGCTGGAAAAAGATATTCCATGCGAATAAAGACCAAAAGAAAGCAGGAGTGGCAATACTCATATCAGATAAAGTAGACTTTAAAATAAAGGCAGTGAAAAGAGATAAAGATGGACATTACATAATGATCAAAGGATCAATCCAGGAAGAAGAAATAACAATTATAAATATTTATGCACCTAACATAGGAGCTCCACAATATGTAAGGCAAATGCTAACAAGTATGAAAAGGGAAATCAACAACAACACAATAATAGTGGGAGACTTTAATACACCACTCACACCAATGGATAGATCAACTAGACAGAAAAGTAACAAGGAAATTCAAACTTTAAATGATACAATAGATCAACTAGACCTAATTGATATCTATAGGTCATTCCACCCCAAAACAAGGAATTTCACCTTTTTCTCAAGTGCACACGGGACCTTCTCCAGGATAGATCACATCCTGGGCCATAAATCTAACCTTGATAAATTCAAAAATATTGAAATCATCCCAAGCATCTTTTCTGACCACAATGCAGTGAGATTAGATATCAATTATAGGAGAAAACCTTTCAAAACTTCCAACATATGGAGGCTCAACAACACACTGCTGAATAACCAACAAATCACAGAAGAAATCAAAACTGAAATTCAGTTATGCATGGAAACGAATGAAAATGAAAACACAACAGCCCAAAACCTATGGGACACTGTGAAAGCAATGCTAAGGGGAAAGTTCATAGCAATACAAGCTCACCTCAGGAAACAAGAAAAAAATCAAATAAATGACCTGACTTTACACCTAAAGCAACGAGAAAAGGAAGAGATGCAGAAGCCCAGGTCTAGTAGAAGGAAAGAAATCTTAAAGATCAGGGCAGAAATAAATGCAAAGGAAACAAAAGTGACCATAGCAAAAATCAACCAAGCCAAAAGCTGGTTCTTTGAGAAGATAAATAAAATTGACAAACCATTAGCCAGACTCATCAAGAAACAAAAGGAGAAGAACCAAATCAACAGAATTAGAAATGAAAACGGAGAGATCACAACAGAAAACACAGAAATACAAAGGATCATAAGAGACTATTATCAGCAACTATATGCAAATAAACTGGACAATTTGGATGAAATGGACAAATTCCTAGAAAAGTATAACTTTCCAAGACTAAACCAGGAAGAGATAGATAATATTAATAGACCCATCACAAGCACGGAAATTGAAACCGTAATCAGAAATCTTCCAAAAAACAAAAGCCCAGGACCAGATGGCTTCACAGCTGAATTCTACCAAAAATTTAGAGAAGAGCTAACACCTATGCTACTCAAACTCTTCCAGAAAATTGCAGAGAAAGGTAAACTTCCAAACTCATTCTATGAGGCCACCATCACCCTAATTCCAAAACCCGACAAAGATGCCACAAAAAAAGAAAACTACAGGCCAATATCACTGATGAACTTAGATGCAAAAATCCTCAACAAAATTCTAGCAAATAGAATCCAACAACACATCAAAAAGATCATACATCATGATCAAGTAGGCTTTATCCCAGGGATGCAAGGTTTCTTCAATATTCGTAAATCAATCAATGCAATACACCACATTAACAAATTGAAAAATAAAAATCACATGATTATCTCAATAGATGCAGAGAAAGCCTTTGACAAAATTCAACATCCATTTATGATAAAAACCCTCCAAAAAGTAGGAATAGAAGGAACATACCTCAACATAATAAAAGCCATATATGACAAACCCACAGCAAACATTATCCTCAATGGTGAAAAGCTGGAAGCATTCCCCCTGAAATCAGGAACAAGACAAGGGTGCCCACTCTCACCACTACTTTTCAACATAGTTTTGGAAGTCTTGGCCACAGCAATCAGAGCAGATAAAGAAATCAAAGGAATCCAGATTGGAAAAGAAGAAGTAAAACTCTCTCTGTTTGCAGATGACATGATCCTCTATATTGAAAACCCTAAAGACTCTACGAGAAAATTACTAGAGCTAATCAGTGAATATAGCAAAGTTTCAGGATACAAAATCAACACACAGAAATCCCTGGCATTCCTATACACTAACAGTGAGAAATCAGAAAGAGAAATTAAGGAAACAATTCCATTCACCATCGAAACAAAAAGAATAAAATACTTAGGAGTATTTCTACCTAAAGAATCAAAAGACTTGTATATAGAAAACTATAAAACACTGATGAAAGAAATCAAGGAGGACACAAACAGATGGAGAAATGTGCTGTGTTCGTGGATTGGAAGAATCAACATAGTGAAAATGAGTATACTACCCAAAGCAATCTATAGATTCAATGCAATTCCTATCAAGCTACCAGAGGTCTTTTTCAAAGAATTAGAACAAATAATTTCTCAATTTGTATGGAAATACAAAAAACCTCGTATAGCCAAAGCAATCTTGAGAAAGAAGAATGGAACTGGCGGAATCAACCTACCTGACTTTAGGCTATACTACAAATCCACAGTCATTAAGACAGTATGGTACTGGCACAAAGACAGAAATATAGATCAATGGAACAGAATAGAAAGCCCAGAGATAAATCCACGCATCTATGGACACCTTATCTTTGACAAAGGAGGCAAGAATATACAATGGAGAAAAGACAACCTCTTTAACAAGTGGTGCTGGGAAAACTGGACAGCCACTTGTAAAAGAATGAAACTAGATCACTTTCTAACACCATACACAAAGATAAACTCAAAATGGATCAAAGATCTAAGCATAAGACCAGAAACTATAAAACTCCTAGAGGATAACATAGGCAAAACACTCTCTGCCATAACCCAAAGTGGGATACTCCATGACCCACCTCCCAGAATATTGGAAATAAAAACACGAATAAACAAATGGGACCTAATTAAAATTAAAAGCTTTTGCACAACAAAGGAAACTATAAGCAAGGTGAAAAGACAGCCTTCAGAATGGGAGAAAATAATAGCCAATGAAACAACAGACAAACAATTAATCTCAAAAATATACAAACAACTCCTGCAGCTCCATTCTAGAAAAATAAACAACCCAATTAAAAAGTGGGCCAAAGAACTTAACAGACATTTCTCCAAAGAAGATATAAAAATGGCTAACAAACACATGAAAAGATGCTCAACATCACTCATTATCAGAGAAATGCAAATCAAAACTACAATGAGGTACCACTTTACACCAGTCAGAATGGCTGCCATCCAAAAGTCTACAAGCAATAAATGCTGGAGAGGATGTGGAGAAAAGGGAACCCTCTTACACTGTTGGTGGGAATGCAAACTAGTACAACCACTATGGAAAACAGTGTGGAGGTTCCTTAAAAAGCTGCAAATAGACCTGCCATATGACCCAGCAATCCCACTGCTGGGCATATACACCGAGGAAACCAGAATTGAAAGAGCCACGTGTACCCCAATGTTCATCGCTGCATTGTTTACAATAGCCAGGACATGGAAGCAACCTAGATGCCCATCAACTGACGAATGGATAAGAAAGCTGTGGTACATATACACAATGGAATATTACTCAGCATTAAAAAAAAATTCATTTGAAGCAATTCTACTCAGATGGACGAAACTGGAGCCCATTATCCAGAGTGAAGTAAGCCAGAAGCAAAAACAACAATATAGTATATTAACGCATATATATGGAATTTAGAAAGACGGTAACGAGAACCCAACATACGAGACAGCAAAAGGAACGCAGATGTATAGAATAGACTCGTGGACTTTGTGGATGAGTGTAAGGGTGGGATGATATGGGAGAAGGGCATTGAAGCATGTTAATCTTCATATGTCTAGTCAATCGCCAGCCCAGGACTGATGCTTGGGGCTGGTGCAGCGAGATTTCCCGGGGGGGGGGGGGGGAGGGAAGGGGGGGGGTTCTGGAGGGGAAGCATATGTAAACCCATGGTGATATCATGACAATGTATGGCAAAAACAATTAAAAAATAATAATAAATTAAAAAATTTAAAAAAAAACAAATATTAAGTGCCTGAAAGAATTAATAACACTCCCTGAAAATGTCCATACTTTTTAGTTGAAGCTACAGGAGTGTAAAGAAAGAATTGTTTCATCAAAAGTAAGAATAATGTTGACTAGAAAGAACTGAAAATAGAAAATGGCCACACACACAAAATCCAAATGGATTGCTTTGATGGCAAATTTGTGAAAAAGGAGAAATAACATAAAATACTCATTATCAAATTAGCAAACCCTCCAGATCTGTCTGGATTTCTAAAACATATCCCACTAGAATAGTCTGTGCTTTGAAACATCCTGTTTGCTTACTCAATGGCATCTCTGGAGCCAGCTCTTTATTCAAAGAACTGCATACTCCTGGCAACTTAGGCAAAAAGAAAAACTCTGGAGTTTTCCCAGATAGGTTCCTGCATCCCTGCAGGAATCCTGACACTTGGAGGGAGATGGCCTCATCTTCCATCTCCCCTGGATTCATGATACATGAAATACAGAATCACTTCTCAAGTCTTTGCCCCTGTCGCTTGCTGTGCGTATACTGCTTTTCTCACCCCAACCTTGAATTGATACCAAGCAGGACCCTGTGGGGCTCCTGGGCACAAAATCCTTTCTGTGTCCCTCATTTCTTGACAGAAAATAAGCTTCATTCAGCCTCCAAGACCTTCCCTTTGGAACTAGGGCAGGTCCAGACAGCTGCTAATCAGGGAAGAGAGGGGATGCAGAGACAAGGCAGGAGCAACCAAGAAACAATAGTGCACCCTTGGGTCAGGGTCCTGGTTCCCCCTCAGGGTATACACAGAACAATATCTTTGAGCTGTTTTGCAGATACTGAAATGAACCCCCCTCACCAGGTGGGAGAAGTTATCTGTATGCTGCCCATCAGCATGTATACCCCATACTGGCTGGAACCAGAAGGTCAATGATGCTGACTTCCACTTTACCTCATCACCAACCAATCAGAAGAAAGTCCACAAGCTGATCACACCTTTCTCTTTGAAACATTACTATAAAACTTCTTATTTTCTCCTCCAGGTGGGGACACACAGTTCTGAGGGCATTAGCCCATTGTGGCCCCCCTTGACTGGCAAGGCAATAATTTTCTATTTCACCCAAAATTCTTTCTCTGAGATTTAATTTGGTGTCAGGTGCAGAGGTTGGATTGGCATCAGAACCCTACGCCCATCTCCTGGATTTGCAGGTGGATCTCACCTTGTTTTCCTGGGAATCCACCTATAAACCAAGGTAGGGATGAGGGGTTCAGAGTCTATCTGTCTATGATGAGTTTCCCTGCAGTGCTAACCCTCCAACCTGGTCCTTTCAGCATCCTAGTCCATTCTTCCTTACCAAAGGAATCCCCACTTGGGGTACAACAGCCCCCAGCTGTTGGCCTCCAGCTGTGAGCCCCCATTTTGTCACCTTCCCCAAGGGGGAAAAGGCATTGGCTCAGGGGACACTCAGCAACTACACTGGGGGAGAGGGGTGGCATTTACACTGCTAAGCCCCTTCCAGTTGGAAAATTCCCAGCATGAATCCATCATTCCAATGATGGGTTCGGGGGAAACCCTGATGTCTACATGTCCTTGAAAAATAGGAGAGAACAATGAAAATCAGAGAGCATGAGTTTGAAGAGCTCTGAACTTGAACTTTTGCAGACTCTCCTAGGAACTCTCTCTCCCAGGTGGCTGAGCCAACAGTTTAGCCTTAAAATGAAATTTTGGAGTCTGCAATCTTGCACATGGACTAAAAATCGATCATGAATTGTGTAATAAACTTTAGCCTTTGGCATTTCACAATTTCAAAACTTTTATTGCACCAGCTATATTTATAGTTTACCTTCTAAGTTATTTGTGTTCATGTTATAATTTGTGTAACCGTTTTGCAAAGTGAGTTTTACATAAACCCCTGATTCTGGGAATAGGGCTGAAATTTTATGATCTTTGTTATGTGTAAATTATATTTGGATTTTGTTCAATATTTTTATTTTCAAAATGATTTCGTTTTTTAAAACTTTATTTCTGAAGGAAAATATCCTATTTAATTATTCTTTAGTAAGGACCCTTGGTATGTGATTAGCCTAAGACACTCATGATCCTGTAAACATTCTTTTCACAAAATCTTTAAAAATAAAAAGTACTTTCATATTTAACTGTCATTAATAAGTAGGTTGAGGACTCACGCTGAAAATCCATAGAAGAGGAATTAAGTATACTGAAAAAACTTACACTAGAATCAGTCTTATTGATCAAAGTCATATTTAATAATAATAATTTATCCTTTTTTATGAAATAAGAAGCATTTTTAAAAATTAATGCTAACTATTGGCTAGAAATATTAACATTTTCAAATTGTTCATCACTGTTGTGAGAAAATAATAATATAAATAATAATAATGAAAACAACATACTGCCAGGCTCTTCTGTCCATGAATCCTTCCAGCAAGAATACTGGAGTGGGTAGCCATTCCGTTCTCCAGGGGATCTTCCCAACCCAGAAACTGAACCCAAGTCTCCTGCATTGCAAGCAGACTCTTTACCTTCTGAGCCACTAGGGAAGCCCAGCTAAGAAGCCCATGAATCCCTTATAATGTCCCAGGTTCCTGGCTATATTCTGATTCCTTCAGATAGTCATTCACTGAATCTCACAACAATCTCATGAGATAGACGCTGTATTACCTCCAGGTTCCAGATGAGGAAACTGAAGCAGAGAGTAGTCAGGTAATATGTTTTGGTATCACAAGGTTAATAAGTGATGGAATAGGTCTTTAAATTCAGGCAGAGTTGCTCACGTATTGTTCTCATGATCACAAAATTTGTCCAATACATCTAAAAAATTGTGTCATTACACATAAAGAGCTTGACATCATCATCATGATCCTTTTACTATTTTAAATAATGCGGCCACCTCTTAAATAATCCTCTTTGTGCTCAAACGCCAGACCACACTACTCAGTATAATGCAATGTACAAATTTAGAAAACATCATTTTTTCCATGCTTATGTCAATAAATTTTCACACTATGTTGATTTTGTAAGACTGGAAATCTTTCCTATTGTCTGCTGGAAAAGAATCTGAATAAATAACATATGAATGTGACTACTTTCTATTATAAATGGCCCAGTACAACCAGCACAACTGTATATGGCAGTCCACTTATTGGACCTGAATCATTAAAACCTAGCAATCTGGTACACAAATATGTACATCTCAATTGCAAGTTTCAAATTATCTTCTATAAAGTTATAACTGTGTACATTTTCACCAATAGGATTACTCCAAATATGGATATTACTAAATTTTTTGTCCAACCTGGCTAAATACATTTCACTTTTTTAAAAAATGAATTTTCCTGATAACTTCTGAGATTCAGAAGGATTGTGTGTAGGTCCTCTTGGAAACCTGATTGAAACATGCCAATGGGCAAACAGTCATTGAAACAATCAAGGAATTTGAACACTGTCTGGATATCTGAAGATCCTAAGAAATCATTGTTAATTTTATTCAAGGTAATAATGATGCTATAGTTATTTTTAAAGTCCTCTTTACAGATGCAGCCTAAAGTATTTACTAATAAAATGCTCTGATATCTGAAATGTTTTTTTTATTAATATTCCAGGTGGAGTGAATGCAAAGAAACAAGATAAGCAAATTGATATAATTGTTAAAATGAAATAGTGAGTAAATGGAAGTCCACTTACATATTTCTCCATTTTGTAAAGTATTTATTTATTTGGTTGTGTTGGGTCTTAGTTGCAGCATGCAGGATCTTTGCTGCATCATCCAAGATCTTTGATTGCAGTGCACCAAGTCGCTAGTTGTGGGCATGGGCTCAGTGGTTGCAGCTCAGTTGCTCTGCGGTATGTGGGATCCTAGAACCCCAACCGGGGATCGAATCTGCATCCCCTATATGGCAAAGTGGATTCTTAACTACTGAACCACCAGGGAAGTCCCATATATCTCCAGTTTTCTTTTTTTTTTTTTCATTTTGATGTTGAAATTTTCCATAAAAAAGGAATGTCACATTTTATGTCCTTGAAGAGAATGAGATAACACTAGGTAATTAACAGAAGCAAAACAAGAACATTCAATGAGTGTAACGGAAGTTAAGTTTTACGTTTAAAAAACTGTAGACTTTGATGGATCTAACATGTCATCTATTAGGACGACATTTGTAGAGCATGCCTGGGTAGGAACAGGAAAGTCTTTCTTACTCAAAACATTTTTTTATGCTTCTCTCTTAGCAGTGAAAGGCTGATTATGTTATATCCTATAAGAATTTCTTTCCTGCCATAATTTCATGTGGGGAAAAAATAAGTAACTACAAAGAGAGGTGGAAATTAATTGATAACTCAAAGACTAGTCCCCAGATTTTCATGGGCCCATGTGTTTCCATCTGATCTTACTCTGTTTAAGCTCTTGATTGATGTCATGTTTAGAGCAGGATCAAGAGCCTGGCTAGAGTTAATCTAGAGCCAATCTTTCTCATTCATTTTTTTTGCTTTCCATCACAGAACTTATCTCAGGCTCACTATGTTACAGGCATTGTGTTGGTACTGGGGCCACAGAGCCAGATCAGAGCATCTTTACAAACAGAGTAAGTCCCCTACATACAAACCTTTAGGATGCAAACTTAAAAAGAGGCAAATCTTCCCCTGCCAGCTGTTGTACTGTACTGCTGTACTTTTCAAAGTACTGTACTGTAAGATTTAAAATATTTTCTTTGTTTATGTTTGTTTTTTAATGTGTTACTTGTGTGGAAAACATTATTAAACCTGTTACAAGGCAATACAAGGACAGGGAGACCTGGCGTGTTGCAGTCCATGTGGTCATAAAGAGTCGGATACAAATGAGCGACTGAACTGATTGAACTGACTGACTGACAGTGCAATACTATATAGTGGACTATGTTAGTTGGGTACCTAGGCTACCATTGTTGAACTGACAAACAAATTGGACTTACAAATGTTCTCTCGGGAGGCAACTTGTTCATGAGTAGGAAACTTACAGTATTTCATGGGTTTTTGTTTGCTTATGTTTTTTTTACCCTCAAAACTAATTTGCATTTATTGTTTGTAGACTTTTTGATAATGGCCATTCTGACTGGTGTGAGATCACACCTCATTATAGTTTTGATTTGCATTTCTCTAATGAGTAATGTTGAGTATTTTTTTTATGTGTTTATTAGCCATCTCCATGAAGGCAATGGCACCCCACTCCAGTACTCTTGCCTGGAAAATCCCATGGACGGAGGAGCCTGGTAGGCTGCAGTCCATGGGGTCACGAAGAGTCCAAGGACTGAGCGACTTCACTTTCACTTTTCACTTTCATGCATTGGAGAAGGAAATGGCAACCCTCTCCAGTGTTCTTGCCTGGAGAATCCCAGGGACGGGGGAGCCTGGTGGGCTGCCGTCTATGGGGTCGCACAGAGTCGGACACGACTGAAGCGACTTAGTAGTAGTAGCAGTGGCAGCATGTTTTCTTGGGAGAAATGTCTGTTTAGATCTTCTTCTCACTTTTTGATTGTGTTGTTTGTTTTTCTGGTATTGAGTTGCTTATATATTTTGGAAGTTAATTCTTAGTTTTTTCATTTGCTATTAATTTCTCCCATTCTGAAGGTTGTTTTCTCACCTTGTTTATAGTTTCCTTCATTGTGCAAAAGCTTTTAAGTTTAATTAAGTCCCATTTGTTTCTTTTTGTTTTTGTTTCCATTACTCTAGGAGGTGGGTCATCATCAAAAAATCTACAAACAATAAATGCCAGAGAGGGTGTGGAGAAAAGGGAACCCTCTTACACTGTTGGTGGGAATGCAAACTGATACAACCACTATGGAGAATAGTATGGAGACGCCTTAAAAAAAAAATCTAGGAATAAAACTACCATACGACCCTGCAATCCCACAACTAGACATATACCCTGAGGAAACCAGAATTGAAAAAGACACGTGTACCCCAGTGTTCATTACAGCACTATTTACAATAGTTAGGACATGGAAGCAACCTCAGCAGACGAATGGATAAGGAAGTTGAGGTGCATATACACAATGGAATATTACTCAGCTATTAAAAGGAATGCATTTGAGTTAGTTCTAGTGAGATGGATGAACCTAGAGCTGATTATACAAAGTGAGGTAAGTCAGAAAGAAAAAGACAAATATTGTATATTAATGGATGTATATGCACTCTAGAAAGATAGTACCAATGATCCTATGTGCAGGGCAGCAAAGGAGACACAGACATAAAGAACAGACTTTTGGACACACTGGGAGAAGGAGAAGGTGGGATGATTTGAGAGAATAGCATTGAAACATTACATTACCATGTGTAAAATAGATAGCCAGTGAGAGTTTGATGTATGACAAAGGCAATCCAAAGCCAGTGCTCTGTGACAACCTGGAGGGACAGGGTGAGGAGGGAGGGGGGAGGGAGAGTCAGGAGGGAGGGAACACACGTATGCCTATGGCCTATGGACACATGTTGATGTGTGGGAGAGGCTTACAGTTTCCTTCATTGTGCGAAAGTTTTTAAGTTTAATTAGATCCCATTTGTATATTCTTATTTTTATTTCACCCACTCTAGAAGGTGGGTCATTATCAAGAAATCTACAAATTCGTTTACAGTATTGTAAAGTAATTATCCTCCAGTTAATATAAATAAACTTTAAAAAGTAATTTGCTAATAAATGTCATTGTTACCAAATTGGTCAATTGAACTAATTAGAAAGCAAGACTAGCCAATGAGACGTCACAAACATGATTTCTTTTGGCTTGATCAAGGGGAGAGGATAAGCATTCGAAGGAGGTAGGCTTGTTCTTTCAAAACAAATGCTGAAGATTTGTCCTGTCAGATGTACATGTCACAGCCCCAGAATTTTCTTCTCCCCAGAGAGCCAAGACAGATAAAGTTGACCCCAACCAGGCAGCTGGGTGGAAGGAGCTGCCCACTCCCTGGGCTACAGCCCAGGAGGCTTCCCACACTCCCTGACATGGAGCAGGGAGAAATTTATCTGATTAAGATGCACCAGAAAGGCAGAAAATTATCTTTAATGAACTCCCTTCCAGAGAGGATTCCCAAAGGAATGCAGGAAAAGAGGGACAGCTACATTTCAACAGTCTTTGGAGAAGGGGAGTTACTATTTCATGGTCCAGCAGGAATAGGCTAGGGATGCTGCTGGCAAACAAAGAGTGGAAGTGATGTCTTTAGAAAGATGAACAAAAACTAGGATCCAAGATTTAAAACAGTATAGTAAATGAATATTCATTGGAAGGACTGATGCTGAAGCTGAAGCTCCAATAATTTGGCCACCTGATGCAAAAAGCTGACTCAGTGAAAAAGACCTTGATGCTGGGAAAGACTGAGGGCAGAAGGAGAAGGGGGCGACAGAGGATGAGATGGTTGGATGGCATCACCAACTCGATGGCCATGAGTTTGAGCAAACTCAGAGATAGTGATGGATAGAGAAGCCTGGCATGCTGCAGTTCATGGGGTCACAGAGTTGGTCATGACTTAGCGACTGAACAAGAGCAAAGTGATACAGCAGAGGATTCTGAGGAATTACAATGAAATTGAAATTGATCTATGAACAGGTCCACAAGGAATATGGTACTTGACTGCATGTTTCTCCTCCTCCTCCTCATTATTATTACTATTATTATTTTGTTGATGGTGGCGTCTATTTTTTTTAATTTAACTTTTTTTTCTTTTTGTGCTTTTTTATTTTTTATTTTCTTTACAAACTCTTGTGTCTGAGGGCTGACTTTCAATAGATGGCAGCGAGGGAGCTGCTCTGCTACCTACTAAACCCCGACCCAGAAGCAGATCATCTACTAACGGTTTAGCACCAGGTTCCCCACAAACGTGTGGTGCGTGATGGGCAAGGGGGAGGCCACCTTTCCGGCCGTGCCCAGTGTCCCAGGATGAAGGGCTCTCCGCACCAGACCCTGGAACAGGGGCGGGAGGATGGTGGGGGACAGGCTATCTGAGGCCAACTGAGGCTCCAGGGGCGTGGCCGATGCCATATTGTTCCGCCTGGGCAGGCTTCTGATTTAGAGGCGTTCAGTCGGAATCCCACAGTTGGTAGCTTGGTCCCATTGGCTCCTCAGCCTAGCATATTTTAATCTTTATGAAGATTTTTTTTCATTTTTAAAGTCTTTGTTGAATTTGTTAGAGTGCTGCTTCCATTTTATGTTTTGGTTTATTGGCCACAAGGCATGTGGGAGCTCAGGTCCCCATCCGGGGATTGAACCTGCACCCCTTCATTGGAAGGTGAAGTTTTAACCACTGAACCACCAGAGAAGACCCTGGTGGAGTCTATTTTAATCATTTATTTACTATGAGAATTACTGGGGGTCCAAGCAAGCAAAATGCACGTTAAAGATTTACACCCAATCTCACTATACCCTCTGCTCTTTGGCTGCCAGGAAGACACACTTTGAGGTGCCACTGTGTCGTGCCCCCACCATCAGCACCACAAATGCCCACTTCTCATCAGTCCACTCGCCTCTCTCTGAGCAAAGAACCACATCTCATACAAAACAGCCTTCTATCAGAGAAACAGATGAGCTTGTTAATGAAGGGGATGAAAATTGGAGCCATAATGAGCTAGTGTGTCATAAATGAGTACAAATTACATTGTCAGTGCTATTTACAATTTCACATGGCACAGAGCCCTGTAATTATGTCTATGCAATTATTCCGTTCAGAGGACTTTTCAGTAGGGGATTCTCACCATGGCCAAAATGCATTTGGAAGCTTCTGTGATGCACGGAAGTTAGAACCAGCTCTGGAAGGACTCATCACTGCATATTTGGAAGCAAATTTGTGAGCAAAGGCTCTAAAGATGGATCTGGACCTTAAAAAAGGGGGGGGATTTAAAGTTTGGAGACCTCATAAGTGGCCATGGATGGTGTAGTCATGAGGTCAAAATACTGAGCTGATTTCCAAATATTCACACTATCGTATCAGCAGAAGCAAAATCTTGGACCTCACCTGCATCTACACGTTTCTGCCACTTTTGAAAGTCCCTTCAGATATAGATTTTTTTACATATAGCAGTGGTTTAGTCACTAAGTAATGTCCACCTCTTGGGACCCCATGAACTGTAGCCCATCAAGCTCTTCTGTCCATGGGATTTCCCAGGCAAGGATACTGGAGTGGGTTGCCATTTACTTCTCCAGAGGATCTTCCCGATGCAGGGATCGAATCCAGGTCTCCTGCACTGCAGGCAATTTCTTTACCAACTTAGCCACCAGGGAAGTCCCTTTTTATATATAACCTGTAAATATTTTAGTACATTTTTCTGAAGGATATCAATCATTTTTTAAAAACAGCACTACAATACCATGTCACACCTAAACTGATGCACAATAATTTAAAGCATCCTGTACCTTGTCAGCATTCAAGTTTCTTCAAATGTGTGAGCCTGTTTTTAAATCCCTGCTATAGCATAGGTTATTTTGTGTTTCATTTCCATAGATTAGAATGTCAGCCTTTTATTACACTTTGGTTCCCCGAAATGCAGCAAATCCTGTCATTAGATTCACCTTCGTCAAACTGCCCATGGCTACTGAATCCCTAAACAGTTCAACAGACAGAACACGGGCTTAGTTTGTTCTAAAAGATGAGCTTTGTTACCATTCTGGTAGAAAATTAAAGCACTGACTGAAAGAAGTGAAAATCAGCTTTTGTTATAATAGAAGTGAATGTGAAGCTTCCAGCTAATATAACAAAGGTAAGATTTACAATAGCAGGGGAACAAAAGTGGACAATAGAATTGTCTCAACCTATGGAATTTCTGGGGGCTTTCCCAGATGACTCAATGGTAAAGAATCTGTCTGCCAATGCGGGAGACTCGGGTTCTATCCCAGGATCAGGAAGATGCCCTGGAGGAGGAAATGGCAACCGACTCCAGTAACCTTGCCTGAAAAATCCCATGGATAGAGGAGCCTGGTAGGCTACAGTCTATGGGGCTGCAAAGAGCTGGACACAACTGAGCGACAGAGAAAGCATGCATGGAATTTCTGGGGAAACATCCCACAACCCCAGATGTCATGAGACAATGCTATTGATGTGCCAACATGAACGGCACGAGACATATAGCATATAACACCTCTGATTCTGGCACAGGAGTTAAGAACAGGGAGTCTGCACCTGGGGATTCTTAAAGAATCCTGTCTGGACAGTGCCTTCCTCACTTCCATTGCTTTTTTTTTTTTTTTTGGCTGTGCCATGCAGCATGTTCCCCGGCCAGGGATCAAACCTGTGCCCCCTGCATTAGAACCTCAGTCTTAACCACTGGATCATCAGGGAAGTCCCCCTCCTTGCTTCCTGGATACAGCGGAGTGCAAATCGTTTAAATGAACTAGCTACCAGCTGCGATTCTGGGTAAGAGGTAGCTGGAAAAGAACAATAAACCAAAGCATCCTCAAAGACTGTCCTTTTTCCTCAACTGACTTAGAATCAGCACTCTCAAAACTTGCCTCATAAGCAGTCTTGTTGATACATGGTCAGGTCATCAACACTCATACCCTCAAGCACCCAGTCCATTTCTGTTTCTAGAAAAAGCTAGCCTGTTCTTGCCCCAGCTGTCGCCCCTGTCTGTCCTCTTCCTGGAGCTCCTGCCTGGGTCTGGTTCCCTCCAGCAGAACAGCATCCCTGTTTCATCCCCTGTAGGAGGCTTCCTAGATTTCTCTGACTACAGCTGCTCCATCACCCCATTCATGTGTCTCTCTCTATCAAATTTTTTCTGAATCCAAGCTCGATTTGCTTGCAGCACAAGGGAGATGACGTGTTGAGGCAAGAAATAGCGACTCTATAAGGAAAGCCAAGCATCTGAGAAGATGCTGGGTTAGCACCCTAGAGTACTATCTTATGGGATCTGGATGCCAGTTTCATTTATAGAACACAGAGTGGGAGGAGGTGAGGAAGTAAAGTAAAAAGGCTATAAATCTCACAAAATATCGCCTGGATTGGCCAGCATGTGGGAGGGGATGTGTTAATTTCTTTTTTTCCTGCAGCCATTCCCAGGTGGGCAGGGTCAGAATGTCTCCCTGTGAGCTGAACAAGGGCTCTTTAGTTTAACATTCTGGCAGAGGGGGCAGGTTCCCTGAGGCAGGTCATTATGTATGCTCACAGCTATAGACAGCATCCTTTCAGTGATTATAGTAACAGGAGCAATGGAAAGCAGACGTGAAAGTAAGAGAAACAGATCCAACATGGAGTCAGACTCTGTTCTTACAACCTGAGAGACTGAGCCCTGAGGAAACCACAGGGTCCTGCTTCTCAGGAGGAGCCAGGCGGACTCTGAGAGGAGAAGTGGGAGGCATTCACAGCAGATCAACCTGTGTAGCTTGTCCCAGGCCTGGAAGGCACAAGGCCACCGCAGGCCTGACTCCACTGTGAGAGGCTGGTTGTAACCAGCTGCAGCCTTGCCCCTGCCAAGCTCCCAGCCAGCGCAGATATGGGTGCACTGATTAATGCATTCATTAACACACGCATCAGTACACCTGTCAACACACTCAGGAATACATTCACTAACACACTCAGTAATAAACCTGACCCTGAGCCCCAGCCCTAGTCACGCTGGGTGGGGACCAAGGCTACCGTGTCTCACTTCAGTGAACATCAAGGCTTCCTTCTAATCACAGCACTTGTTAGCATCCTGTTTGTGCCCTGATGGAGATAACCTCTTGGAATTTTCTGTCACCTGCTTCTGTAACTGAACAAAACTCTAGGGCCTTCCCAGAATAAAATCCTACCCATGTCCTCCATCTGCATTTTGTCTGTAGAAAAGCTTGACTCAGAGAAGAGAGAATATGCAGAAAGAAAGGAAAACAGTCAAGCAAGACAAAATAATAAGACTTTAGCCATTAAACAAAGTCAAGGACTTTCAGTTCTTCATCAAGGACTGTGGATAATAATTCCGAGCCACGTCCTTTGAGCTCTTCTGCAGATACTTAAACCCCCACCAGGTAGAAGAAGTTAACTGTCTGCAGCCCACAAGCACAGAGACCACAGACCTGTTGAAACCAGAAGGTTGAAGATGCTGACTCCCAGCCAATCAGAAGAATGTCCATGAGTTGACCACACCCTGCTCCTTGAGCACTGTAAGACTCCTCACTTCCCCTCCAGGGAGGATATACAGTCTTGAGGGCATTAGCCTCCTGTAGCCCCCTTTGCCTGGCAAAACAACAAAGCTATTCTTTTTGACTTCACCCCAAACTCTGTCTCCAAGGTCTAATCCAGTACTGAGGTACAGGGGTTGAATTTCAGCAACATTTGTTCCTTGCAAAGGGGTCTTTGCTCTCATCCCTGAGGCTGTTTGGGTCTCAGGAGCTGCATTTAACAAGATACTCCTCTAGCCTCCTCCTGAAGACAAACCCGTCATAAGAATGCTTCAGCACAATTCACTGTAAACTAGGACCAAGGGGAGACGCTGGGAATCATGTTACCTAAAGCATCCAGAGAGAGAAGATAGGAGCTGTCTGTGCGTGTGTGCGTGCATGTGTGCGTGCGTGCGTGCGTGCGTGTGTGTGTGTGTGTGTGTGTGTTGTCTGAGAAGGTGGGAGAAAAGGAGTATAGGATCATCTAATAAAACTTTAAATGGAATCATCTAAAAATTCTTAAATATTTTCTGTGCAGAAAGAACTTTCCACTAGCATCTATCTACACCTTGTTTTAAATTTTATTTTATTGAAGTGTAGCTGATTTGAAATGTTGTATTAATTTCTGCAATGCAACTAAGTGATTCAGTTTTATTATATATATATATATTCATATTACTTACCATATGGTTTGTCACAGGATATGGAATATATTAATAGTTCCCTGTGCAATACAGTAGGACTTTGTGCATCTATGTACATATTACACACACTCCATTCAGAAGTCTTAAATTTTTTAGGGTACAAATTTAGGTGTTGTATCTCATTGGGTTGGAGTGTCAGGTACTGCTCCAGAAGCTAGCATCATTCCCATTATACAGACAAGAAAACTGAGCACAAAGAGACTGAGATCCTGCCAGGGTCCATATGGAGGGGAACAACAGAGCTGGGACCAGACTGGAGCAGACTGGCTCCGGAGTCTGAGCTCCCGTCCACACTCCGGCAGGATTCTTAGTTGTAACTTGCTGGGGACTGTATATTGATGTCAGGCTGAGGGACTCTGCCCACCTTGTGCCCTCTGCCCTTTCTTCTCTCTGTACCCAGCTCACACTGTCCCCATGGTGAACTGCCTTCCTCACTCACCCCATTTTGTGCATGCTACCCCTGCATCCACTGTTCCTTCCACCTGCTATGTGTCCCTCTGGGGACCCATGGATGCCCCATTCTCAAAGGGACTCAGCATTTGTCAAAACAAATAACCACTCTGCCCCTATTCATATAAGAAAATAGGTCAGGGGAACAGGGAGGGAAATTTGTGTTGTCAGGGTCACGTTTTCCCTCTCCTAGATTTCTGAGGCTTAAACTGACAAGGATGTGAAAACCCAGATCTTACAAAGAGGCCATAGGGCTAAAGAAAATAATATCTCTTCTGGTTCCCACAGAAGAGATGACCCTTTACAGAGAACTCTCAAAGTACCAGAGACATCTGTGCATCTTTCATCCAACTTTCTATGTAGAAAAACAAGTCAAGGGACTTCCCTGGTGGTTCAGTGATTAAGACTCCACTGTACCAATGCAGGGGGCACAGGTTTGATCACTGGTCAAGGAACTAAGATCCTGCATGCCACACGATTTGGCCAAAAATGAGAAGAAAAACAACAGGTCGGCTGAACTCTAGCAGAAAACTTGAAGTGCAATTAAGATTATGACATTTTCCCCTTGTCTGCTGCTGGCAGGGGTGAAAATTTCAGGTGTCACAGGTTAATTCATTTTGTACCAGCACTGCAATAAAGACTGCTAGCAGAAACCTCCAGCCTTGGTCTGGATGTCCCTTGTGAGGACCCAAATTAAAGTAAAGGATGGTTTAGGAATTCAGAAAGGAAAGAACATTTCAAAGTCACAGGTGTTTTTGATTTTGCAGGCTGCGGGATTTTATAGTTTCCACTAGCCACACCCAGCAACAACGAACTTCCAGGAGTTCTAGAAACTCACATGAACAAACATAATCGGTCCACAGTTCTAATTAATTTTACCCTAACAGATGAGGGAAAAAAAGATTGAGTTTTAGATGACTTCTGCTGGATAGAGTGAAAGATAATAAACAGTGCAATTGATAATCTCTGCTTCTGGTTAAATTTATTTTTGCAGATTAAACTGTTAAGGTCTAGTTGACAAAACTAGCTTCAAATATCATCTCTGTGTGTGTCCCTTTTGAGTTAAATTGGTTTTTGAAAGTAATGGTAAATGCAGATCGATCCCTGAATTTGGAATGAAAATGAACAGATTCATTCCTTCAGAAACCTTGTCCCCAATATGTCACCAGCTAATGATTTTCCCTTCATTTGCCAACTAAAAATTGTGATTTTTCAGAGCCTCTCTTATCTTCATTCACTCATAGTTCCCAAGGCATGTCAATCTAGCTTGTACTGTGTTTGACTTAAATATTGGTTAAATTCAAATTACAGTTACCCACAACAACAGTAAAACTGGGATATAATTAATAGGGAGCAAACAACATTATTTCATTCAGAAACAGCTGGGAAGAATCTTTGCCATGTAAACCCTTAGAAACATGGACGCCACAGTCTGTAAGATCCTTTATTATGTTTGCTCATGGTCCTATGTCGAGTGTCCTAACAATTTCTTGTTGGACAAAACCGTAATTTTTTTTTCTGATTACAAAAGCAGCATATATTCAAGGTCAAAAATTCAGGGAAACCAAGGAAAATCATTTGCAATCCTATCAGTCCTCCCACCCAGGGTGGTTAATGCATTTAGTGTATGTCATTTCAGCCTTTTTGTTTTTTCCTAAGGAAAACTGACATATTGAGAGAATTCCCTGGTGATCCAGGGGTTAGAACTCTCCACTTTCACTGCCAAGAGCACAGACTTGATCGCTGGTCGGGGAGCTAAGATTTTGCAAGGGTTGCAGTGCTGCAAACTCTCCCCCAAAACCAGACACACTGGTGAAAGCACACTTGACAGCAAATACTGGGCAGGATGTGCAGAAACAAAATTAGTCACATGTCCCTTCTGGGACTAGAAAGTGGCATGGCCACTCTGGACAATACTTGGGCAGTTCACTTTAAAACTAAAAGTGAACTAAAACTAAAAGTGCCATTTCCTTCTCCAGGGGATGTTCTCGACCCAGGGATTGAACCTGCGTCTCTTATACCTCCTGCATCGGCAAGCAGATCCTTTACCACTAAGCCACCTGGGAAGCCCTTTGCATACAAGATGTCAATTTGGGAACAGGTTGGGTGAAGCTTGGACAGGATCCCCCTGTATGTTTCTTTGCAAGTTTCTGTGAATCTGCAATTATTTTTAAATTACTTTTAGAAGAATAAGGCAGTAACCTTGTTCTACTAAGGAATGATAAATAGTTTTTCATTCTTTTCTCTAAAAGTATTATCCTATTCCAGGGCAATTTTAAGATTAAAATATGAATTAATATGATGTATGAAAGATATTCTCTATTCCACTCAAAAATACATTAAAGTTGCTATAGATTTTCTTAAAATAGCATACAGTGCATGCTGCTCTATAGCTTGATTTAATTTTCACTGTATATAATTGCCATTTTCCCATGTCATTAAGTACAATGTTTTTGCAGCATCGTTTTTAAAATGCTTCCCCTAAGGATTTCTCTAGTGGTCCCGTGGTTAAGACACTGCATTTCCAATGCCATCCCCGGTCAGGGAACTAAGATTCCACAAGCCATGCTCATGGCCAAAAAAAAAGGAATCTCATGGTAACTGGACTTATTCTATAGCATAATTCTACAGCATTAATTCATTCTCCAGTCTACACCTGATAAACATTTGTGTTCTTTCCACCTTCTGACTTGTACAAGCAGTGTAACTAGAACCTTCTAGAACCATTCGTTTGGTGACGCATTCACACCTATACTTGTTCTGTGCAGTGTAGTCACTAAGTTGTGTCTGATTCCTTTGTGACCTTATGGACTGTCGCCCCGCCAGGTTCTTCTGTCCATGGGATTTCCCAGGCAAGAATAATGGAGTGGGTTGCCATTTCCTTCTCCAGGGGATCTTTCCAACCCAGGGATTGAAACTGGCCCTCCTGCATTGGCAGGTAGATTCTTTACCACTGAGCTACCAAGGAAGCGCAGGCATATACTTAGGAATACCTAAAGTCATATATTTGTTCAGATTTAGTAGATTATGCCAAAGGGTTGTTCAAAACAGTCATGCTCATTTCAATTTACCTTTTTCTTTCATTTGTTGTTTGGGGAAATGGATAGCCTGCAAGATATAATTGACTTGCCTTGGATACGTGGTTCTTTCTCACATGGATGGGGCTAAATTCACGCCTTTAGTCACGAACTCTGTTCTCAGAAGACACTACAGTAAATTCCCTACATGTGAACTCTAGAGTTGCGAGATTTCAAAGAATCAAATGTGCATTCACATGTCCAATCATGTAAGCTAATTCACGTGTCTGGAGTACATCATCATGTGTGTGCATCCTACGCAAGGTTGTACTTTTGCGCACCTTATTATATAGTACTGTATAGAGCACACTAGCAGAGTATCTTTATTTCAAGGCCAGGATGTCCGGAAGCAAGTGTAAAAGCAGCTAACTGCCAAGCGATGAGGAAAACGAAAGTGAAAATAATTGAGAGTACAGTGAGGTGAAAAGATGGTAGGGCTGTTGTACTATACTTTTCAAGATCCTGTACTGTAAGTTTAAAAATGTTTTACTTTTGTGTTTGTTTTTTATGTATTACTTTTGTGACTAGTATTATAAGCCTATTACAATACAGTTCAGTTCAGTTCAGTTCATTTCAGTCGCTCGGTCGTGTTCGACTCTTTGTGACTCCATGAACCGCAGCACGCCAGGCCTCCCTGTCCATCACCAATTCCCGGACTTACCCAAACACATGTCCATTGAGTCCATGATGCCATCCAACCATCTCAGTACTATGTAGCCAACTGTGTTAGCTAGGTACCTAGGCTAACTTTATGGAATTACGAACAAATTGGACTTACCAACTAGCTGCTGGAACAGAACTCCTTCGTATGTAAGGGACTTGCTCTAATCTCTTCTGTGGCACAGTCACCTGGACCCAAATCCTAGCCTGGATCAGAATCCTAATTCTGCTGCTAGCTGTATGACCTCAGGCAAATAACTTCACCTCTTGTGCCTTAGATTTGGTAGCACTGGATTATAAAGAGTTCCTGCCTTATATATATAAAGGACTTGGAAGGGTACTGGCACATAGTGTGTGAGGGTTATATTTTTTAAAGAAAAAAATCTCTATTGAATTTTACTGCGTTCCATGGGCAATTAGAATTTTATATTCAGGGAATACATGGAGATTTTTGAATTTCAGAAGCTTTTCATTTTTAAAAGATTCTTCTTGCAGAAAACAGAGGGAAAGTACTGGTGAGTGGTTAAGAATCTGGACAAGGAGGCAGAAATGTGGTTGCGGCGTCTTTGTACTGGGACTTTGGTTTCCAAAATGATGGTCCTTGCTCCTGGGAGTGGAGCAAGTATTTTACCTAGGTTATCTGTGTTGAGACCAAATAGAGAGAAGGATATGGGCTTAGGAGGCAACAGAGGAAGAGCTGATGGGGAAGAGAAAATTCTGGGCTCATAGACCCCAGTGGGGAGAAAGTTTACATCTTTGAGGAATATAGGAAAGTTAATGAATGTGTTGGAGAATGGGGACTGGTGGAGCTAGATATTCAAGCAGAGTAAAATCAGAAGAATGACTTAAATTTCTTTATTTGGTTGTGCTGGGTCTTAGTTGTGGTATGCAGGATCTAGTTCCCTGACTAGGGATCCAATCTGGATCCCCTGCATTGGGAGCACAGAATCTTAGCCTTTGAATCACCAGGAAAGTCCCAACAACTTTGAACTTTATCCTCCATTTCAGTAGTGGCCGTTGACATGGGGCAATGGCTTGACCTCCTAGACCATTCTGATTCTTCCTCTACTCATGGTCCACGAAACCCATGGTGCAAAGAAAGGGTATAATATGCAGCCAAAGAGAAGACTCATCAAAGTTTAGCAGGTGATGCAAATTGGAGATTTAAGCTATCACTAAAGGTTCTTCAAGAACTGTCATCCTCAAGGCATCCCTGGTGGCTCAGTGGTAAAGCATGTGTCTGCTGACGCAGGATACACAGATATGGTCCTTGATCAGGCAAGATCCCACAAGCCAGGGAACAACTAAGCCCCTGCACCACAACTACTGAGCCTGTGCTCAAGAGTCCAGGAACCACAACTGCTGAAGCCTGCATGCTGTAGATCCCATGCCCCGCAACAAGAGAAGCCACCGAAATAAGAAGCCCATGCATAGCTATTAGAGAGTAACCCCCTCTTGCCACAACTAGAGAAAAGCCTGTGCAACAGTGAAGACCCAGAACAGCCAAAAATAAAATTATTTAAAAAAAAAAAAAAAGAATTGTCATTCTCTGGGGCTGGGGATGAACAGATGCTTGTCTGCCTCTGGGGAGTTCATGCCCCCACTTTGCCACTACTGTGGCTGAGAGTGACCCAGGATACCACCAGTCACACTAGTGGTCCTTCTCTTTAGAAAAGACATTGGAGGCACAGGAAGCACTTACATGAGATTAGAACAGACTTTTGCTGTCTTCCTTAGATTTTCAGTGAAGAAAACAAGAAAAATCCAGCCAATGATGTATTCCCAACAGAGTGCATTCCTAACATACTTTTCCTTTAAAGATGAATTATAAAGATACACTTTGCAAAGGTGATGATACTTTACTCCCAGACAAAGCTAGTACATCTTGCCTCGGGGCTGTTGCCTCTGCAAGCCAGTTGCTGCTGTGTTGAGGGCTTCCCGCCTCGCTCCAACCTATCACTTCTGCCCTCCGGGGATCTGTTCTCTTATTGACAGCTGCTCCTAAGTATTAATTTCCTATTTTGCATTTTTGGTTGCCTTGATCAGCGTGCCACATGTTAATGCCTTGTTCATCTCATGCATACTGCATTCCATGTTTAGTTTAAAGTGAATGTTCGTTTTCTGGGGTGGTTTCTGTTTGAATTAAGAAAGTGGTCAGCTAAGGGGGAAAAGCAAAGATGCTTTCCTTCTGAGAGTAAGGATTCCATAATTTTCAGTTAGGGGCAGCATTTGCTCTTCCCTCACTAGACCTGAGGGACTTGGTTTATACTCTAAAAGTGTGAAGCTGTTTTGGAGTCAGGAAGAACTTGCCTCCTCAGAAATGCCTCCTGGATTTCCCTGGTGGCTCAGTGGTAAAGAATCCATCTGCCAATGCACGAGATGTGAGTTTGATCCCTAGTCTAGAAAGATCCCACATGCCTGGGAGCAGCTAGGTCCGTGTGCTGCAACTATTGAATCTGTGCTCTAGAGGTTGGGAACTGCAACAAGAGGAGCCCCCATGATGAGAAGCCTGCACACCACAACTAGAGAAAGCCCATGTGCAGCAATGAAGACCCAGTGGAGCCAAAAATAATACATACATAAATAAAAGGAGCCCATGTACTGCAACTAAAACCTGATGCAGCCTAAATAAGTAAATTTTTTAAGTGTATTCTTCACTCTAGTTAAAGAAATAGTCTAAAGACAGTATTGTATCACCTGCTTTCTTGCCAGTCCTGAATATGGCTTTTCTTAGAGAACTGAAAAAAGGTTCAAAAAATGGAGAAATTATTTAACAGAGTAATTCCAAAAACAGAGGTCTAAAGCATGATATAAAGGTCCCACACATAAACAAATGGGAACTAATTAAACTTAGAAGCTTCTGCAAAGAAAAGAAAACCATTAGCATGATGAAAAAACAATCTACTAAATAGGAAAAAATACTTTCAAATGATATGATAGGTAGGAGTTAATCTCCAAAATATTTAAACAGCTCATACAATTCAATATTAAAAACCAAACAACCCCATTAAGAAATGGGCAGAAGACTTGAACAGACATTTTTCTAAAGAAGACATACAGAAGGCCAACAGGTACCTGAAAAGATGCCCCACATCACTAATTATCAGAGAAATGCAGATCAAAACCCAAAATGAGCTAGCACCTCACACTTTTTATACTTTTAAATTTTATTTATTTATTCATTTTCCGTTGCTCTGGATCTGCATTGCTGTGCATGAGCTTTCTCTGGTTACCGCGAGTGGGGGCTATTCTTCCTTTTGCTGCGTGGGCTTCCCATGGTAGTGCTTTCTCTTGTTTCAGAGCACGGGCTCTAGGGTGCTCAGGCTCAGCAGTTACGACTTGCGGGCTCTAGAGCAAGAGCTCGGTAATTATGGCCCATTGACTTAGTTGCTCCACAGCATGTGGGATCTTCCTGGACCAGGGATCAAACCCACATCCCCTGCATTAGCAGGCGTATTCTTATCCACTCTATCACCAGGTAGAGTGAAATCCCTCAGCTTACACTTTTAATGAAGATATTTACCTTGTTTTTTAGATACAATGCTATTGCACACTTAATAGACTACACTATATATAAACATAAGTTTTATACACATTGGGAAACCAAAAAATGTGTGATTCACTTTATTGCAGTGGTTTGGAACCTACAGTCTCCCTGAGGTCTACCTGTAGACTCCTACAGGTCTACCTGTAGATTCCTCTGGAATCTTCTGAGCAGGCACTTAACCCAAGGCCCCCATCCCATCAAATTACTTAATATCCTCCATTTGAAAACACCTGATACTCTTACAGTTTTTCCAGCAGTCATGTATGGATGTGAGAGTTGGACGGTAAAGAAAGCTGAGTGCCGAAGAATTGATGATTTTGAACCGTGGTATTTGAGAAGACTCTAGAGAGTCCGCTGGACTGCAAGGAGATCCAACCAGTCCATCCTAAAGGAGATCAGTCCTGGGTGTTCATTGGAAGGACTGATGTTGAAGCTGAAACTCCAATACTTTGGCCACCTCAGGCGAAGAGTTGACTCATTGGAAAAGACACTGATGCTGGGAAGGATTGGGGGCAGAAGGAGAAGGGGACGACAGAGAATGAGATGGCTGGATGGCATCACCGACTCGATGGACATGGGTTTGGGTGGACTCCAGGAGTTGGTGATGAACAGGGAGGCCTGGCGTGCTGCAGTTCACAGAGTCTGGGGTCACAGAGTCAGACACAACTGAGTGGCTGAACTGAACTGAATTTGAACTGATACCCCAGGGGATGATCCCATGCAGTGAATTTAGAAGACTGTCTGGCTATAGGGCTTTTGTTTTGCTCTGAACACCCACTTTTAAGTGCAAATGTGCCAGCCAGTGTGGTACCTGTGAGTGAGTCCTAGACGGTGCATGGCTCTGCAGCTCTAACACATTGCGCTGCAGGGCTCCACACTGTGCACCTGTCAGGATTATGTCTTTTCTGCCAGCAGCGTTTGAGCTATTTAAGCAGGTGACAGCATACATCTAGTAGAACATATACAGGGAAATATGCACCAAAGATCAGAATCTGAAATGCCAGGGCCATTTAAACACAACACGTGGAAGGGCCGTGGGCATCTCTCTTTGAGAGGCACAGACCGAGAGGATCAGGTTTCAATATGCAAGCTGCTGCATTAAGGAGTCATGAGCTAACCAAGAAGGGCTTAAGTGCTGGGCTGTGCACATTTTGCTTCTGCAACCCCTCCATCCCACATGCATTCCCAATGTTGAGGTCCCCTTGTCCTCCAGAAGGACCCCTCAGTAGGACTCCAGACTGGCTCTCTGTCCTGCATGGGCAGGAGGGCCATAACCTCTGTTTGCCCAGAGAAGTCATGGTTTCTGCTTATTGCCCCAGCATGACTGTGGTTTTTTAAATTTATTTATATATTTTGGCTGTAGCGGGTCTTTGTTGTTGCATTCAGGCTTTCTCTAGCTGTGGTGAGCAGGGGCTACTCTCTAGTTGCAGTGCATGGGTTCTCATTGTGGAGGCTTCTCTTGTTGCAGAGCACAGGCTCTAGGCACGCAGGCTTCAGTAGTTGAATCTCATGGGCTCAGCAGTTGTGGTACGCTGGCTTAGTTGTCCCAAGGCATATAGAATCTTCCAGGACCAGGGATCGAACTCGTGTCCCCTGCATTGACAGGAGGATTCTCAACTACTGGACCACCAGGAAAGTTTAGCATGCCTGTTAATTGTTACTATTTTACTCAAGAAAGTGTTACCAAACCAATCTTGGGTCCACTCACCAGACACTCAGCAAAGCCAATCTACAAACAGTGGTTTGTGGTGAGCTAGTGTTTATTGCAGGCACCAAGCAAGGAGAACAGGCAGTTCATTCCCCAAAGACCTGTTCTCCCTGATGACTATTTTTTCCCCCTTATGACTTTTAAAGAGTCTTTAAAGACAAAGGGAAAGAGAGGATCACAGGGTATATGATCTCTGCTTCTGGGCAGAGAGAACCCCATGAAGTTAGTAAGCAAGACAATAGTCTCTTGGTGAGGGATATGGACAGGGAGTGACACCTCATTCATCCCACAAACTGGTTGAGTGTCTAGTCATGTTATTTCAGATGGTAATGCTCATTTTGAAGGGCAGAGACCAGAACTAACTAGTGTGATGAGACAATGGGTGTGAGGATGCATGCCTATCATGCCCCCTCACCCCCAGGACATACATCTCCCTCCTCTCTGCCTGCAAGTTCCTCTCCTCCTTACCCTCATCTTGAGGCAGGGTAAGGAGGTAAATGGGCCCCTTCCCAGGTAAAACAATTGGAGATTAATTCCCTGTTACTCCAAGAGAAGAATAGTAGGACAATCAAGAGAGGAGGTTGGGCCCTGCCAGACTACATATTTCTCATTCTCAAAGTCAAAAGACCTCCCTGACCACACATGCAGAGAAAGGCTCCTTGGAGTTCAAAAGGGGAGTAATGCCAAGTGATGCTAACTACCCATAGGCCTCTTTGGTGGAATCCATCTTGGCTGAGAGATGCAGGCACACACAGGGGAGGATCCCGAGTTATACCAAATATGGCTCAGAACCAGGGAAGGCAAAACGATTGGCCAAAGGAAACCTGGAAGAAATGCCCCATGTAAGAGATTCAAACTGCCACAAGGGTGCAACTCTCTCTGCATATGCCCATGTGTCTATCTGCAGATACTATACCCTTTCCCTCCAATAAATACTTTGCTTGTTTCACTACTTTATGTCTTTGTGGGAATTCTTTTTCTGCAAAGTCAAAAGGGCCAGGGCCTTGTCACCGACCACTGGTCTAGAGGCTAGGATTCAACTCTCTTACTGCTATGACCCAACCTACTTTCTAGCCAGGAACCAAAGCCCTGCCTCAACAAGTCACTGCAGGCTGAGACTACTCTTTCTTAGTTCTGGTGTCCTTCTTGATGACCCTGTCCAAAGTAACTGCTAGAACTAAGTTCCACAGACTGGCTGGCTTATCAACAAGAGATATTTATTTCTCCCAGTTCTGGAGGCTGGGAAGTCCAAGGTCAAGGCACTAGCAGGGTAGATGGCAGCTGAGGGTCTCCTTGCTGGCTCACAGAGGGCTGGGGCTGCCATGCGCACTGAGAAGGAGGAACTATGTTCCCTGCAGTCTTCCAGGTTGAGATCAGAGTTGATGTTCCATCACATTTAGAACTTTGATTGGTAGCTTAGATGGGCTCTTGCTTCCCCAGTGGCTCAGCGGTAAAGAATCCGCCTGCAGTGCAGGAGCCACAGGAGATACAAGTTTGATCCCTGGGTCAAGAAGATCTCCTAGAGGAGGACATGGCAATCCACTCCAGTATTCCTGCCTGGAGAATCCCATGTACAGAGGAACCTGGCAAGCTACAGTCCACAGGGTCGATAAGAGTTGGACATGACTGAAGCAACTTAGCATGCACTTTGGACATTTTTTTACCCATGGTAGAAGACAGGAAGTCCTGGGCTGGCTAAAAGTTTTCAATCAGGGAAAGGGTGGATTATCCTCTGACATTTTTAAAAAGTGTTTTGATCATATCCCAGAAGCTGTTCCATCAACAGAACCGCTGCTCCTGTGTTTCTTATTCCCTTTGTTCCTCCTTCTTCTGGCAAAGATTTTTCATTAATGGAGTGATCACTCTGTGGAGGGAATACAATTATGAAAAATCTCAGCTTACTTAACATCTTTCTTTGAAAGTTCAAAATATTACCTCAAATGCTCTCTTTTAGTCTTTTTGATTTTTCCTTTGAGTAGATATGTTTCCCCTAGGCCAAATGCATAAAAAGTCTTCTTAAGACATTGAAGATTTGCAAATACAAGCAATATGTCAATATCTCCCTAGTCTTACTACACATTTGTCTTAAAGGTCCCTTTTTTATATATATAAAGAATCTGAGATCATGTTGGCCTGCAGAATGGGCCAGGTCCTTGTTCTATTTCTTATATGAGGTGGGATCTGGGGGCTTCACCCAGGACACATACTAGGAAGGATCATAAAGACACTCTGAAGAGTGAGGCTGAAACCAAGCAGGACCCTGTAGTGATGGTTTGACAACTCTGTGAATAGACTAAAAATACAATAAATTGTAGACTTTAGTGGATTAATCTGAGTATGTAAATTATGTTTCAAGAAAGTTATTGAAAAGAAAACAGACAAGGAAAGGAAAGACTCGAATATGGAGCAGTGAGATGGGAAAAAAAATCAAGCAGAACTTTGGCCAATGCATTCCGCAAGCATTGAACTGTCTACCCACTGCCGCACCATCACATGCTAAGGAGTCAAGGAAGACAAAGATGTGAATCTTCCCCTCCAAGCACACAGGCTCCCAAGAGTACAGACCTCTTACCCAACAGTGAGTCCACCCAGGTAAGAGTGGGATGGAGATACCTGGGAGGCATCACAGCAGATCAGAGGATGGAGTGATGAATTCCGCCCTGGGGAGGAGAGAGCAGAACGGACTCCCTGCAGAGATCATGCCTAAGGGGGCTCTGCAGGCTGTGAACAGCCCATTTGCAAAGCGATGGCAACAGGAAGTAGCAGGGTCCACTGCGGATGGTGTGGGGAACAGAGGAGGGGGAGTGGGAAGCAGGAGAGTCATGTGA
This sequence comes from Antilocapra americana, assembly GCA_007570785.1. Classification (NCBI taxonomy): domain Eukaryota; kingdom Metazoa; phylum Chordata; class Mammalia; order Artiodactyla; family Antilocapridae; genus Antilocapra; species Antilocapra americana. The sequence continues at coordinate 11,019,226 of ML663006.1, read as the reverse complement.
GCTGCCACCACCAAGGGCTTCATCTACCAAAATAAGAGGGGTGTCTGGTGGTCCAGTGGTTAAGACTTCTGCCAAGACAGAGGGTTCGGGTTTAATCCCTGGTCAGGGAACTAGAATCCCACATGCTTCAGGGCCAAAAGCCCCCAACATAAGACAGAAGCAATATTGTAACACATTCAATATAGACTTTTAAGATGGTCCACATAAAAATATAATTTTAAAAAAAAGCGGGGGGGGGAGCACCTGATAATTCTTTTTTTTTTTTTAATTTTTTTTTTATTGTGTTGGTTTTGCCATACATTGACATGAATCCGCCATGGGTATACATTTTTGAAAAACCCAGACCCAGTTACATACTGCTCTCTGTTTATTGGCCATGCAGCACACAGGGTCTGAGTTCTCTGGCCAGGGATCAAACTGGGGCTCCCTACATTGAGTGTGCAGTCTTAACCACTGGACCAAAAGGGAAATCCTTTTTCTCCCCCATGTGTAGAGCTCTGTGTGGCCTTTAGACTAGGAATGCAGCATCAACTCTCCAGTTCTCAGGCCTCTAGACTCAGGCCAAACAAATGAGTTTGGAGCACAGAAAGGGTTATTGCAGGGCCAGGGAAGGAGATGGATGGCTCTTGCCCTAAAAAAGCCTCAAGCTCCCCAAAGATTCGGCAAGGCACTTTTAAAAGCCAAGTGAGGAAAGGGAGGGTGTTATAAGGTCTGTGATCAGTTTATGCACAGTTCTCTGATTGGCTGATGGTATGGTAACAGGTGTCACAGGGGTTCAGATTATTAGTCTTTAGGCTCCAGGAGGCCTGGGGCTATGTGCTCAGGGTCACCAAGTAGTTAACATCTTCTATTTAATGGAGAGTTTTCACATCTGTAGAACCACTTGGGAAATGTGCATCAATACTGTTATCTAGGTAATTCAGAGCAGAAGCGCCTGGGGGAAAAGCCTGCCCCCCACACCAAGGCACCATGCTTTATAAGACTAGAACTAACCCATCACATCTCCCAGCTTGTGACTCATCCTTCAGATCTTGGGCTTTGCCACTTCTATAATTGTGTGAACCAACTCTTTATCATGAATTTATCAATATCTCTATGTATATAAATATCTTGCCTTAATTCAGACTTCGTTGCTCCCGGAATAAATAAACCAACAGCCAATGAAATGTGAAGAGTTATGTGTGATAAACAGGTGTTTCAGCGGGTAGGGGGCCAGGCTGCATGAACAGGAGGCTCAGGGGTGCCATTCAACAGAAGTAAAGGAAACGACATTCTAATCAGACGGCAAATGCCGGCTCTGGGTAATTACAGTCTGCCCCAGGTTCTTCTTAGACTATTAGTACGATGGGGAGTAGTTTGCATCTAAATTAAAATTGGACTTCAAAGAGGCTGGATGAGCTTGCATGTCTAAAGGTAGAAAAACGTGACAGACAGGTTACTAATTACTAAGAAGTTCTATACCACTGGCTGGGGAGAGAGGGGAAAAGAAATGATGATGATAATAGTAAAGCAGGTCAGGGCACCTGGCAGAAAGTACAGGAAAATACCATATGGGTAATCAGAAACTAACTTCTGTAATCCATTATTGTTGGTAATATATATTGGATATATTATACATATGTGTGTGCTATATATTAGAGGTATAAGATACATATCTGTGCTATATATAGCTTCCCTGATAGCTCAGTTGATAAAAAATACAATATATATTATACACTAGCATTAGTGGTAAAGAATCTGCCTGCCAGTGCAGGAGACATAAGAGATTCGGGTGTGATCCCTGGGTCAAGAAGATCCCCTGGAGTAGGAAGTGGCAACCAACTCCAGTATTCTTGTCTGGAAAATTCTGTGGGTAGAGGAGTCTGGCGGGCCACAGTCCATGTGATTGCAGAGTCAGCACAACTAAGCAACTGCATATGCACATATATTATGTCACTTATTTATATTACTTTGTGAATTAGTTATGCAAATATAGGGCTAAACAAAATTTCAAAATATATAATATGAAACTCTACATATAAAACAGTATATTTGGGGGAATTCCATGGTGATCCAACAGTTAGAACCCCATACTTTCACTGCTGAGGGCCTGGGTTCAATCCCTGATAGGGAACTAAGATCCCACAGGCAGTGTGGTACAGCCAAAAAAGAAAAGTAAGCAGTGTATTTTCACATTTTTTTGTAAAGTGTTTCTAGTACACATGTGCAATATACATTATATTTAATATATGGTACTACATGTAGAACATACAAGCAACACACACTTTATAGTTACATATATTTGCATATATACATTTATATTTAATAAACTACACATACATAGTCTTCTTTTACACCTCATTTCCAAAGTTTGTTTAATTTCTCCATGATAACTAAAGAAATCACTTATCTAGAAAAAGTCTGAGTGAGCTTAGTAACCACACCACTTTCATTGAGGGCTTCCCTTTGGTATCTTGCTTAGCCATCCAAAATATTTACAGGGTCATGAATAAATCTGTCCTCACCACAGCTTGACATGGCAGGGCAGGATGCTAAACACAGAATCGACTTGGCCTTAGAACCCTAAAAAATGTCTGTTTTCTGTTGCTTCTCTAAAGAGGTACATGGGACTTCCCTGGCGGTCCAATGGTTAAGACTCTGAGCCTCCAGTCCAGGAGGTCTGGAAACTAAGATCTTGCAAGATGCATGGTGGAAAAAAAGGAAAAAAAAAAAGAATTTCTTAAACTGAATAAATATGAAAATGCAACATACCAACTTTAAAAAAAAAGAATTAAAATAAAATAAATAAAAGAGGCATAATTATGGGAAGGAGAAAAAGTTCCTGCCTGACTTTAGATCTGACCCGAGTTCTTTACTGATGATGCTTCCCCATTTCCATCACTCATGCAATTCTGGGCATTCCCAGTGTCATGTTCCTTCCTTATGGGTTTACCCTAAATCTTCTCATCTGTGAGCAAACAGGAGGGTTTGGAGGGCTTGATTATTCAGTTAGCTGCATGATATGACCGCCCTGCAATTGGAAAAATCTGCTTAGAGAATGTGTGAGGACTACTGAGCAGTGCATTTGCTGCTGAAATGAGGGTCCGCTGAGGAGTGCAGGAGAGCCTTAAAGACCTGCCCTAATAAGGATTACCTCCATCTTCACCTTCTGCTCTATTAAACCTGGGGGATCGGATACCTGGAGGACACTCACTGTGCCAGCTGCTCCTCTTTCTCACCTTCCCCAGATCTCTGTACTTAATTCCTTGGGTTTCTCGAGATAGATGACAGCCAGAGGCAATATTTACAGCTAATCTAGACAGCTGCTTCAGTGACAGGAATTACAACTCTCTCTCACTTCTGCCCGCCAGGACTAGTCTTATTTGTGGGCCCAGACTGTCTAAAATTTATGTCTATTTCCTTTAGTAAATCTTTATTAAAAAGAGGCTCTTTCCTCTGTATTCAGAGGGTGAATTCTTTCCGTGTTATTAAATAAATTTGTATAACCTACGTGTCATGTGTACACATCCCTCTTTTTGCGGTGTGTGTGTGTTCTCTTGACTCATCCTTGAAGGAGTAGTAAACACACGTGGAAGGGGTTGGCCAGGGAAATAGAAAAGGATCCAGGGTTCTAAGGCAGTCCCGAAAGGGAAGATTTTTCCTCTGTGATGCACCCTCTTCATGCTGGGTGGTTCCATGATGTGTGTGCATGCTCAGTCATGTCTGACTCTTCGAGACACCATGGACTGTAGCCCACCAGGCTTCTCTGTCCACGGGATTTTCCAGGAGAGAATACTGAAGGCAGTTGCCATTTCCTTCTCAAAGGGATCTTCCCGTCCCAGGGATCGAACCTCTGTCTCCTGTATTGGCAGGCAGATTCTTTACCACTAGCGCCACCTGAAAAGTCCACCTGCTTCCACTGTAGCCATGGTCAGCTGGCCAACTGCCTTTCTCTTTGGCCACCCTCCACGTTGTAGAGACCACATGACTAGCCTTTTTGTCGGGCTGCCATATCAGGGGAAAAACCAGTCACATGCTACTGGGCCCTGCTTGATGTCAGAGCTTCCCATCTGGGCTGCTCCATATCCTATGGATGCTCCAAGGACTCCCCAGGGATGCGTGCTGATGGTCATCTGCTAATGGTCTTTCCTCTCCTCATGTCGTTCCCCCAAGGTAGGACAGGTTGGTGGCCTCTTACAAGATCTCTAGGCCAATGGTTCTTCTTCTGCTTGCAGATATCAGAAAAATCCACTCAAATTGGATTCAGTAAAAAAAAAATTGGCTCAATATAATCTGATATAAATAAAATGTTTAGCTCTACTGGGACCCAGGAATTCAAGCAAGCCATCAATACCCACTTCTTCTTCACTCCTCCTTCTGTGATGTGACTTTCCTTTTTCGATCCACCCATGGTTCCAGGCTCTTATTATCTACATGCTTTTCAGAAATTAAAAAAAAATTATCTGATAACTTTGGCAAGAGGAGTTCTGCAAGAAAGAGTCTTACAAATTGATACAAAATATACAAATTGTACTTGTGTAGTTTGCATCGATTTGTACCCCTCCGGCTGAGGTCTTGGGAGCTAAATGACACTGCTTGAACAAACTCTGTAGACTGAGTGATGCCATTGCATTTCCATAGGTGGCGATAGTGGTAAAGAACCGGCCTGCCAATGCAGGAGATGCAGGAAAGGCAGGTTTGATCCCTTGGTGGGGAATATCCCCTGGAGAAGGGCATGGTTACCCACTCCAGTATTCTTGCCTGGAGAATCCCATGGACAGAGGAGCCTGGCAGGCTACAGTCCATGGGGCCACAAAGAGTTGGACAACACTGAGCACAAGCTACAACAAGCCAACATATTCCATTCTCTTTGTATCTGAAATGTGCAGAGAATTTGGAAATAAAGCCACACTAAAGCCACACTCTTACTCCAGAGCCACATTTAGACTTGCTCTATACATCCTGGGATTTGGGCTACACGCTGGTGTTTATTTTTAAAATTGACCTACTTTCCACGCCTAAAACGGGAGAGAATCCACAGGGGCAGTTTGCCTCTGCGGTGTCGGAGAGAAAGCCATGGAGCTGATTATGTGGGCGAACACAAAGGTCGTGCCCGGATAGCAGGTGTCTTTCCAGTTCTGTGAAGACAGAAAGGTACATCGCAGCCAGCAGGCACTGTGAAACAAGGCCGGGAATTCAGCATTCTCTTAACAGCAGTGGGGAGAGACACACAGAGAGAGACAGAGAGAGAGAGAGAGAGAGAGAGAGAAAGTCTTTCAGGGAAGATCCTTTATTGTCACAGAACATGAGAAAATAAAAGACTATTTCACAAAGGTCTGGCCTGAATGAAGCAACACCTTTAAGATAGACTTCAAAACTCAAAAATGTGCAGCAGAAAGGTAGACACCGGTGTATTCAGCAGGAAATGGTATTTTTGAAGAAGACTGAGAGAGACTGATTAATTAAAGCTCTCTCTGCCCTCTGTGAGCCTCTGGCCATCACAGATTTTTTGAGCAATAAAAAGCCATTTTCCTAAGGATCACTCCCAGCTCTGCTAAGAGGAATGTACCATTCTGACTGGAGTGTGCAAATAATTTTGTTGTCGGCCACCCAGGCAACAGAAGGGAGATGGACTGTGCAGAAAATCTGATGGTCATATAGCATGCTGTTCCATTTCTAATCATAGCCACCAAGGCTAACTTTCCCTGAGTTTGGAGATCCTTGTCTCAGAGGGCACCCAGGCTGGCACTTCTTCAGAACGAAATACAAAACCACAATTTCTCAAATTCCCTTTTATGTGCTCTTGCATTTTGATCAAACTCTGGGATGACAAAATGGAGGCAGCTTTTACTAAGCACTCTCTGTAGATGATGCGGATAATGATCTGTTACCTTTTGGACAATGGAGAAGGGATTCAATATTTTTTTTAATCATCTACAAGGGTACTTAATCACTGGACTGCCATAGTTTTATCGTGAGATTAGTTCCTATTTTGATTAGAAAAATGACCTCTGGAGAATGCTTAGGCTGGTAGCAATGGCTTTTTTTTTTTTTTTTTGCTTTTTTGCTTTAGTTGGACATTGGCAGGTGGTAACTCATGATTCCACGCGTGTCTCTTCTTTAACTTTGTTTTAGAAGGAACGAGGTTCTTTATGGTTCCATGTCTGTGGGTAATGCAACAGCTGCTGATTATGCTAATTCCTGCTTACTTGCAAAGAGGCCTGTGTTTATTTTGTGCCTCACCAGCTGTCAACAAAGACATTTTAGGAATAATTGCCATATTTAAAGGCAGACTTCACTTCAGTGTCCTACTGTGGGTCCTCCCAGCATGAGGACTATCAGAATTCTGCATAGAAACCTCTGATATTAGCAGGGCAGGCACCGTGATGGGGGTGGCAGTCTTAGCCAGGTTCTCCATCACCTGTCTGCCTCATCTGTGCGGGGAATGATCTTCACAACAGAATGAATTCTTGACTTGCTTTGCCCAGAGGAGATTGAAATGCTGCGCTTGTCATGGGTTTGGGAAAGACCTCATTTCACGGTAGTTAAGGAGGTTGAAGTTTTCATCACTTCATCATTGATGTTTGAGAAAACTTGCTCTCAAATTGGAAATCCCAGCAATCTTCAGAGAGCCTGTTTTACTGTCTCCAAAGCTTTGACATGCTTTCTCACTTCATGATCAGAATAAAAAACCAAGGATGTTTTTTGAGCAAATAATTGTGTTCCTGATCTTCCTTCAAGGTTTTATTTTATTTATATGTTATAGCCCAGATTTTATTTCATGAGAGAAGTAGAGAAATTTTGCAATTGCATATTCTGGGTTTTGTTTTTTTTTTTCGCAATTGGTATTCTATACAACAAAGAAGAAAAATGTCAGTAAATAAAAGCACATTGATCTCCATTATTTCTTTTCCAACCATTGTCCTCCTTCTGTTCAGACATCTTTTTAGTTAATAAACAAACTGAAATTAAATAGTTGTTGTAGAAGAACCACCCTGACACTCCTAGCTGTACCTATCTATGGAAATAGGCCTCAACTCTTGATTGTCCAGAAGGCTTGTTCAGAACAGAAATTACTCTTAGAGGTAGGGTAGGGGGAGGCATAAACTATTGGATATCAGATGGTCTTAAGGATGTATTGCATGACACTAGGAATATAGCCAATAATTTTATTATAAATGGAAATGGAAAATAACCTTTAAAATTGTATAAGAATAAAATTTTTTTAGAAATTATACTTAAAAGTTTCATCTCAATTTCCTCAGAGCATAATGTGAGGACAAGAAGAATCTAATATTGTTTCCTTGGCTAAATCCCCTAAATATTCTCCAAGCAAGAATACTGGAGAGGGTTGCCATGCCTTTCTCCAGGGGATCTTCCTGACCGAGGGATCAAACCCACATTTCTTACATCTCCTGCGTTGGCAAGGGAGTTCTTTACCACTAGCGCCACCTAGGAAGCCCCCCAAATTCTCCATCTGTCAGCAAATGTGCAGACCTACTAGATCCCAAGGAGGGACTTTATTGCTGAATTCATTTCTTCCAGAGCATTCCCATCCTACTTGGACCAGGCAATATACAGTAATGTAGTCAGTATCTAAGCACTGCCCTCTGTGAGTCAGCCTTGTGCTAATGGAGATGACAGGGATTAAAAGAAGCCAGACCTGTCTTTAAAGGAACTAAGGTATAGAGTGAAAAAAAATACAAAGTAAGTTTCAGTAAGGGTTTCAGTCTTGTCTGATGTGGGGTGGAAAGCAGCTTTGGGGCATAGCCAAGCCTTCATGGTGAGCATGAATGGGGATAGATGGATGACGAGTCAATCAACCCTACCTATGGGATGAGGCTTCCATTAAAAACAAAAAAAAAGACACAAAAGGACAGGGATTAAAGGTTTCTTGGCGGAAACCAGGAGCATAGCACCTGGAAAGGACATGGCAGCTCCATTCCCTTCCCCATGGCTTGCCCTGTTCATCTCTTCAATCTGGCTATTCCTGAATTATATTCTTTCATAGGGGATTCCCTGGCTCAGTGGTAAAGAATCTGCCTGCTAGTGCGGGAGCCACAGGAGAAACAGGTTCAAACCCTGGGTCAGGAAGATCCTTGGGTCAGGAAGATCCTTGGGTCAGGAAGATCCCTTGGAGAAGGAAATGGCAATCCACTTCAGTATACTTAATTGGGAAATCCCACGGACAGAGGAGCCTCGCAGGCTGCAGTCCATGGGGTTGCAAAGAGTCAGACACGACTGAGCTGCTAAGCACAGCACAGCACAGCCATAAGACATGACAAAAACTGGTTAGAATCAACTAGGTCCACAATGGTGGAAGATTTGACTTCCAGTGGACCCTGAGCCTCATTAGCATGCTAAGTGACACACCCACCAACACCATGACAGTTCCAAGGCCATCCATCAAAGATCAAAGAATGGGCAGTGGCCAAATTCCTGGAAATCTTTACCACTTCCTTAAAAAAATTGGAGTAATCTTCCCACTCATTAATCTATGAAATTACTCAACCCATAAAAACTAACCATGCCATATTTGGGGGCCTCTTGCCTTCTGAAATGGCCTACACTCTGTCTGTGGGGTGTGTTCTCTCTAAATAAATCTACTTCTTAGCTATTGCTTTGTCTCTCACTGAATTCTTTCTGTGACAGGACATCAAGAACCTAAGCTTCATTAAGTCCTGAGACCAGGTGTGTGATCTCAGTTAAAAGATCTCAGATTGGTTCAAGCCCCAATCTGCCTTGCACAGTATTCAGCACCAGAACTTTTCTTGGGATCAGAATCAGAGATAATAAGAGACTCTTGAATAGTCTCTTATTCCCAAAATACAGACAAAATTATCACATTCCCTATTTTCTTCCATTTAATTTTAGAGTAGAGCATTGGGTCCAATTTATAGAATCTTTATTACTAATTAGTATGACATCAAATGGTGATGAAAAAGGATAATACCAGGTTTGCATTCACTTCACGAGCAATCGCTCTGTTTAGCTGATAGTGCATTTCATTTCTTTCTTATCAGTGTAACTCAAAGGTTTGTCTCTGTAACACGCAGATGCCAGATGCTCTCCCTAATTAGTATTTCAAGTTCTACAGTGACCATCCCCAAGCTATATACATCATTCTCCATTGTGAGAGACCTTAACTCCTTTCTCCAACCCACGCAAGCCTTTTGTCTGACCTTCACAGCTGCTGGCTTTGTGGACCACCACTTGGGAGGCTATTTTCAGCATCTTCTATTGGATAGCAGATTGGCACGATCATATGGGCAAATTGAAGCTACATGGATGGCAGGTCCAGAATCCTTGAGATTAAACTTTGAAAGTGGCCCCTTTGTTTCAGGTCATCATAGTGAAAGCAAGCAGGACCCTGTGGGTCCCTCCTGGGTACAAATCCTTTCTGTGTCCCCTGTTTCTTGTTTGTAGGAAATAGGTTTTATTCAGCCTCCTTGACCTTCCCTGAATTCCAAAGGGCAGATTCAAACATTTGCTTACCAGGGGAAGGAAGGGATGGAGAAGTAAAGGAGAATCAGTTCAGGAACAAGAGTGCAGCCTTGGGGCAGGGTCCTGGCTTCTCCCAAAGGGATATATGTAACATCATCTCTGAGTTCTAAAGGAACTAATGTGCCCCCTCATGTAGATGGCAACTGCATGCTGAGACCCCAGACTGTCTGAAACCAGAAAGCTCATGATTTAGAGTCCAGGAGCACTGCCCTGCTACCTTACCACCAACCAATCAGAAGAAAGTCACTCACCCTGCAGCCCTCACCCCAAATTCTGCCTGTCAAAACTTCCCCTGAAGACCTCTGGAAGGACTTCCCTGGTGCCAGTGGCTAAGACTCCAAGCTTCCAATGCAGGGGGCCCAGGATTGATTCCTGGTCAGGGAACTAGATCCGCACGCCATAACTAAGGGTGCGCATGCTGCAACTTAAGATCTTAATGCCTCAGCAAAGATCAAAGATCCCATGAACCACAACTAAGACTTGGTGCAGCCCAATAAATAAATCAATAAAAAATAAATATTTTAAAAAAGAAAACCGAAGGGAGTTGCCGTTTTTTGAGCACAAGCAACCAATTTTCCTGGCTTGTGCTGTGTTGAGTTTAGTCACTCACTGGTATCTGACTCTTTGCAACCCTATGGCTTGTGGCCCACAAGGCTCCTCTGTCCATGGGGATTCTCCAGGCAAAACTACTGGAGTGGGTTGCCATGCTCGTCTCCAGGGGATCTCCCCAACCCAGGGATGGAACCCAGGTCTCCCACATTGCAGGTGGATTCTTTACCATCTGAGCCACCAGGGAAGCCTGAAAATACTGGAGTGGGTAGCCTATCCTCTCTCCAGGGGATCTTCCCAACCCAGGAATTGAACCGGGGTCTCCTGCAGTGCAAGCGGATTCTTCACAGCTTAGCTACCAGGGAAGCCTTTTTCCGGCTTAGCCCTGCCATAATTTTTTCTCTGCTCCAAACACCAATATTTCAGTTTGTTTGGCCTCACTGTGCATTGGGTACCCCAGCCTGTGTTCAGTAACAGTTGCTGTTCCTGCATCAAGAGCTATCAGTCAGTAACAAGCTCACCTTCCAAGAAAGAGGAAGAGTTGGATACGGAGGGTCTTCATTGGAGGTAATAGCACTATCCTTGGCAGACTTGTTTGACACAAATGTGTTGGCCTTCAGGGATTTTCTCACTTTCTCCTGGGAATAAAGTACATTGCTAATGACAGTGTTTGTATGTCCCCCTAACCGATTCATATGCTTAAGCCCTAAGCCGTGATGTGGTGGTATTTGGCAGTACATGTAACGGAATATGTGCAATCACTTCAGGAGCAGTCCACCTCACCTCCTGCAGTTAAGAGTGATGATGGATGTAGCACAGTGACTAACCCACGGGCTCTGCTATCCCCTTGGCCAACATTTCTATTCATCTCATTTAATTTCTACAACAGCCCTCGGTGGCAGGAGTTTTCAGCCATTTTTTAAGCCTGGGAAATGAAATTCCAAGAAATTAAGCCACTATCCAAGGTCACAAAGCTTGGAGGTGGCAGAGCCTTGAGTCTTACCCAGATTTGTTAACAGAAGATGGAAATGATCTAACTCAGGGATCCCCAACCCCTAGGACGTGGACTGGTACCCATCTATGACCTATTAGGAAACAGGCCACACGGCAGGAGGTGAGTGGTGGGGGAGGGAGCAAAGCTTCTATATTTACAGCCACTCCCCATCACTCACATCCATCTGGTCCATGAAAAATCTGTCTTCCATAAAACCAGTTCCTGATACCAAAAATATTGGGGACCACTGACCTAACTCATTTACCCTCCTCTCCCTCTTGAGAGCAGAAATCACTCAAGGCCTCTAGATACTTAAGCCAGTAACCACCCTGGGACTCAGTTCTATCACCTGCAGAATAGGACCACAGTAATGCACAGACATGAATCACTAGGGCAATTAAGAGCATCTTTGTAAGGATGCTGGATTCTCTTTTTCTCAACAACAGGAAATCCAGCCACAGGAGTTCCTGAAACTATTACTAGTATAATAATAATGATGCCAAAGACAGAGGGACTCAGAGAGGGGCACCCAGGAGCTGGGTGAATGACAGCCCTGTTCATTTTGTTCTTGGCTGGGTGAAGCTCATGATGTTGTAACCGAGCAGACCTTACAGGGCCTTCTTGGGCAGACCCTTCCCTCATATCCTTTGCTTTATTTTCTCTCTGAAGTATCTAGATACTAGTATCTGAGACACATTTCCTGGGTTGTTTTAAAGATGCTAAAACTACCACCAAATGGAAGAAAATTAACTATTTGGTGACCATGGGCAGACAGCCCCCCCAGACCCACAGGCACCTAAGGATTGTTAAACCCTGTGACATCACCCTATTACCTGGTCATCAACCAGAGAATCGTGCACAAACAGATCATATACCCTGGGACCCCTCTCCCTCACCTGGCCTTTAAAAATGCTTTGCTGGGACTTCCCTGGTGATCCAGTGGTTGAAAATCCACCTTGCAGTGCAGGGCATGTGACGTTGATCCCTGGATGGGGAACAAAAACATGTTTTTCCGTCACTCAGTCATGTCCGACTCTGCAACCCCACGGACTGCAGCACGTCGGGCTTCCCTGTCCTTCACCATCTCCCGGAGTGTGCTCAACCTCATGTCCATCGAGCCTATGATGCCATCCAACCATCTTGTCCACCACATACCACAGAGCAACTAAGTCCCAGTGCTACAACTACTGGGCCTGTGCACTCTTGAGCCTATATGTCACAGTTAGAGAGTCCGTGAGCCACAACAAATGATCTTGCATGATGCAGGGAAGATCCCTCATGCTGAAGCTAAGACCCAACACAGCCAAATAAATTTTAAAATGCTTTGCTGAAACCCAGCACGGAGTTCACATGTTTTGAGCATTAGCTGCCCTAGACTCTTTTCTTGGTGCCTGCAATAAACACTATGCTTTCTTTCACTATAACCCAGTATCAGTAGATTGGCTTTACTGCAGGCAAGTGGACCCCAGTTTGGCTTAGTAACAGCATCTTCTGTATGGGGTTCAGCAGAATCCTCACTCCCCCTAGTCAGGGAGCTTTGTGTCAGTCCTTCTGGACTCATGGAGAAGTGTGATAGAAAAGATAAATGGATCTACTCAGGCAGGTAGGTTAACCTCTGTGTTCTCATCTGTAGAATGGGTACCAGTGGCGCCACTTTCAAATGCTTCTTTAAAGGAGGTCCCATCTCTGGAATGTAAACATTAAGAAAGACAGTGCCCTTATCTCCCAGTTTTTGTGGAATGGTAGGAGTCCAACTTTGGCAGGTGCCTAACTCAGATGGTAAACAATCTGCTTGCATTGTGGGATTACCTGGGTGCGATATCTGGGTCAGAAAGATCCCCTGGAGAAGGAAATGGCAATCCACTCAAGTTTTCCTGCCTGGAAAACTGTATGGACAGAGGAGGCTGGTGGGCTACAGTCCATGGGGTCACAGGGAGTTGGACATGACTGAGTGACTGACACTTTCTTTCTTCTCCCTCCCAAGACCACCTCTTGCCATAAAGGTATGAATTTTGTCTTTCCTCTGGAGAAAGCCAGTTAGCTAAAGCAGAGGGTCAATCCAGTGATCAAATAAAGTTAGGGCCAATGCCCTTTGAAAAATAGTGTTGCCATGTCCTCTCACTTGAAGACATGCATATAATTGGTTGACTTGAGACTTCCCTGGTGGTCCAGTGGCTAAGATACTATACTCCCAATGACCAGGGGGACCAGGGTTCAATCCCTGATTGGGAAACTAGGTCCCACCCGCCACAATGAAAAGATCCTTCATGCTGAAACTGAGACCTGATGCAGCCAAATAAATAGTTGGATATTTTTAAAAAATCGTAATGGATAGGCTGCAGAAGAGGGTGAGATCTCTGTTTCCCCAATCTCAGCTCTTAGGCACTGCCCTCTGATACATGTCACATTCTGGTTTAATGGTTATTCAACAACAAATCTGTTTTCTTTCTCTACCATCTTCATGGAAAGGGTTTTCTAAGTTGGGAGAGGATTTTGCTTTCAATTATATTCAACACTCTCCCAAATCTAGGGAAATGTTACCAAAAGGAGGAAAACAGGGCTAACACAGATTTATTCAACAATTACTTGACAATATCCAGAAAAAAAAGAATGAAAAGCTCCAATTTGCCCTTTTATCTGCAAAGCTCCCCCTCTCCCCATCCATATCCTTGCCACAGTGGAAAACAGTGATATTTCACTTTGAGAGGGGAATTCTTTCTTCCACAAACGTGATTCTTAAAAATGCTAACATCTGTAAATTAAACGCGCAAAGAAACTTAAAAAAAATTTTATTGAAGTATAGTTGATTTATGATGTTAATTTCTGCTATACATCAAAGTGACTGGGTTATACAAATACACATTCTTTTTCATATTCTTTTCCATTATGATTTATCATAAAAGATATTGACTATAGTTCCCCATGCTATACAGTAGGATCCTGCTTTTCAAAGAAACTTTTAAAAAAAATACCCTGATCTGTCTTACTCTCTCCCCAAGACCCCAAACCCTGCTAGCCCACACTCACCCAACTTTCACCAGTGCTTCTGCGCCTGCGTGGGGGATCCGCCCCTACCCGCCTCGCAGGCCTCTGAGCCTCCCCTCTGCGCCTGCGCGCTCCCTGCGGTGGAGGCGGGGCCAACCTGTTGCGCTGGAAACCACGGGGGCGGGGTCGAGAGGAGGCACCACCCCCTTCCAGGACTTTGGGGCACACAAAGTACGCGCAGATGACATCGGCACCCCCAAAGTCCTTGGCATCCTCAGGAGAGGGTGTGGATTGAGTAGGAAATGACACAGACGACGCGTGGGCCACCTGGCGGCCACGCGGAGGAATACTCCGGCCCGCGCCCTGGGGACAGTGTAGACCCGCGCCGGCTCCGGCGGTGTAGACCCGCTCTGTCTCCCCACGGTTGGAGGCCCGCCTTCCTGGGGGGTCTCAGACTTGAGATGGAAAGAAGTCGACCCGCCAGAGGTCACGGGAGGAACCGGCTCCGTGCACCCGCTTTCCTTTAAGGAGCAGAGCCCTCCCTGCGCACCTTGTCTGAGCGGGACACAGACTCCAGGGGGCGGGGGTCTAGGGCGCACGACTGGAGCTTTCCGAGTTGGGGTCGCTGGCCGAGCGCTGTGGTAACGCGTTGATTTCGCGTCGAGGACTGAAGCAGCCGAGGTTACCACCCAGGTCCCCGCCTGCCTGGCACCATATCCGGTGCCTTCCCCACTAGAGCATCTTGGGAACCGGGCAAGCTCCTTTGTCTAGCCCCGTCCGCCCCAGATGAGGTTGCATCTGCCAGCAATTCTTGCTTCCCTCCCCTCATCTTCAGCTGTTACCCCTCCTCACACCCTTTTCTGGTCACTCCATCAGCGTTATCTAAACGCTTTTGACAGCACTGCTTGGATCCAGATCTCTGTGTGTTGAATGCGTTTTGTGTAAAAAAGTCTTCAAGCACACTGACACAGAACCCCTAGATGACTCCTCCTGTGACAAAAAGCTGTTCTACTGATGGAAAAATCGCTTCTGTCACATTTTTATTATCACGTTTGTTTCTGATGTTTCTCAACAACACTGTCTGACAATTGTCAGCATCCAAGGATCTTAGGAAGAGGACCCGGTTGCCATTTTAGCTGAAGCTTTCTTAGAGGGGTTAATTTATAAAGAAACTCAGCAGGTTAATTTATAAAGTAACTCCTAGAAGATAGTCAATCTGAAGTGTGAAATTTTTCATTATATCTCCTATTATAACTTCTTAATAAAAATGATTTCTGTCCTGTACTTAGGTATTTCAAAACTTCCTTTCCTATATTAAATTCTGCCAAACAAAAAAATTAATTGTACATTCACACATACACTTATATGCAATATATATCCACTTTTACATATGTAGCCATTGAATTTTGCAAAAAAAAAAGTTAATAAAAAGTCAGAAATACAAATGGTGATGTTTTCTCAGTAAATTGATGGAAGCTCTGAAGCAATTTCAAACCTGGTTTCTAAAAGTCTTGTATTTAAGAATCATAAAATATCATTAGGTAATGCCAAATGGTGACCAAAGCCAAATATTTTGGGTTTTTCTTTCTTACTCAAATCATTATGTAGATCATTTTATCCCAATAGTATGTTGTATTTTAACCAAGAAAGTGAAGGGGAAAAAAACTGAAAAATAAACATTGATCTAAATACCAAGTAATTTCACTTCCTTAAATATCTAAGCATGTTTATTTAATAGCTTTATCACTTCCTTTGTATATTATCCATTGGCTGTATTTTGAAAAGAAATAGAAACTAGTATAGCCAGAGAGAAGCTGTGATCTGAGTCCATTTCAGGCCCACTGAGGAGGGAAGAGACATGCTTCAGAAGTTTATTTTAAATATTTATTTGGCTACCCTAGGTCTTAGTTGCAGATCACAGGAATCTTTAGTTGTGGCAAGTGAACTCTTAGTTGCAGCATATGGGATCTAGTTCCCTGACCAGGGCTTGAACATGGGTTCCCCGGGACTGGGAGCACAGAGTCTTCATTACTGGACCACTAGGGAAGCCCCTAAAGGCTTATTTTAGAAATTATTTGACTCACCCAGTTCTTGCTTTATTTACAAGGAACAGAATCCACTTTGACTTGCTGAGACAAAGAGGGGAGTTATTGTAAAGACACAAGGATTCAAAGAGTGATCATTGCCAACAAACAAAACAGCTCCTCTCTCTCTCCTATCTCTAGAGCCTTCTGATCTCTCTTCCTCTGCTTCTCTCTGACCACCTTCAACTATCTCTTCCCACCTGTAGATGGACATTCTCCAGTCTTTCACAGATGACTCAGCCATGGCCCCTCAACTGTCTGACAGAGACTGAATAGAAAATCGGTGAGCCAAGTCCAGAGTCCCAGGAAAGAGGTTGTGAATGGTCTGGCTCTGGCTTCAGCGCTCACTCTGATCTAATCATTTTGACACCAGGTCAGGATCGCTAGACTCACCGCCCACTCAGCAAAGCATGAGGCAGGGAACTCTGGAGGCAGCCAGGCTGGAGAAGCAAGTGGAATAATTAAAAATGGTGCAGTACACATACACAGCTCCAGAACTCCAGTATCACTAACTGTGCGGGGCTGGCATGATGCCCTTGACAAACATAAAATCTTATTCAGGACCAGTTTATTATTGAAACCAGACCAGTTATTTGAAGACCCAACCAGAAATTTTGTTAACTGCAGGTGGCTTCCAGCTGGTGACCTGAAGATGGTATCATGTACACAAGGAGAGAGGCTGGTAAGTGACTTCTAGAAACATGCGCTTTTTTATGCTTACTCTTTTTTTAAAGAAATTTTTTTGGCCACCTCTGGTCTTAGGGCATTGCATCATGCAGATATTTCATTGCGGTGCATGGACTCTCTAGTTGTGGCTTTTGGGATCACTAGTTTTGGTACAGAGGCATAGTTGTCCCTCAGCATGTGGGATCTTATTTTCTCGACAAGGGATCGAACCTGTGTCCCTTGCATTGGCAGGCAGATTCTCAACCATTGGACCACTAGGGAAGTCCTTTCTGCTTAATCTTGACTAAGAGGGGACAACAAAAGATTTATTGGACTGATACTTACTATGCTGTGCTTATACCCCAGAAATATAAATAATTTGATGAGTAGGGAGGTACCCACTTGCTCAAGATATTAAGATGAGACAAGTGTTTATTGTTCTCCTTTTTATCTATTCAAAACACCTTTTGAAGAAAAGATATTCAATGCACATCCAATAACATAACTAAGCAAATTATAAAAAGAAACGATGACCTCACTTCCTCACTGCTTGAAGCCCCCAGAGTCTTGGAATACCAATGAGTGATTTCAAAAATGTTGACTGAGAACATACTACGTGCGGTAAAGAAGTCGGCTAAGTTGCTAGGAAGACAAGAGTCAAGAAATAAGTTATTCTTTCAAGAACTCAGGATTTAGATATCTCCAAATACTCACATAACTAACTCTCGATACAAGGCAGAGCTTAGTGGTGGCAGAATTGAGAGATTAAATAACATGGAAAAAATGAGAGAGAGAAAACAATCTGACCTTATCTATAAATTCTTCACCTATTCAGCCATTTTAACAGCTCCTTCTGTATTTAACTGTGAAAACAAATATGAGACTGATATATCCTACACACCAACACTGGGCTTCCCTGGTGGCTCAGAGGTAAAAGAATCTTCCTGAAATGCAGGAGGCACAGGAGACAAAAGTTGGAACCCTGGGTCAGGAAGATTCCCTGGAGGAGGAAATGGCAAACCACTCCAGTATTCTTGCCTGGGAAATCCCGTGGACAGAGGAGCCTGGCAGAGTATAGTCCATGGGGTCAGAAAGAGTCAGACACAACTGAGCGACTGGACATACACACAAACATACCAACAGTCTGTTACGTGATCCTGGATGGTGACATGGAATTTGGGGAAACCTGTCTATGAGAGGGTGCAGGGCTCTCCTGTGATTTATTTCAACCACCTTGACCAGAATAACACACTAGAAAAATTAGAAAAACACAGATATAATTTTCTTCACAAAATACATTTGAGTTTTTTTTTTAAAAAAAGAGAATATATAAAAATACAAATTATCATGTCATCAAGACCAAGGCCATTAACAATTTAGCCTCCTGGCAATATTTTCAACCCAGATTCAATTTGTAGTAATTATATTTGAAATACCAGAATCCATGCCCCAAATTCATGTTCTATAAGCCCAGAATCAGTGATATAAACCCATCACTGAAACCTATGATAAAGCATGTACTTCTCTTTGCCTGCTTGAAAGTGACAGGAAAAAACTGGTCTGGCTACAAAGGTATTTCCTTTACACCAGTCATGGTTTTGCACCATTCATCAAAAATAGTGCTTCCAATCACAAAATCTTTTCCAGGGAATGTCCAGTCTCACAGCTCAACTATTTACACATCTCAGGCTTGAGGTGATTCATTTCCAGTTGCTTTCAATTTTTTTTTCTGGACTCTTTCAAAATAAGTCACAAGTTGTTATGGTTTGTTTTTCAATTATGTAGCAGTGTTGCACTGTAACTGAATACTCAAATATGATGACGTCATTAAAATGATGACAATGTCAATCACCATAGCAACCAGCCCATCAATCCAGAGTCTGATTTACCCTATGGGCTGAAATCTTTTACAGCTCTTGAAAAGTCAGGCGCAATGCAAATCAAACATTTAGCTGCTGAAAGAGTTGGAGGCCAGACATCCGTCAACTCTGACTGGTATTGAATTGTTGTCAGTAGTCAATAATGAATAGCAGAGGCCATTTCTTTGGAAATACCCGGCAGTTAAAAGACCTGAGTGTGTGTACACATCAACTTCACCCGCATGCCTCGATGTCTGTCCTCATTAGACTACATTCTGAGAATTGATTAGATGAGAAGGAAAAGTGCCCACCATAGAAAATAATGTTTTCCTTCACTGGTAAATTTCTTTTAAGTCTCACCCATGGAAATGATATCTTTGTCTCCCAGTAATTAACAGGAACCAAAGCAGAGTGAGAAGACAGAAACTAAAAGAATGAATAATCACCAGCACTGTGAACAAAATATATAACTAAAAATACATGAGGCACGGGTAGAATACGCTACATCTTGCCCTTCTTTGACAGGCACATAAATCTCTTGTTGCTTCCCTCATCCAAAGCCAAGAGCTAAAATACGAGGTGGCACCTGTGTTGTTAAATACTGTTTTATGACAGCAGTGACTTGAGGCAAACAGTGTATTTTTGGTTGAGCAGACTGGGCTGTCCCAACAGAAAACTTAATGGGGTGGGTGGGGTGGGAATCTAGACTGGTAAAGCTTTTTCTAAAGCACACCCTGAGTTCAGTCTTTTCTGTATGTGATTGCAGACAAGGACATGGTATAAATTATTCGTGGTATAAATTATTTGCTGAGATGCTCTGTTCCCCAGAACCTACTCTGCGTCAGCCCTGCAAATCTTTTGGGCACTGAGGACCAGGAAAATGGAAGCTCAAAATGTCAGACACTGTGGTCCTGAAACACAACTCTTAAATCTTCTAGGCAGGGATTATTTTTGTTAAGTAATCTATTCCCAGCAGTCCAGTGGTTACGACTTCGCCTTCCAGTGCAAGGGATGCTGTTTCCATCCCTGGTTGGGTAGCTAGGATCTCACATGCCTTGTGGCCAAAAAACTGAAACCTAAAATAGGAACAAATGTAACAAATTCAATAAAGTCTTAAAAAATGGTTCACATTAAAAAAAATCTTTAAGAAAATGTAATGTTATTCCTCTAAATGTTTAGAATAAAAAACTCTAATGGGATCAGCTAGGTAAAAGATTTGTTCATGCATTAAATGTTTGGAGCTCCTGATACATGTCAGCACTTTTCTAGACTTGGGATTCAGAAAGGAACAAACCCCAGATTCCTCCTTCATGGTGCTTACATTCTTGTCAAGAAAGTAACAGCAGATATGGGGACTTCTTTGGGGCTATAAGAAAAAGAGAGATATCAAGGACAATTCCAAGGAGTCTGACTGCAACTCCATGAATGATGGCGCCATTGAATGAGATAATGAAAACTGTAGAAGATGTGCTGGGAGGATGAGGATTCATTTTGGAGACGTTCAGTTTGAAAAATATTTTATCCATGTAATAGGAGATGTTAAGTACAAACTTGGATATATGGCCCTAGAGTCAGAAGGAAGACTCTTGAAAGGCACTAGTGAATAGATGGCACTTAAAGCCACAGGAGTCAAACCAAATCACCCAGGGAAGGAGAGGAGGAGAAGAGGGAGCTCAACACTGAGCCTTGACAGTCTAGCATTAAGAGTAGCGAGAATGAAGAGGAGCTTTTAAGAGAAGTCAAGAGAAATTCAAGAGCAAAAGGTGTTCCCAGCAGTAGGACTGATCAGACGTGGCTGATGGAAGGTGAGTACGAGGCATGCATGACAAGGCTGTGTGTGTCAGTACAGGCACAGGGGATGGGCTTGGAAATGGTGTCTCATTGAGGCAAACAGTCATGCTTTCTGTGGACCACTGAGTCACTGGAAGATGGAAAAATAATAAGAACGCCAAAGGAGTAGGTAAGTAAGAGGATCTCAAGACTGATATACCAGCTTCTCCTGCATGTACGTCTATTCCCCTTGTGAACAAAATACAGCTTTAAGAATATGGCGCAGGGACTTTCTGGTGGTCCAGTGGTCAAGACTCCACAGTCGCATGCAGGGGGCGTGGGTTCAACCCCCGGTCAGGGAACTGGAGCCCACAGAGTGCAATAAAGATCTTGTGTGCTGGAACTAAGACCCAGCACAGTTAAATACATAAATAAAAATAAATATTTAAAAAAGAATATGATACACGTGGTGAAAAGATTTTTTTTAAAAATACGAACCCATGTATTAAATGTTTCTTCACTTTTTTCTGGGTGAAAAGATCAAGACCTATGACTTGAACACAGTGAAAAGCAGGGAGTAGAGGGATATTGGGCAGATTTTTATGGGGAGGAAGCCTTGAGGCTATGAAAATGGAGATGAGCTTTCACTACATGGAGGGAAGGGCTGAAAAATAAGTCAAAAACTGGTGCTTAGGCTTTGAAGGTAAACATTTCCCTTTCAATGTGGCCTGAGATGGGATGTTTTTCCCCAATCTCATTTGGCACCTCGCTTCACTCCAGGTCTTATCTCAGAATCCAGGGCAGTGACCCAACTTTTCTATGTTGGAATCATGGCTGCATCCATACTGCCTTCTTGGAGGAGGAAAGTGGCCCTGAACCAGGAAATGCTGCGGAGTGGTCACCTTGACAGGATACCCAGGGCTTAACCAATGTTAGCGCCCTGAGAGCCTATGTTGATGGCGTTTCTGCTGGAACCCTGTTGTCTGCGTCCGCCTCTCCCGCAGAATGAACATCCTCATTGGGCAGCCACTACTGTAATTAAGTGCCAGCACCCGGGGAGGGGGCCCAAGTAGCAACATATTAAATGTGGAGGGCTCCCTGCCTGGAGAATTAATTCCCACCTGCATATGATTCAGAATATAGATTTTTAAAATTCTTCAATCTGGGTAAGCCAGGTTATTGAGTCATGCCAACTCTTTGCAACTCCATGAACTGCAGCATGCCAGGCTTCCCTATCCTTCACTATCTCCCAGAGTTTGCTCAAACTCCTGTCCATTGAGTCAACGATGTCATCCAACCATCTCATCCTCTGTTGCCTTCTTTTCCTCCTGCCCTCAATCTTTCCCAACATCAGAGTCCCTTCTAATGATGCAGCTCTTCGCATCAGGTGGCCAAAGTTTGGGGAAAATCAGGAGGTTTCTTTTTTATTATTATATTTAATTTTATTGGAGTACAGTTGCTTTACAGTATTGTGTTAGTTTCTACTGTAGAGCAAAATGAATCAGCTATACGTATACATATCTCATTTTTGGATTTCCTTACCCGTTGGGTCACCACAGAGCACTGAGTAGAGTTCCCTATGCTATATAGTTGGTTATCTGTTTTATTCTCACAGGGGTGCTGTGAGTATTAGAGAGAGTTACATTACAGAAATTCATGTATGATCCTTTTGTGATAAATGCTCAGTTAACATGGATCTTATTGTGATGATGAATATGGCTGTTAAAAAGAAGCATAGTGTGCTGGTTAAAAACACAGGATCTGGAGTTAGACTTCTCATAGCCAAATCTTAGGTCTTCACCTTACAAAGTGAATGAACTTGGATGTGTTCCATAATGGCTTCCTATTCCAGGCACCTTATCTGTAAACCAACAATATCACTTCTGGGTATTTATCCTGGAGAGAAGAAAACATGGGTTCCCACCTGTGCACAGATGTTCATAGCAGTTTTCATTGTAATAGCCACAGACCAGAAACAATTTAATGTCCATCAAAAAGAAGGATGAATAAACTAAGGGACAGACTAAGCAATAAAACATTGGTTACTATACACAAAACAACTTTGGATGGATCATAAGAGTATTATATTGATTTTTTAAGCTAATTTGAAAAGGTTTCATACTGTATGAGTCAAATGAACAAATTTTTGCAGGAAGGGAAATCCCTTCCAGGGCCTAAGAGTCGGCTCTTGTCTAACCCTTGGAAATAAATTGTCTGAGCAGACACATGTGCTGACAAAGCAAGAGACTTTATTGGAAAGAAGAACACAGGTGAAGAACAGGAGGGTAAGGGGACCCAGGAGGACTGCTATGCCACGTGGCTCTCAGTTCAGTTCAGTTGAGTCACTCAGTTGTGTTCGAACCTTTGCGACCCCAGGGAATGCAGCTCTCCAGGCCTCCCTGTCCATCACCAATTCCCAGAGCTCAAATTCACGTCCGTTGAGTCGGTGATGCCATCCAACCATCTCATCCTCTGTCATCCCCTTCTCCTCCTGCCTTCAATCTTTCCCAGCTTCAGGGTCTTTTCAAAGGAGTCAGCTCTTCACGTCAGCTGGCCAAAGTATTGGAGCTTCACCTTCGGCATCAGTTTTCGGATGAAAACCCAGGACTGATCTCCTTTAGGATGGACTGGTTGGATCTCCTAGCAGTCCAAGGGACTCTAAAGAATCTTCTCCAACACCACGGTTCCAAAGCATCCATTCTTTGGCACTTAGCTTTCTTTATAGTCCAACTCTCATATCCATACATCACTACTGGAAAAACCATAGCTTTGACTAGATGGACCCTTATTGGCAAAGTAATGTCTCTGCTTTTTAATAAGCTGTCTAGGTTGGTCGTTGCTTTTCTTCCAAGGAGCAAGTGTCCTAATTTCATGGCTGCAGTCACCATCTTAATTTACTTTGGACCCACAAAAAATAAAGTCTTGTCACTGTTTCCGTTGTTTCCCCATCTATTTGCCATGAAGTGATGGGACCAGATGCCATGATCTTAATTTTCTGAATGTTTAGTTTTAAGCCAACTTTTTCACTCTCCTTCTTCACTTTCTTCTAGAGACTCTAGTTCTTCTTTGATTTCTGCCATAAGGGTTGTTTCATCTGCATATCTGAGGTTATTGATATTTCTCCTGGCAATCTTGTTTCCAACTTGTTCTTCATCCAGCCCGGCATTTTGCATGATATACTCTGCATATAAGTTAAATGAGCAGGATAACAATATATAGCCTTGACCTACTCCTTTCCCGATTTGGAACCAGTTTCTTGTTCCATGTCCAGTTCTAGCTGTTGCCTCTTGATCTGCATACAGATTTCTCAGGAGGCAGGTCAGGTGGTTTGATATTCCTATCTCTTGAAGAATTTTCCATTTTGTTGTGATTCACACAGTTAAAGGCTTTGGCATAGTCAATAAAGCAGAAGTAGATATTTTTCTGGAACTCTCTTGCTTTTAAATGATCCAGTGGATGTTGGCAATTTGATCTCTGGTTCCTCTGCCTTTTCTAGATACAGCTTCAACATCTGGAAGTTCATGGTTCACGTACTGTTGAAGCCTACCTTGGAGAATTTTGAGCATTACTTTGCTAGCATGTGAGATGAGTGCAATTGTACAGTAGTTTGAGCATTCTTTGGCATTGCCTTTCTTAGGGATTGGAATGAAAACTGACCTTTTCCAGTCCTGTAGCTGAGTTTTCCAAATTGGCTGGGTTATTGAGTGTAGCACTTTCACAGCATCATCTTTCAGGATTTGAAATAGCTCAACTGGAATTCCATCACCTCCACTAGCTTTGTTCATAATGATGCTTTCTAAGGCCCACTCGACTTCACATTCCAGGATGTCTAGCTCTAGATGAGTGATCACATCATCGTCATTATCTGGGTCATGAAGATCTTTTTTGTATAGTTCTTCTGTGTATTCTTGCCACCTCTTCTTAATATCTTCTGCTTCTGTGAGATCCATTCGTGGCTCTCAGTCTCGGGTTTTATGGTGATGAGGTTAGTTTCTAGGTAGTCTCTGGCCAGTCATTCTGACTCAGGGTCACACACATCACTCAGCCAAGATGAATTCTGGGAGGTTGGTAGAATATATGGATTAGAGTTTTCCTTTCTTTTTGTCCTTTCCTGAATTCTTCTGGTTGATGGTAGCTTGTTAGTTCCACGTCCTTACCAGGACCTCCTGTTTAGGATAACTCATGCAAGTGGTTACTATGGTGCCTGGCCAGAGCAGGTGATTCCAGTCAGTGGTTCCCTAACAAAATTATAGTGGTGGAGAACAGGAGTCAGAGTTGGAGAGAAGATAGACCATAAAAAGTAACACTAGGGGGTTTCCTGGATGATGGACTGTTTCTGTTTCTTAACTGTGGTGGTGGTCCTATGAATCTGTAGATATGATTAAATTTTGCAGAGCTATTCACATGACTTCGCTGGTGGCTCAGCAGTAAAGTATCTGCCTGCAATACAGGAGCTGTAGGAGATGCAGATTCCATCCCTGGGTCAGGAAGACCCCCTGGAGAGGGAAATCGAAACCCACTGCAGTATTCGTGCCTGGAGAATCCCAAGGACAAAGGAGTCTGGTGGGCTATAGTCCATGGGGTCACAAAGAGTTGGACATGACTGAGGCGACATGGCATGCAGGCATTCACATGCACACACACACAAACCCACACACAGAATGCATGTAAACCTGGTAAAATCCAAATGAATTGTAAAAGTCAGTGAAGGGAAATGCAGCAATATTGATTTCTTGGTTTTAATAATTCCACTGTGGTTATGTAAAATGTTATTAGGAAAACTGAATAGAATGTACATAGAAACTCTCAGCTCTATTTTTGCAACTTTTATGTGAGTCTAAAATTATTTTGACAATTTTTAAAAATAGCACTCACATAGAATTGAACAATTCAGTAAACAGATGGCAGAAGGTAGGAACCATATTTCTGAATGTGGGAGTGAGAATTGACAGATAAGAAAGAGGAGGACACTGGAATAATTCCTGTGGTAATGGACTAGAGTCAGAGACATCAATACAAATTCATGTGAACTTTAATATAGATACAGGTGGCTATGTATAGAAATATTTATAGATATGTGTTGGATAATACAAGGGTTAGTATACACACATATATTTCCTTGTTCTGTCAGCTGAAAGGACTTAAAAGAAATGACACCAGTAGCAATGAGCACCTCTTGCATCTAGATCTTGGTTTATGATATCATTTGTTCAGTAGAAGGAACCAGGGTTCTTTTGAGAAAGGCTGATTCTAGGACTGGAGCATGAAATATACAAGATGAGTCTGGAGCATCTTAGAGTGCCAGAAACTAAGGAAATATCATTTAAGTTCACATCGATGGTGGTACATCCTGGAACGCAAGAGCCAAGTGAAAGAGCTTCCGGTGGTTAAAGTTGAAACACTTGGAGCAATGATAAACAAATGAAGTAGAATTGGACTTTTTTTTAGTAGTATTGGATTATAACCTGAAGTATAAAATAATTGTCCAGGAGCCCGAGTTGATATAAATAAATGATTGAATAAATTAGTAAATGGAGAGAAGAGACAAATTTTCCATGCAACAAGAATTTTGCATGGACAGCTTATGTAGATATTCTGCCCTCAAGGAGGATGTGTGTTACCCCTTCCCCAGCTCCTCAGGTGTGGGCTGTACACAGTGATTTCCTTTCAAGGAGGACAGCCTGGAAAAGGAAGGAAACGAATAAATTTACAGTAGAGACTCCAGCCAGGTGATCAAGGTCCATGTCAACAGTGCTAAGTCACTTTGGTGTATACCCCACATTGTTGGTGTATACCCTTGGTGTGACATGATGTAGATGATGCTTTACCTCTGTGGTCTAAGTCCCCCAAAATTATAACCCCTGTGTAAACATGAGAAAAAAACATCCAACAAATTCCAGCCATGGGTCATCCTGCTAAATACTGACAAAACCATCAAAATAAGAAAGTCTGTCACAGCATAGAAAACAAACTTATGGTTACCAAAGGGAAAGGGGGTTTCCTGTAAGAAACCTGTAATATGAAAAAGAATATGGGTACATATGTATAACCGAGTCACTTTGCTGTGCACAGGAAATTATCACAACATTGTATACCAACTCTACTTCAGTTTTAAAAAATGGATATGGGCGACTTCCCTGGCTGTTTAGTGGTTAAGACTGCGCTTCCACTGCAGGTTCAAACCTTGGTCAAGGAGCTAAGATCCAACATGCCTTGCAGCCAAAAAACAAAACATAAAACAGAAGCAATATTGTAACAAGTTCAGTAAAGACTTTAAAAACATCTACATTAAAAAAAACACACACACAGCAGACATTCATGTCCATTTTTGTTGTTGTTGGACATAAGCCTATGTTTCTCTTGTGTGTATACCTGGGAGCAAAAATGCTGGGCTCAAAGCAAATGCAGGTAAGCTTTCCCAGATCCCACCAAATGAACTTCGGCTTTCACAGAAGTTGCATCTCTCCACAATATTGGCTTTAGATCACCAAGAGTGTTAAGTTCTGAGTTTTTTTTCCCCCTGACTTTAAACTGCAGTAGTCATTGCTCTTGGTAAAATATTGTATATCACAGCTATGACTCTTTGTGGGCTGCAGAGGAGCCTGGGTACCATCCATCCTATGTGGATCAGAAGAAGAAAACCTGCTCATCCATTCTTCACTGCTTCCTCTTGTTGGAAATCCTGGTCATCCTTTCCACACAATCGATCGACTTTTTCTTTATCACTTTATTTTGAGTCTCTATCCTATTTCTACATCACCCAAACATTCATTCTCAGTGCCCTCTGCTTTGCCTCCGAAAATAAAAATCCCTGAGTGGAAGCAAAACAAAAAGGAAAGGAAAGAGAAATCTGAAGAAACATCGCATGTGGATTTCAATCTTTATAACCTCCCTAGTTTGTAATAAATCTCCATCAGAAATCTGCTAATCCACTGCCAAATGGCCAGAGTTCATGTTTCCGGTGTGCCCAGCACTCCCTGGGGAGTTGCATCCTCAGAGAAGATGCCTCATGCACTCACCTGCACCATTAATACATCACACGGGATGGAACAAAGTATCTTTCTCTCACCAACTGCACTGCTGGCTGAGATCAGGGAACCTTAATTGGTCCTAAAACAGGCAAATTAAAGACATGCTGAGTCTTCCTTCTCAGAGATCAATCCAAACACTTTCACAGAAGCATAGCGATGCTCCTTGGGGGTGAAATAAATGTTAATGTTAAAAGAAAGTCAAAATATCCCCCCTTCCCTCCACACAAAAGCTCAAATCAGTTTCAGATTCTAATGCTCTGAAGAGAAAAACGACATTCTGGTTTTACACAGACTAAAGTCTGCTACAATATGTCAGTACCTGGAGCTTAGCAGAAAGGGTGCAGGGATGTGTTGGCTTAGCTTTGCTGCTGCAACAGAGCTGTGAACACAGTGGTGGGGCTGCCTCTAGAGTAAAAGATGTCAACTCTTTTGTTTGGTTGCATCACAAAGCTTGTGGGGATCTTAGTTCCCAGACTAGGGATTGAACCGGGGCCCCAGCAGTGAAAGCGCCAGGTCACTGGACCACCAAGGAAGTCCCCAAAGATATCAACCCTTCAGAGACTATAGGACATTCTCTTCTGTCTGAGACTTAGTGGCTATTAATTTAATAGCAGCTCCAGGCTGCAGTGAAATTATAGATACAGTTCATGGGGCTTCTCAGAAAATAGAAATATCGTAGAGGTCTCCGGAAGACAAAAATATGAACCGGTTTGTACGCTAGCTGCTGGTCTCCTATGGCTGTTACCTGAAAGAATACTAAAGATATAAATATTAAAGAGTTCTCCTCCTCTGTCTCTACCCTACCCCTCCATCTATCTATCCCCCTCATCTGTTTATGCAAACTCTGTCAATCAAAAGTGAAAATAATATATAAAGCTCTTCGTAGATTTTAGGCTGAGACATGGTTGATGCCCTTAACATCTGCGTTACTCCAGTCAACCGTATATAATAAAATGTTATTCAGTCATGAAAAGACAGGAATCGTGCCATTTGTGACAACATGGATGAACCCAGAAGATGTATGCTAAGTGAAATAAGACAGACATAGAAAGACAAATACTGCATGATCTCATTTATATTGAAATTGAAGAAGTTCAGCTTAGAGAAGAGAAGAGTTGCTGCCAGGGACTGAGGGTAGAGGAAAGATGGGAAGACGGTGGTCAAAGAGTATAAACTTTCAGAATACAGAAAGTATTCTGAGGTTTTCTTTCTTTCCAAGAGAAAACTTTCTTCTTCCTTCAGAGGAATGCAAACTTACAATTTCAAATAAATTCTGGGGTTATAATGTACAGCAGGGTGACTAGAGCTAATAACACTGTAATACTACATTGTATACTTGAAATTTGCTAAGAGAGTAGATATTAAATGTTCTCCCGCCACCTCAAAAAAGGGTAACCATGTGAGGTGATGGATAAAGTCAATTAGCTTAATTGTGCGATTCTTTTACAATGAATATATCAAGCTATCGCATTTTATACCTTTAAATATATGCAATTTTAATTTGTCAGTTATACTTCAGTAAGGCTTAGAGGAATAAGAGAAGTTAAATTTTAGGGGGAAAAGTCAGAATTCATTTACTTATTTATTTATGTATTGGCTGAGCAGTGTGGTTTGTAGGATCTTATTTCCCAGATGAGGGATCGAACCCTCACCCTTAGCAGTGAAAGCATAGAGTCCTAACCACTGGATTGCCAGGGAAATCCCCAGAATATTTTTCATCATGATAGAATGCTGAAAAGGAACTCCAATGCACACATGTTGTCTGTTTCTAGTTTATTAAGCATATTGTCTCTTTTTGAAGGGGCTGGGTCTCAAAAGAACAGATGGGGCATGGTCTGCTGTCAACACTGCAGAGAGACTGAAAAAGGAACAGGACATGCAGATCTTATTGTATGAAGACTTGCTCATGACTGACTGACACTCTTGCTGTCTTCTTCCACTGACGGTGACCCTGCCTGACCCACAAGACAGAGAATGAGCAGCTCAGACAGGCATCAAGGGCGGCTGCTACACATGGACAGACAGGGCACGGCTGTTGTGAGCTGCAGGGAAAGACACGGAAGAATTCTCTGAGGCCAGCACAGCCAGCCAGCGGTCCGTGCAAAGGACAAGGCTTGAGGCCAACAGAGCAAGATGGACCCAGCAACTGTAAGGTCCACTTTCCCGGGAGGCTCTCACTTCTTGTGGCTGGACATCCCTCCTCAGAGGTCCACTGTACCACTTCCCACACATCAGCCCTATTCTTACTAAGGGCTTTCACCATCCTCCTTGATGGAGTTGTCACCAGCCATGTTAACTACAACCATATCCACTCTATGAAGACTTCAGAGAATGCACTGGAATGAAAAGACATCCGTGGACACATCCCTGACTGCATGCTAAACATGGCTCATACAACTTCTGGAACTAGTCTCCTGTAGGACTGTGATGTCACAGACCCCAGCCACCATTTTCAGTGGGGGTAGGTCTATAAAGATAATTAATTTTCTTCAGACCTACTTCGGAGCTGGGAAAGTTCTCAGGAGTTCCCTGAAGCTTAGCATCAAAGCTGCCCTCCCCACGGTAGAGCCACCCGACAACTTACATCCCTGGTGTGTAAACTCCTCTGTCTCCGTCAAAATCCCAGTGACTGAAAAAAAAGGGACAATTGAACCCACCCTCCCAATATAACCCCTCCTCAATATAAAAATCCTGAGTGGTACATTAGAACCTTATCCCACTGCTGTTTGAGGATCTTTAATTCAATAGCTCATTTTTAAGCCAATTGTTACCAACTACAAACAGGGTTTCCCTTATGGCTCAGATTGTAGAGAATTTGCCTGCAATACAGGAGATCCAGGTTCAATCCCTATGTTGGAAATATCCCCTGGAGAAGGGAATGGCTCCCCACTCTAGTATTCTTGCCTGGAGAATTCCACGGACAGAGGAGCTTGACAGGCTACAGTCCATTGGGTCAAAAAGAGTTAGATATGACTGGGTGACTAACATTAATAAACTAGCAAATACATTACATTACATTAAAAACTTGAATGAAAATGTACCACTTTAATGAAGTAACTGCTATTTGATGTGGATAGACTTTGGATTTAATCTGAAATGCTATTCATGGACCCTCTAATTACAGAAGCATTTTGTCCTCATGAAAATGAAGGACACAGAGTAAAAGAAAAATTATGATGGAAGAAAAGTTGCTCCTATTGAAAAGACTCCAGTCATAATAGGTGAAATTCTTAATTCTGAGAGATAATTGGGTTGTGGAAATTCTCTAAACATTTGGCCTAAGGAGGAAACTTGGCAAAATATATCAACACTTAGTGGGATGAAGCAGTTTGAGTTTTGATAAATCACGGTGCAAAAATTTCCCATTTCCAGTAGTATTCATCAGAATTAAGCAACTACGATGTTGATTAATATGAAATTGACATTTTTTTAACATCCCCTTTTCATACAGAGGAAAGGAGTATTCCAGCCTTGCATGAATACAGCATCCATCAGCACAGAGAGGACATCCAACATCCTTTATCCTTTCTCACACCTGAGCTTCAGCTAAACTAGAGAAAGGGGGCAGTCTCTGCCCATCTAGAACAGGAAGGAGGAGAAGGACCCACGGATATATTTCAAACCAGTGACCCAGGAGCTTGTTTTCCTGTCTCTTCCTTAGTTAAATACACGATTCCTAGAACTTGGTGCTTAAATGTAAATATCAAGACCAGAACTAAGATATCCAAGGAACGACCACATCCCACCCTGGACTGGGGATTGTTTTATCATTAATCCACCTGCAATACAGGAGACTGCCTGCAATGTAGATCTGGGTTTGATCCCTAGGTCAAGAAGTTCCCCTGGAGAAGGAAATGGCTACCCACTCCAGTATTCTTTCCTGGAAAATTCCATGGACAGAAGAGCCAGGCGGGCTACAGTCCATAGGGTCACAAAGAGTTGGACACAACTGAGTGACTAAACCACCACCACCATTCAGAAGATTCACATGCCATCTCCTTAGTGCATCCATGCCTACATCACTCCTTCAAGGACTGTAGGTCTGCATAAATGGAGGAAAAAGAAGGCTTGCTCTCTCCTATAAACTGTACCTTTAAGTACGCTTCCCCTCCCCACCAGACACGCACATCCACATCCGTCTTGACTCTTATCTATAAACTTGGGGACAAATAAAAACTTTCCATCTCATTTTAATAGCACTCTTGTAAGTGGTTCTCGTAGCCTTGCAAACAGTGGGAAGACAATAAAAGCAATATTTCTGAGCCAAGCGAGAGTTTTTCTCCAGAGAGAGGAAATTGTTTCTTAAATTGCTTCAGCATAGTATTTATTTTCATAACAGAGCAAAACAATAGAAAGAGAACTATTTATCTGGCCCTTGGACGTCCTGTTTCTTCCCTCTCCAGCTACATTCCCCCAACTTTCAATTTAGATCACAAGGTGGCCCCAGATTGCTTTCCAGTTTCATCTCCTAACACCTGCTTGTGATGAACACTTGATTTTTCTCACTGCTTCCACCATCTCTCCTTCGTTTGGTAGCTTGTGGTTTCTGGAGAGAAAGCAGCCCTTCCCTACTCTCTTCCCTACTCTGTATCCATCTGGTGCCACTAGGTCTGACTTACACCCGAGCTGCAGGACACCATCAGCTCCAGACCTGACATGCAATGCTGTGAGCAGGTGGGATTTGGGGGAGGTCTTTTGTTTTAGCAGCATGAGCTGACTAATACACTCCTACTGTGTGCTTGCGTGCTCAGTCGCTTCAGCTGTCTTGAACTCTTTGAGATCCCATGAACTGTAGCCCACCAGGCTCCTCTGTCCATGTGATTCTCCAGGCAAGAATACTGGAGTGGGTTGCCATGCCCTCCTCCAGGGCATCTTCTCGACCCAGGGATCGAGCTCGAGTCACCTACATCTCCTACATCTCCTGCATTGGCGGACGGTGTCTTTACCACTGGCACCACCCAGGAAGTCCCACACACTCCTGTTAGAGATGTTGAATGCTCTTTGCACAGGAAGATTTCCTTCCCTCTCCCAGGGGGAGAGGAACTTTCTTTGTTACAGTTTTCCCAGTACAAAGAGTCTTCACCTATGGGGACTTTCCTGGTGGTCCAGTGGCTGAGACTCCATGCTCCCAATGCAGAGTGCCTGGGTTCAATCTCTGGTCAGGGAAGAAGATCCTACATGCTACATCGAAGACTCAGCACAGCCAAATACGTATATAAGTAAATTATATATATATATATATATATATATTAACAAGTACTTGGCAATAATGGCTTTCCCAGGTGGCTCTGAGGTAAAGAATCCAGCTACCAATGCAAGAGACACAGGAGATGCAGGTTCAATCCCTGGGTCAGGAAGATCCCTTGGAGAAGGAAATGGCAACCGGCTCCAGTGTTCTTTCCCTGACAGTTCAATGGACAGAGGAGCCTGGTGGGCCACAGTCCATGGGGTCACAAAGAGTCAGACATGACTGAGCATGCACACACAGACACACACATACACAGTAAAGATGTTGTTCAGTCACTCAGTTGTGTCCAACTCTGCCACTCCATGGACTGCAGCATGCCAGGTTTCCCTGTCCTTCACTGTCTCCCAGAGTTTGCTCAAACTCATGTCCATTGAATTGGTGGACTCATTGTCCATCCAACCATTGTATCCCCTATTGCCCCTTCTTCTCCTGCCCTCAATCTTTCCCACCATCACGGTCTTTTCCAATGAGTTGGTTCTTCACCTTAGGTGGCCAAAGTATTGGAGCTTCAGCTTCAGTATCAGTCCTTTCAATGAATATTGGCAATAATGTTGCCAATTCTTAAAAAACAGAGTCTTCACCTATGCCCTGGGGTAGGGGTGGGATAGCACTTACTTCCCTTCCCCCACAAGCCTCAGGGTTCTATTTTTCCAAGGCATAGGTATTAGGTAGGTTTTGCTTGAGACACTTTAAGAAGTTTTAAGAATAGGCACTAAGGACTTCCTTGGTGGTCCAGTGGTTAAGAAATTGTCTTGCAATGGGGGGGTATGGTTCAATCCCTGGTGGGGGAACTAAGATCCCACATGCCTCAGGGCAACTAGGTCTATCAAATACCAATCCTAAGTGCAACAATGAAAGACCCTATATGATAGAACAAAATCCTGTGTGCCACAGCTAAGACCCAACACAGTCAAATAAAGGAATAAATTTTTTTTTTAAAAAAATCACCTGTAATTTCTTAAAAAAAAAACTGGCTCTATGACTCATTGACAGTATAAGTGTAGAAAAATTACTAAAATAGATACGTTTATAGGTATAACTGAATCACTTTACTATCTACCTGAAACTACTGACATAACATTGTTAATCAACATTGTTGTTTAATCACTCAGTCATGTCCAGCTCTTTGTGACGCCATGGACTGTAGCCCACCAGTCTCCTCTGTCCATGGGATTCTCCAGGCAAGAATACTGGAATGGGTTGCCATTTCCTTCTCCAGGGGATCTTCCCAACCCAGGGATCAAACCCAGGTCTCCTGCATTGGCAGGCAGCTTCTTTACTGCTGAGCCACCAGGGAAGCCATACTCTAATACAAAATAAGAATTAAAAAAGAAAGGAAGAAATTGTTTACCCTCTTTAAGACTCAGTGTCTTCATCGGTAAAATGAAGAAAGTCTTTGTTTCCACCTCCAGGATCATTGTGAGCATTAATTCAGATAAATGCTAGAAAGCATTTAATACAGATCCTAGCACTGAGAGTACTTACATATTAAGTACTCTGTAAAAATCTATTCTATTAGGAGGATTTTAAAATAATTCACCTACTTCTAACTGCTTCATCTTTTTTCCAATGAGCCAGTGTCTTTTAAAAGCTATTCAGTGCTTATCCATGGCAGGGAGTACCAGGCCTTTGTATGGTGGCATGCTTTTAACACAGAGCAGGGCTTTGTTCTGAGAACAGTGCATTCCTGGAAAAATGGAAAATAATTCCAAATTAGCATAATTCTCTTCTGATCCTCATAAAGAGTAGCAGGGGTATCTGATTATTAGTCAAAGTGTCATTACTACTGCAATGATTGAATTTACATGTTTTAAAGTCTGTGACTGTAAGTGAATTATGACTTTTTTGGTAGAGCTGCTATTTGAAAATGGGCACATCAAGTGAGCTTGTATTAATCTATTGACAATTCACTATGATGATTAGCAAACTTTGAAGTTGTATCAGCTGTCAAATTACATGGGAAATCTGCCTCTTAACTGACTTTGACAGAGATTCTGATTCCAGGTGTTTTTTTTTTAATTTTTATTGTATTTATTTTGGTGGCACTGGGTCTTAGTTGCAGCGTGAGGGATCTTGAGTTGCAGCATCTGAACTCTCGGTTGTGGCATGAGGGATCTAGTTCCCTGACCAGGGATTGAACCCAGGTCCCCTGCATTGGGAACACACAGTCTTAGCCACTGGGCCACCAGGGAAGTCTCTTGATCCCAAGTTTAAATAACCAGAAGTTATGCTTTAAAAATGTTTTCCTAGTTGCCCCTACACTTGGAAGATATTTCCTTCATCCCTGCTCTGTCACGAAATCATGTCCAGGAAAAGCAGGCCCTCGGATACTCATACTCATTCACCAGCTATAGTAGCACCTTGAGTCTAACAAAGTTCAGAACTTTCCACCCATGTGACCTTCCACACCTTGCCTGAGGAAGTTCATTTAGAATCAGTGTGACACTTCCTGGAGTTTCCAACTGTTTTGAGCAGCAACTTAATCTTTTCAAACAGACACACACACACTTGTACAGACACCCACTTATACACATACACATACTTACACATAGAGACACACATAACACACTTACGTACACAGATACCCACTTACACATCTACACACACACACACACACACACACACACACACACTTATGTACTTACACACCTACACATAAAGACACACACACTTACATACCTACATCTACTTATACAGACAGACACACACACACACATTTTGACAACTTGAACCCTCCTCTCTTCCTGCCGCTATATTCTTGAGACTTGTACCCAATGAAACTCTCCAGAAGAAGAGTAACTTTTCACACTTTAAAACTCCCATCTAAAGTCCTAGACATTGATACTATCCAAATTTGCTTAGGATCTGGGAGAAAAGGCCTTCTTACACTCTTCTAGTGGGGATGCAAATTGGCTAAACTTTTGGAGCCCTCTTGACAATATCCATAGAGACTTTCAAGTGCACAGCAATCTACTTTCAGAAATATATCTAATTTCTATGTTTCACCAGCCACCAAAAGTACAGACACAAGAATATTTATTGCTGCATCATTTGAGGGAAAATGTCATTGGAGCAGGTGTTTGCATAAAACAACACCAGCCATTCAGCAGAAATGATGAATATTTATTTGTGTAGGAACCATGGCCTCATTTCATTCCATCAACAAATATATTTATTAAGGAAGTATCAGGAGCCAAGAACAGTGTCTGTCATCAGTGTTACTTCACTCAACAGGACATATATGGTTCCTTCTCTCTTGGAGTTTATCTCTTAATGGGAAGAAGAAGATAATAAAGAATTAGCAAAGAAATAGACACAGCTATTCCAGGTAGAGATAAGTACTATGAATAAGATTATAGAGTAAGAGAATAGAAAATAACTAGCACTAATGTTGCCAAAATTCAGCCTCTATAAACTGGAGCCAGATTAAATCTAAGAGACAAGAGTTTTGGGTGAAGCAAAAAGAAATAGTTTCACTGTTTTGCCAGGCAAAGGAGGCCACAGGGGGCTAATGTCCTTTAGACTGTATCCTACACTGTGGGGGTGGTGAAGAGTTTTATAGTTTTCAAGGATCAGGGTGTGGTCAGCTCATGGACATTCTTCTGATTGGTTGGTGATGAGGTAATTGGGAGTCAGCATCATCAACCTTCTGGTTCCAACTGGTCTGGGGTCTCTGTGCTTGTGGTCAGCAGACACTTAATTTCTCCCACTGGGTGGGGGTTTCAGCACCTGCAAAACAGTTCAATGAACATGGTTCAGAATATTAGCTATAGTTCTCAAGGAAGAACTAAAGATCCTTGACTTGATTTAATGGCTAAAGTATTATTCTTTTGTCTTGCTTTGTTTTCCTTTCTTCTGCGTTTCCTCACTTCTCTGACTATATTCTTTGACTAAAGTTTTTCTACAGACAAAAGGCAGATGGAGGACATGGGTGGGGGTCTATTCTGGGAAGACCATGTAGGTTCTGCTCAGTTCCGCTAAAAAATAATTCACACTAAGTCTAACCAGCAAGGAGATCAAACCAGTCAATCCTAAAGAAAATAAATCCTGAATATTCATCGGAAGGACTGATGCTGAAGCTGAAGCACCAATACTCTGGCCACTTGATGTAAAGAGCCAACTCATTGGAAAAGACCCTGATGCTGGGAAAGATTGAGGGCAGGAGGAAAAGGGGGTGACAGAGGATGAGATGGTTGGATGGACATGAGTTTGAGCAAACACCAGAGATGGTGAAAGACAGGGAAGCCTGGCATGCTATGATCTATGGGGTCATAAAAAGCCAGACATGACTTAGCAACTAAAAAACAACAACAAGGCTAACCCAACTTATATTTTATACCATCTCTGGTGGCTTAGAGAGCACACCCTGAGATGATCCAGGGCATCCTCCATCTGAATAGTCTGTTAGTGGAGCCAAGATAAGGGGATGGTCTTCAGCAATCAGGGAAGACTTCCTGAAAGAGGAGAAAAGGAATGGCTTGTGACTCTGGAAGAATCAAGGATTTCTTTAAAATGTCCTTCAGGCAGAGGAGATCTTATTTTTGTTAATCTAGTTACAAAGCTGAGCTTTTGATTCAGAAATCTTTGTGAGGAACTAGAAATGATATTGTTCAAACTCACTTCTGCTTAAGCTGCCTGCCAATCACAAATGAAAATTATGAGTTGACTTAAAAAGATGGCCATGTTGTATGCAGTCTTTTTTTTTTCTATTTGCATTTACATTTTCATTGATTCCAGGAATACTCCAAATCTTCGAAGATGATTGTGCTTTAATCTAATGAATCTGCTTTCAAATATTACTGTGTATCAGATCCAGCCTTATAAAAAGATGCTGAAACAATAAGAAAGCAATAATCATAAAATTCAGACATGAGCTCACAATCTAGGAGCAGAGAAGGCATTACGTCATGACAGTAAGTCCCTTGCATATGAACGAGTTCCATTCTGAGAGCACATTTGTAAGTCCAGTTTGTTCATAAGTTCAACAAAGTTAGCTTAAGTACCCAACTAACACAATCAGTTATATAATACTGTGCTGTAACAGGTTTATAATGCTTTTCGCACAAATAATACTCTGATAGTTGAATGGCATCACCGACTCAACGGACATGAGTTTGAGTAAACTCTGGGAGTTGGTGATGGACAGGGAGGCCTGGTGTGCTGCGGTCCATGGGATCGCAAAGAGTCAGACGCGACTGAGTGACTGAACTGAACTGAACTGAATACATAAAAAATAAAAATAAAAAAATAAAGAAAACAGTTTTAATCTTACAGTGCAGGACTTTGAAAAGTATAGCAGTACAGTACACCAGCTGGCATACAGGGGCTGGCATCAAGTAAAGAGGCAAGCAGAGTTACTGACTGGAGGAAGTAGAAGAGGTGGAAAAGGGTAGAGCTGAAGGACTGACAGCAATAGGAGATGGAGGGCAAGCTGTGGTGTCACTCTCACCTGATATTCATAGAGCACACACTGGCGTCTTTGAAAGTTCGCAACGTGGAGGTTCATATGTAGGGGACTTACTGTAGTTACTTGTAGAAGGAGCTTATTACCATTCGGTTCAATAGTTCAGTTCTGGGAAGAAAAAGTTCAGTTAAAATGTCTTTTTGGTTAATGAGCTCCAGTGTAAGGAGGGAGTGGGAAATCCAGAGGAGGTGAAAATCCTAGAAAAACGGGTTTGCCTTCATCTCTCAGAGGCTGAGTCACACCCAGACCAGGAACTTACAAGTCTCTGTCTATTCAAGTTTCTAGAAGCAATAGCAAAAATCACATCAAATTTTAAATACTTACAAATGTATTGTTTTTCAAACATATGCTCCCAAGTAGAACAATGGTCTTTTGAGATAAAGTGATATGATTATATATGAGGTCCTATGTTGGACAGCAAGGAGATCAAACCAGTCAATCCTAAAGAAAATCCACCCTCAATATTCATTGGAAGGACTGATGCTGAAACTGAAGCTCTAATACTTTGACCACCTGATGCAATGAGCTGACTGGAAAAGACCCTGATGCTGGGAAAGATTGAAGGCAGGAGGAAGAAGGGGATGACAGAGAATGAGATGGTTGGATGACATCACTGATTCAATGGACATGAACTTGGGCAAACTCTGGGACATGGTGAACAGGGAAGCCTGATGTGCTACAGTCCATGGGGTCACAAATAGTTGGACCACCTAGTGATCGAATGACAACAACAAATATGAGTTTCAGAGCTGGATAAATGCCCTCTCTACCTTCTAGCTTCTCTCAAGCTCTGGACACTTGAGTAGCCAAACCATGACTCTGGTTGAGTTATTTTCATCAAATAGATGTAATTGCAAAGGTGCTGATTAGAACCAGAATCTAAAAGAGAATAAATCATTACATTTAAACAGTACCACCAGTTTCCCTGCTGGTCCAGTGACTAAGGCTCCAGGCTTCCAGTGCAGAGGGTCCATGTTCAATCCCTGGTCAGGGAACTAGGTTCTCCCATGTCATAACTAAGACCCAGCACAGCCAATTATATAAATATTTTAAAAATAAAATTTAAAAACCTAACAGTACCATCAAAGTGTAAAGACCACAGAGCATGCAGTTTCTCTAAACATCTGTCTGTGATTGATCCATAGATGAATCAAAAGGGGGCCAGGTCTTCTCTGTTATAACCTACAGAGGTGTGGTAAGAATAAATAATGCTCACATTATCACTTTCCATTACACCATCATCCTATTACTCAATGTGGCATGTCAGTTTCAGAAGCACCTCTGTAATCAATTAACAGTGAATAATTTATATTAACAGCTGTTGCCAAGTGTTTCCAGATGCTGTCTCATGGGAGACATCTAGTACTTTTCAAAGGTTGCAGCAGGCCCATGTTAGTAACCAAATTCAATATCTAAACGAAGGGGGTTGTCTCTTCCCTTTTCCAAATGTAAAGCTATGATCAGGTCCTTCCGCATGGAAAACAGAAATACCAACTCGTGCCACCTAATATCAACTATAAACTCGCAAGACAGCACTCTTGCTGGCTACTGTGTTCTGGTCTTAGTTATGAACATAGCAATGAGGGCCCCCACATCCCCTCCCTAGGGGTGGGGCACACAATTCAAGGGCTAATCATAGGTTAGACTTCACCACTTTCATGACCAAAGTCACAGGGGGATGCCATTCAAATACGTGGATATCTTGCTTCTCTTCTGAAATGCCACTTAAGGACATGTACATGTGTGAGTGCGTGCTAAGTCCCTTCAGTCATGTCCAACTCTGTGACCCCATGGACTGTAGCCCGCCGGCTCTTCTGTCCAGGGGATTCTCCAGGCAAGAATACTGGAGTGGGTTGCCATGCCCTCCTCCAGAGGATCTTCCCAAACCAAGGATCAAACCTGCGTCTCTTATGTCTCCTACTTTGGCAGGTGGTTTCTTTACCACTAGCACCACCTAGGAAGCCCCAAAGACATATACGCTTTCCTATCAGTCAAATCAAGACTCTACCAGGAGGCCCAAGTCATCACACCATCAAAGAAATGAGTTGAGATCTTTTGGAACTTCAGACTCCCGCACACATCAAAACCCATTCAGTGCCTCATCTCTTTCATTCGCAAGATGACAGCTCGGTAACAGAGAAAATGTTCCAGATAATGTGTTCAGGAAGTGTCGACGGGCTGACCAAATGCAGATGGCAGATTTTCATGTTAATGAGTCTCTCTCTTGGAGTTAAAAAAAGTAGTTCTGAAGGAGGCGACTTTAGAACAGTTCCGTGTCCTTGCATTACCTGACGACTTCAAGCAAAGGACTGTAGTCATCTCGGGCTCTTTGAGGATGACGTAAATGGGAGAGCTTTTCCAAACATGTCAATGATTCTAATTCTGTTCCACAAAGCTTTTCAGAGTGTTCTCGCCCAGTCTCACCATCATCCTATTTGAGGTGGCTGAGGAGGGGAGGAAAAGGCGAGAAACTCATCAACTCAGTGCTTTTTTTTTTTTTTTCTAATTTATAGTTTTTTGGTTTTGGCCTCACTGTGACTTATGCAAGGATCTTAGTTCCCCAGCCTGGGACTGAACCCATACCCCTTGCAGCAGAAGCACTAAGTCCTAACACAGGACCACCAGGGAATTTCCCATGATGCTTTTTAAATTGCCCTGGGTCATTTCAGATCTGGAAGCTAATGTGTTTCTTCTTGCAAAAGTCAGAATAACAGTGAGTTTGCATGCACACATACACAAACACACACACACTGGTGAGGGTGATTTTCTTTACTGAGTTCACCGATTCAAATGCTAATCTCTTCCAGAAACACCCAACTAGATGCATCCGGAAATAGTGCTTTACCAGCTCTCTGCATATCCCTTAGCCCAGTCAAGTTGACACATCAGATTAATCATCAGGAATAGCAAAACCCAGCAGCACAGAGACGGTAGATTGGCTATCTAGTCCATTGGCTGGTGTGGCGACAGAAAATCTTACAAGTCTACCCAGAGCATCTTAGTATGTCTTTGTGCTTGTTGTACCCTCTGTCTGGAAGTATCGAAGGATCCAGATGCTCAAGTACCTCGAGTATCCAGATGCTTCCTTATATCTTCATCTCCTTCAAATTGTTTAATCGCTCAGTCCTTTCTGACTCTTTGCAATCCCAGGCTCCTCTATCCATGGGATTTCCCAGGCAAGAATACTGGAGTGGGCTGCCATTTCCCTTTCCAGGTGATCTTCCCATCCCAGGGATCGAACCCACATCTCCTGCTTGGCAAAAGGATTCTTTACCTTTGAGCCACTGGGCTTCCCATCTGCCCAAAGACCCCTGCTTTATTCTCCTCCTCTACACTCATCACTTGACATACTGTTTTGTATTTAAATACAAGTTTGCTGTCTGTCTCCTCTCATTAGAATGTACAAAGAAAGCAGGGGTTTTATCCACTGCTGTAATCCTGGGCCACTTTAAATGTTAGAATGGATCAGAATCTCCCAGAAGCTTTGTCATAATGGAGAGTTGGGGCTCCCACTCCTAGAATTTCTGATGCAGTAGGTCTGGGGTGGTACCCAAAAGTCTGAATTTCTACCAAGTTCCCAGATGACGCTGATGCTGCTGGCCCAGGAACCACACTTTGAGAACCATGGCTCCAAAAATTCTTGGCACGTAGTAGGTGCTCAATAAATATTCACTAAATGAATAAATGAATGAACACTCTATGGTGTCTCTTGCTTACTGATAAACCTCTGTGGGCATACCTGATGGCATGTCCTCAGCACAGGCCATCTTTTCTCTGGACCTGAGCACAGGTCATACCAGCCTTTGAGAAGTCAGGGCTCCCTTCTCAGAGTCTTGGTGAAGCCTCTCCCCCACAAAGGTGCCTTGAATCTCAGCTACAGCCAATCATTCCTCTGCAGATGGTTATAGCTGTGTTCTTTTTAATGCCATCATCAAGATTCCCCTCAAGGAGGACTTTGCCTTTTATGTTCCAAGAGGAATACCATCACCCTGCTCATCATCAGGGAAAACAAAAAACATCCTAAATATCCAACAATAGAGAAAGAGTTAAGTAAATGATAGTTTAGCCATATGCTGGCGTATCATTCAGCCATAAAAATTATGTTTACACAGATTGTTTTAATAGCTGCAGTAAAATGGTTTTTATATAATACTATAAAGAGTAATGCTGGAATAATATTCCCCTTGAAAGCTCCCTTCTGCTGGCATAGGTGTAGGCAACTTGCACTGCAATCGCACACGAGCAGCAGTGACAGGGAAGCAGAAGCCTGGTAACCTGTGTCTTTGGTGGGTTTGTTTTTCTTTTTTAAAAATATTTATTTATTTTTGGCTGTGCTGGGTCTTTGTTACAACACGGGTGTTTCTCTAGTTGCAGTGAGTAGGAGCTGCTCTCTAGCTGCAACGCGTGGCGGGCTTCTCATCACGATGGCTTCTCTTGCTGTGGAGCACAGGCTCTAGGGCATGGGGGCTTCAGTAGTTGTGGGGCATGGACTTCAGAGCACAGGTTCCATAGTTGCGGCACACGAGCTGAGCTGGTGGGCTCTTCCCAGACCAGGGCTCTTTCCCCTGTCTCCTGCATTGGCAGGCAGATCCTTGAGCACTGCACCACCAGGCAAGCCCTGGGTTTGGTGTTCTCACCGGAAATGGATGGTTGATTGAATGCAGGGAAAGCAAGCAATGATGGAGAGAGAGCAGCATGGCATGCATTCCCACCTAGCCTCTGGACTGGATTTTTATTTCTCTATTTCAGGGGTCCCCAACCTCTGGGAAGTAATGCCTGATGATCTGAGATGGAGCTGATATAATCACAGAAATAGGAGGTGAGAGGGAGGTTCAAGAGGGAGGGGACATATGTATACCTATGGCTAATTCATGCTGATGTATGGCAAAAATCAAACCAATATTGTAAAGCAATCATCCTTCAATTAAAAATAATAAAAAATAATACAAATACAACGTACAGTAAATATAATGCTCTCGAATCATCCCCAAACCACTTCCCGCCAACCCCCATCTGTGGGAAAATTATCTTCCACAAAACTGATCCCTGGTGCCAAAAAGGTTGGGGATTACTGCTCCATTTAGAAGACAGAAGACCAATTTCATAATATCAAAGCAATAGTTAACAGTTATTAAGCCCTAACCATATGCTGGGCACAGCACTGTTTTATGATCTATGCATGTATGCATGTGTTAATTACATTTCATTTATTCAGGGAGGCAATTATTTCAAGAAACAAATGGAACAGCTTTTATAAAACACATGTGTAGCTGTGGGAACAAACAAGGCTGTGTTCATCATATTCATTCATGTGGATTTGCTAGTTAAAAAAAATACAAAGATCTCTCTCTTACGACATTTATATTCTGGTTTGGGGAGGTGATAAATAACAAGTAAGCAAATTATAAAGAATACTGGAAAGCAGTAAATGTTATAAAAATGCATAGTAAGGCAGGACAAGAGGGTTGAAAACATTGAGGTGATTTTAAATAACAGGAAAAATATACAAGAAAATGATACCCTTTCTGAAAAAATTATAGCTGTTGTCTCTAGGAGGATAATTCTATTTTATTTCAGAGTGG
This sequence comes from Antilocapra americana, assembly GCA_007570785.1. NCBI lineage: Eukaryota > Metazoa > Chordata > Mammalia > Artiodactyla > Antilocapridae > Antilocapra > Antilocapra americana. Next base: position 10,975,511 of record ML663006.1, on the reverse strand, counting down.
TTTTCTAAATAATCCAGAACATAGTATATTAAGGACTTATTCTCTAAGACTCACATTTTTCAGAGAAGCCACAAGACGAAATAGAAATGGTTAGCCATGTCTGGGCACAGAATATGGCTCTTTTACTTACTAGCTGAACCACCATAGTGAAAATGAAAGTGAAGTCGCTCAGCCCTGTCCAACTCTTTGCGACCCCGTGGACTGTAGCCCGCCAAGCTCCTCTGTCCATGGGATTCTCCAGGCAAGAATACTGGAGTGGGTTGCCATCTCCTTCTCCAGGGGATCTTCCCAACCCAGATATCGAACCCAGGTCTCCCACATTGCAGGCAGTGCTTTAACCTCTGAGTCACCAGGGAAGATCCGCTGAACCCCCGTAATTAGCATTAATTTTTCTCCTCTTTAACAAGGGGAGCTATTTAAAGATTAAATGATACAGCATTTGCTTGTCCATGAGAAATTCTTTTAGCTACAGTTAATAAAACCTGACCACAGTAACTTAAATAATGTGCTGTGCTTAGTCGTTCAGTCGTGTCTGACTCTATGCAACCCCATAGCGACTTTCACTTCACTTCACTTTACTTCAAGAGCTTAATGATGTCTGGACAAAAGTTTTGATTTTTTGGTCCTTTGACTCAAAGTCACTAGATGGCTTCTGCAGATCCAGCCATCACAGCTGTGTCCATAGCAAGAAGGAAAAGAAAGACAGAAGGGATGGGTTGATGATTAGCAAAACGGGTTGATGCTTTATAAAACCTTACAGAAAAGTTCTACTTCTACCACATTGACTAGAATTCGGCCACTGCAACACAAAGACGATCGGGAGAAGGAGTTAAGTAATGGATGCTGCATTATCCAACAACCACTTTTTCCCACCTTAAACACAAAAGCGCTGTGCCCAGGACATAGGTGTGTGTGTGTGCACACTCAGTCATGTTCAACTTCTTGCAACCCCATCAACATGGAGCCTTCCAGGCTCCTCTGTCCATGGGATTTCCCAGGCCAGAATGCTGGAGTGAGTTGCCATTTCCTACTCCAGGGGGGTCTTCCAGACCTAGGGACTTAAAAGTCTCTTGCATCTCCTGAACTGGCAGGCGGATTCTTTACTACTGAGCCACCTGGAAAGCCCGTACATAAGAGTCCATCTGTAAATGCTGGCTACTACTATTACCAAATATTTTTAAAGAGTTACCTTTGCTTTTAGAAAGACAGTTTGGGGTATCATGCTTAAGGAAACACTGTCTCTTTTCAGTATCCCCAGTGCAGCTGGTTACCATTGTTACTTTCTAGTTAGCAACACTTGATAATGGGCAGGCTTTGTTCAATGTGCTCACACTCCAGTTTTCATCAGCTGAAGCCATTTTCCCCGGGATGCTCACCTACACTTCTTAGCTGGGAATATTTGGGGTTAATTCACTAGAAGCCAAGTGGTTCCTGAGGGCTCCCCAAGGGGATTCAACTCAGAAAGTGTCCCCATTTCTATCACCCAGAGGATCAGCCAACCCATAAACAGCAGTGGAGGCAGAATCACGTACTACAGTAACCTGTAGAGTCACAGTCAGCAGATCTGTCTATATCTTTGACACCGACCTGGTCCACACACCATCTCCTCTTGGGTGGAGAGCTGAAGAACCCCTAATTGCCATCCTGATGGGTCTCATGTCTGTGCTGCAGCAACTGTTTTAAATAATGAAATGAATCATTCGACCCTCCCACTTAAAAGCCTTCGACAGCACTGCATTATTATCATTACTTTTTTATTTGGCTGTGCCAGGTCTTAGCTGGAGCACATGTGGTCTCCTTCTTTGTTTGGGGCGTGTGGGACCTTTAGTTGTGGTTTGTGAACTCTCTGTTGCAATGTGAATGATCTACTTCTCTGACCAGGGATGGAACCCAGGTTCCCTGCTTTGGGAGTTCAGAGTTTTAGCCACTGGACCACCAGGGAAGTCCCTGCATTATTTTTTTTAATTGACTTATAACTTCATATTGATGCTGGGTGTACATTGTGATGGTTTCATATTTGCCTAAATTGTGAAATGAGGACCACTATGAGTTTAATTTATAGTTAAACTGTAAATAGTAGTTACAATTTTTTTGTATCCAGCATCTCACGTAGTTAAATTTTTTCCTTGTGATGAGAGCTTTCAAGATTTCCTCCCTTAGCAACTTTCAAATATACAACATGGTATTATTAATTATAGTAACCTTGCTATAGCTTAAGTGCCCCAAACATATTTCTTTTATAACTGAAAGTTTGGACCTTTTGAACCTATTCTTTATGGAATTCCTTAAACACAGATTTTATTGTAAATGCAATGGGAGAGTAAGACAGGGATTAAAGAGTGCAAAATGATTTGTTGTTCAAACTGTCCATGCTAATCCAACCATGTACTATAGCACCTCCCCACAGAATACTGTGAGAGTTCTAACAACGCAGTGAACATAACAAACTCATTATCTAAAGAACCGATAAAAAGCAAGACATAAAATTATGTATATATATTAATATATTATGGTATATTATATAATTTAATCATATATATGCATGTGTGTTTGTGCATACTAAGTCGCTTCCATCCTGCCTGACTCCTTGCAGCCCTATGAACTGTAGCCTGCTCGGCTCCCCTGTCCAGGTGATTCTCTAGGCAAGAATACTGGAGTGGGTTGCCATGCCCTCCTCCAGGGGATCTTCCCCACCCAGGGATCGAACCCACATGTCTTATGTCAAGAATCCAAAGAGTAGTCATTGGAGGTCTTCTGATACCCAACCCAATACCCATCTTTCTCTGTGGCCCCTCCTCTCGCCCTTGACACAGTCACTGGGCAGATGCACGGCAACACTGGGCCTCCAGAAAAGGTGGTCTGGTTTTCAGACACCTTCACAATCCTAACTGAGCAAACAGACTTGATTGACATTGCTGATCCACTTGGAGAAGACAGTGAAATGGGTGGAGAAAGTTTGTTTTCGGCCGTTTCGGGAAGCCTTCAAGCGGGGCACAGGTAGGAGCCGGTGGCAGCTGCCAGCGCACAGGGGGTACCAAAAGCCCAGGAGCCGCGACGCCTCTCTGTAATTCATTAATCTTGGCGGCGAGGCCTGGATGCTGATTAAGTAGCTAACGCAGGGAAGTTAAAGATGCTCCAGAACCTCCGTCTTGGCAGTGTCTTTTCTCCAGACACCAGGGCAGTGGAGCGCCTGCCTCTGCAGGTGACACGGATGTTACCCCCTGGCCCAGAGATGGATGGCAAACAGATGGAACTCACTGACGGGGCCGCTCTCTTCTCCCCACGCGTGATACAAACTTCAGTGTAAAGAGGAATGAACGAGAATCTCTATTCATATGAAGCAGCAAAGAAGCTTTCAAAACATCATTCATCAGGTGAGCTGTTGAGTAAGCCATGAGTGCTGCACCAGGGGCAGAGAGGAGCATGTGGTAGGGTCCTTGATGACGCCCTGATGCCCAGAACAGCCTCCATCACCTGTCATTCCCATTTCTCAGCTATTTGTAAGGCCTCCTCAGACAATCATTTTGCCTTTTTCCATTTCTTTTTCTTGGGGATGGTCTGGACCCCTGCCTCCTGTACAATGTCACGAACTCCTGTCCATAGTTCTTCAGGCACTCTGTCTATCAGATCTAATCCCTTCAATCTATTTGTCACTTCCAGAAAAAGCAAGAGAGTTCCAGCAAAACATCTATTTCTGCTTTACTGACTATGCCAAAGCCTTTGACTGGGTGGACCACAATAAACTGTGCAAAATTCTGAAAGAGATGGCAATACTAGACCACATGGTAAGAGCAACTATTCATATCATCATTTTTCATAATAGACAAGAATTGAAACAAAAGGTTCCTTAACTGATGTATTGATAAACGAAGTATGGCTTATCCATCCAATGGAGTATTATTCCACTAGAATAAAAAGGAATGACATACTGATTCGTAGTAAGACATGATGAATTTTGAAAACAATATGCTAAGTGAAAGAAGTCAGACACAAAAGGCTATCCTATGATTTCGTTTATCATGGAATCATTGTATCACTATATCATTCAAGTTCATTTATTTGAAATATCCATAATGGTAAAATTAATCAAGACTGATTAGCAGTTACCAGGGCCAATGGTTGGGGGTGAGAATATTTTAACAAAGTGATGAAAATCTTCTGGAATTAGATAATGGTGATGGTTGTACAATTTTGTGAATGTACCAAAAAATAACTAAACTGTATCCTTTAAAAAAATGAATTTTATGTTACATCAATTACATTGCAATAAAACCACCATTTGAAAAAAAAAACACTGAAGGATATGACTGACAGGTATTTTTAAATCACCATAATTTTTTTTTATATCATGACAACTTTATTGTTATGAGCTTCCCTTTTCTGTTCATTTTGGCCATAACAGGTAAGAGGAAGGTTTAAGACAGGGAGAATCCTAATTAATGAGAACTGATCATGGTCTTATAGCCCCACAAAACTCCAGTCTAGTAGACTGGAAAACTGATGCTGCCCAGCCCCAACTTTCTGGATTATTTTGTTAAACTTAACCCAAAACTACGATTTACTCTCCTGTGCCACTGAAAAGGAGTAGGATTTTCTGAGCAGGAGGAGCGGGTCCTTCTCCCACCCCCATGTCCTCCACCTGCCTTTGGTCTTTGGGAAAACTTTAGCGAAAGAATAAGCTTTATCAGAGAAGTGAGAAGATGTAGAAACAAAAGAAAATAGCCAAGGAGACCAAATAATGATAGTTTAGTCATTAAGCAAAGGCAAAGACCTCTAGTTCCTTCTCAGGGGCGATAGATAATATTCTGAGCCATGTTCACTGAGCTGTTTTATAGATACTGAAACCCTCAGCAGGTGGAAGAAGTTAACTACACGATGACCAGTAGCCATGACATGAGCTGCCACAAGTCCAAGAATCAGCCTCAAAGAAATGGGAACAAACCGACCTTGGAACTGAAGATTAATTGTATTTAAAATAATCAAGAGGTTACTAATCAGACCACTGATGACCAACTTCAAGAGGACTGTCAGAGCTGAATGTGCCCTTTCTGCACGTAGCCCCCTCCCTCTGTCCATAAAAACTCTTGCCCCCTGATTATCAGGAGGTGGGGGAGAATTCAGCCTTTGGAGAGAAGCCCAACCTTCCCCCCCCCCCCCCCGCAGTGGCTAGCATCCAGAATAAAGCAAACCTCCCTTTCTATCAACTTGCCACTTTATTGGCATTTGAGTGGCGAGCAGCCAGACCCCGCCTTCAATAACGCCATGGCCAGCCTTTGACATTAGAACATTTTATCAGTCATTAGAGATGCAGCCCCCAGGTCTTGACTCTGAAGGGTCTTCTGCCACTAGTTATAACACAGGTGGCACGTGCTCGCTCGTGTTCACTAAAGATGGTCACAGCAGAGCGGCTCTCAAGTTTTCTGTCACTGTTACACTTTCATGTGGCAGAAATCCTGGGTAGCCTGTCAGAACATGGGGCTGCCCTGACATACATTCCAATCCAAATGATAGATCTCTCCGGTGTAGATTATAGAAGCTGGTCAGAGATTCTCAGCTCTGGCTGCTCATTATAATCACCCGAGAAGCTTTGTAATAATGTCATCCATCAATTGGGTTTCATCTCACAGGAACTGAATCAAAGTCTCAGGGGCTGAGTCCCAGGCACGTTAATTTTCAGAAGATCCTAAGATTATTCACTCCATTGTGCAGCCATGGTTGAGAAATCCTAATTATGTAAAATCAGCCAAAAGCATGCTTGGGCAGTTGATGGATGCAGTTAATACGAGTGATGCATATTTCGAAGTCTTGTTCCGTCATTAATGTCAGCTGCACTCCCTGATGCCATTCTCAGGAAGGTGAATTGATATGGAAAGCCAAGCTACTCATAAGGTTGTCTTTGGGTTTTTCCATTTCCAAGAATTACAGAGAAGACAAAGATAAGGGTTAAAGCTGCCTGACTCAGGCTCCTCCTCTCTCCCGGTGCCTCCTCTAGGTGTGGGGTCTTCTGCAAGGACACCATGGCTTTCCAGGGCACCATCATTTCCTAGATGGTGAACACCAGAAAATTCAAGCACTAAACACTATTTGAAATTGATTGGGTGTTGTTCCAGGGGCTCCAAAGAGCTCTGGTACCATCATCCTTTATGTTTCTGCACAGAAAAGAATCCAGTGAGAGGCAAAGTGATGGACAAGAAGTGATTTATTGGAATAGGATGCTTGTGAAGTTTACAAGTGGTTGAGCAAGGGGGTGCCACCTCCCAAGAACTTTGTGGGATACAGTTTTATAATCAAAGGAAAAGTGTGCGGGAGAATTTTCTTTGTCTTTCTTGAGTAGACGTCATGTGTCCATCATCAGCTCCTCCTCCAGGTTGGGTAGGGAAGTTTTCTGGTCGCTGTATGGTCATAGGTCCACAGATTATTGTTTTTATGTGTACAGAGAGCATGTCCTAGGGATCATGAACTTATCGAGCTCATTGGGCAGGATGTGGGTCTCATGCCCCCTTTATTTATTGTTTGGGGGCATGTCTTCTGCTTCTGTCATATGGTTTTTTGCTAACGAGCCTGCTTCGTTTTGTGGTTAAGCAAACCTGCTTTGTTGTACGCTGTGCTCTGCTTATTCTCTCAGTTGTGCCCAACTCTTTGTGACCCCATGGACTGCAGCCAGCCAGGCACCTCTGTCCATGGCGATTCCCCAGGCAAGAATACCGAAGTGGTTGCCATGCCCTCCTCCAGGCTATCTTCCCAACCCAGAGATCAAACCCAAGTCTCCCACACTGTAGGCAGACTTTTTACCAACTGAGCCACCACTGCTTTTTTGAGTAATCATTAACTTTCAGGAGTAACCCATATTTTTCTACATACAAACCCTTAGTGGGATTAACTATTTAATCATCTACTTTGTCCCTTTACTCTGCCCCTATCAATTTCATTGAAACAAAATAAGTTCTTTGGACTCAGCCTAAAGACCCCTCACACTACCCCTTGTGCAAAAGTCAGAGTTGCATCCTGAATGTAATCAGCCCAAGCCTGGGCATGTGGGGGAAGGGAAATTTTCCCTTTTCCTTCTCAGTTCTTTTGGCTGGCATTTAAATGACATAAGGTAGATTACCAGGGGGGGGGTGGGAAATCAAAGGTATTAACATTCGCACAGGGAATCCTGTAAGTATGAAGAATTCCAAAGACAATCAGGCAAGGTGAGGTATATGTAGACAAAATATTAATCAGTCAATCTAAGAAAGAAATGGAAAATTTTATTTGAGCCAAATTTGAGGATTATAACCTGGGAAGAGAATTTCAGAAAGCTCTGAGAACTGTTCCACCCATTAGAAGTCAAGATGCAGTTTAGATAGGTTTTTTGAGGCAGAGGGCTGTACATGAAATGATGTCGTATTATTGACAGTTTACATAACCCAGATTAAGGTGCCATTATGGTGAGTCATGAGACCCCCTTGCAAGATCAAGAAGAAATGTTATCTTTTAAGGATCTATCTTGTTGGTTCTAGTGTTGCAGGTAGAGGGACCCCTTTCAGGGCCCAAGAGCGGGCTCTTGTCTCACACTCTGAAATGAATTGTCTGAGGAGACACAAGAGTTTTGTGTCTTGCTGACAAAGCAAGAGATTTTATTGGGAAGGGTCGCCCAGGCGGAGAGCAGCAGGGTCAGGGAACCCAGGAGGACTGCTCTGCCACATGGCTCACAGTCTTGGGTTTTATGGTCATGGGGTTAGTTTCTGGGTTGTCTCTGACTTGGGGTCCTTACTGGTGGCATATGCATCACTCAGCCAAGATGGATTCCAGGGAGGAGTATTCTGAAAGGTTGGCAGAACTGGTGTCTCTTCTCTCCTTCTGGTTTTTACCAAATTCTTCCAGATGGTGCTAGCTTGTTAGTCCCATGTTCCAACCAGGACCTCTTGTTGTTATGATAACCCATGCAGATGGTTACTATCCCACCTGGTAAGGGGTGTAGTTTCAGCCAGTGTTTCCCCTCACACTAGGAGAGTACCGCTCTTTGTGGATGAGCAGGTATTTCTGCCAAAGGGGAGGGTTTGGTGGATGCCTAACACACATACACGATGCACAGTGTTGGGAGAAGAGAGGTCAAAGGGCAGAAAAGAATTTTTCTTGTTTAAAGTCTTCTGATCTTGCCACAAAAAAATTCACATATATGAGTTTTATTCCACATATGTGTATATATTCTAGACTAAGGAGAGCAGGTGGGAATCTGAGGCTGAAACCAAGCAAGACCCTATGGGGCCCTCCTGGGCACAAAAACCTTTTCAGATCCCCCATTCTTATTTGTGGGGCTTCCCAGGTAGCACAGTAGTAAGAATCTACCTGCCAGTGAAGGAGATACAGGAGATGTGGGTTTGATCCTTGGGTCAGGAAGATCTCCTGGAGGAGGAAACGGCAACCCACTCTAGTATTCTTGCCTGGAGACTCCCACAGGCAGAGGAACCTATTGGGTCCCTGAGGTCCCAAAGAGTTGAACACTTCTGAGCACACATTCTTATTTGTAGGATAAAGGCTTCAGACTCTGTGACCTTGCCTGAGTTCCAAAGGGCAGATTCAAACACACTAATCAGGGAAGGGAGGGAATACAGAGTCAGAGAAGGAGCAGTCCGGAAACAACAGTGCAGCCCTGGGGCAGGGTCCTGGTTCTTGTCAAGGAATATACATAACTGTATCTCTGAGTTTTTCTCCAGGAACTTAGGCCTCCAAGCAAGTGGAGGCTGGTAAATTCAGGCTGAGCACAAGATTCCCAGAGCACCGCCCTGTTACTTCACCACCCACCAATCAGAAGAAAGTTACATGCTCTGCAGCCCTCCTCCCAAAATTTTGCCTACAAAAACTTTTCCCCTAAACCACTGGGGGAGTTCCAGGTTTCTGAACAAAAACTGTCTATTCTCCTTGCTAGACCCTGCAATAAAAATTTCTCTGATCCAAACTGTTAAGTGTGTGTGTGTGATAATGAGGGGGGAGGAGGAGGGAGGAGTGTGTGTATACAGAGAGAGAGAGAGAAAGAGTTTTCTCTAACTGAATTTCAATTCTATGATGAACCCATAAGTGGAAGAAACTTAATCTCAGCTCCTGCTAACAATTGACTTAATCTATACGGTACCTACTTAAACCCCTAATGAGGAGTAATTTATAGTAGGTCAATACTTTGGTCACCTGATGCAAAGAGCTGACTCATGGGGAAAGATCCTGATGCTGGGGAAAACTGAGGGCAGGAGGAGAAGGGGGCAACAGAGGATGAGATGGTTGGATGGCATCATCTACTGAATGGATATGAGTTTGAGCAAACTCATAGTGAAGATAGTGAAGGACAGGGAAGCCTGGCATGTTGCAATCCATGAGGTTACAAAGAGTCAGACGCAACTGAGCAACTGAACAACAACAATGGCAAGTTAACTGCTTCTGAGCTTTGAACTAAGAATGAGGTGTATTAATATGTTTCCTTGACCTCAAGTAATGCTAATGTTAAAAATCAACTAGCAAAGGAGGGGCAAAATTCCTTTGGTGTTCCCTTCAATGGTGAGTGATTAGAGTCTTGTAGTACAAATAATACTTATCCACCAGAGGACTAGGTGCTTTGATAAAATAAAAAAGGTTTGTACCAAATGTGCTGGCCACATATATATTCATTTCTCCATGTACACCCCCAGAACCAGTTTCTCTTTCCTGACAATCCCTTGCTTATTTGCATTAGAATTCTTTTTCAACATCAAATTCTGCTGGTCATGTGAGCCAAGTTAGTTAGACCCATTTCACCCTCCCCGTCACCTTGAACAGAGATCCAAAGAACAGAAGATAGCTTGTATTTCATTTCACTCCAAAAGTGGCTTGTTTTCTAGTCCCTTTGTGCCAAAGAAGCATTAATGAAGTCCCCACTCCCAGTCTCTCTGGGCTGCCTTGTGCTCCCTAGGCTGGTATCAAGGTCACTAATTCTGAGAATGTCTCAATCTCTGTTCATTAAATCGCCTTTTGCTTAAGTTAATCCAAGTTGATTTGCTTACAAAGAAAAAAAAGTCTAGTCAGTATACCTCCATATTTAAAAAATATTTTTCTCTGGCTACCTTATCTACTCAGTACCAATTCAGTGTCCAGGGTTTGACTGGACAGTCTGAAGAATATATAGAATCCTTGCCCTGATGAAACCCCCAACCAATCATGGATATGGACTGGGGAGATCTCTGTAAAGAAAAAAATAGGAAAGAAATTTTGCACCATAATGTGGAAAATACTGCATATGTCTTTATATTTTGAAACATAGTTAGAATAGTTTTTGCATCTTACACACACACACACACACACACACAGTTTAACAGAGGCACTGAAAGCTCTAAACAGAGCATCAGCTCTGAACCAGAATATCTGAGTTGATGAGATACAGACAGTGACAGCATGGCCACCTGTTCATCAAATATGCCTTTCTGATGCTCTTGCTGGGAGCAGTCACTCATGCTAGCATCTCATTTTCTGTCATCTAGATGGAGTCATGTGACCGAACCTTGACTAGGAAATATGAGTAGCTAGTAAGTATCTCAAGATGCAGATGTGGGACTTCCCTGGTGGTCCAGCAGCTAAGACTTTGCACATTCCCAATGCAGGAGTTCGATCCCTAGTCAGAGAACTAGATCCCACATGCCACAACTAAGAGTTTGTCTGCTGATACTAAAGGGCCCACAGTCATGTGCTGCAACTAAGACCCTGAGCAGCCAACTAAATAAATAAATATTGAAGGGGAAAATTGATACATATGTGCCTTCTCTGTTTTTTGTTTTCTTTTTTCCTTTTTTTTTTCATCTTGTCATGGGATAATATTGATAATATGCCCATTTTAGAAGCCTTGTGTTGAATCTGGCAAAGCCACATATGGAACAAATTACTGCTTAGAAGAGTAAGTTGAATTTTTCTATAATTTAGAAAAAACCACATGGAGGGTTCTACCAGTGATAAATAGACTCCTCTTGAATCTCTTTGTAATTTTAGGTTGATTTTTAAATCTTTATTGAGGTATAGGAATAGAAAAAAACTGTACATATTTAATGTATATGTGTTGATGGATATGGGCATATGCATACATAAGACATAATACCAGATCATTTCCCAGCAGCTCAGCGGTGAAGAATCCACCTGCAATGCAGGCGATGTGGGTTTGAACTTTGGGTCAAGAAGATCCCCTGGAGAAGAGTATGGCAACCCACTCCAGCATTCCTGCCTGGAGAATCTCATGGACAGAGGAGCCTGGCAGATTACAGTCTATAGGGGTGCAAAGAGTCAGACAGGACTGAAGCAAATGAGCATGCACATAACACGATATACCATCACCACAATCAAGGTACTAAATGTATCCATCATAGTGTTGTTTCTTTGTCACAGCAACCAGGATTATCTTCAGTAGCACACTCAGATTCACACCCACCATGGAAATTTCTGTGTTACATAACTTAGTTTTGGACAATGTGTATAAATATATTCATGCTTTCATGCCAAATGCATGTCCCGAAACCCCATCATTTGCGAAGTATTCTGTACTAGGACCTAGAGATAAACTTGGTTTTCAATATTCTAGTGTACAATTGAGTAATAATAGGCTTTCCATTTATGTCACACGTAATGTATGCCATCATTGTCACCTCCATTAACCAATGTGACTCCCACAACTTTCTTTTAGTGTGTGAAAGGCAGAGATCATTAACCCCATCTCAGGTGTGAGTCCTGAGATTCATAAATGAAGCTCTCTGAATTTTCTTTTATGAAAAATATTTCTTTATTTATTTTTGGCTGCTCTGGGTCTTTGTTGCTGCACAAGGGCTTTCTCTAGTCGAGGCGAGTGGGAGCTATTCCCTAGTTGTGTTGTGTGTGTTTCTCACTGCAGCGGCTTGTCTTGTTGCAGAGCACCAGCTCCAGGCACCTGAACGTCAGCAGTTGTGGCTCATGGGCTCTAGAGCGCAGGCTCAGCAGTTTTGCATAAGCTTAGTTGCCCTGCGGTAGGTGGGATCTTCCCAGACCAGGGATCAACTGGTGTTCGCTACATTGTAAGGCAGATTCTTAACCACTTAACCACTGGGCTTCAGAGGAAGCCCTCTCTGAATTTTCCTTTAACAGAGTTAGCAAGAACCAAAATGAAAAGGAACATTTCAGTAAAACATACTACTTAGAACTATAGAGATAAATGTCCCAAATTTGTCAAAATAGAATGGTTGCCTCCAGGCAAGGGGAAATGGGCAGATGGGACTGTTTTGGCTTTGTTCTGTTTAAATTTGTCACAAGTCTGGGTGAAATGTATGGTTCTTTAAATTATAATGCAGGGCTTTGATTTTTTTTCATATAGCTAATTTTTACAAATTTTCTTTACAGTTTTTTTCTCCCAAATGTCCAGTATCTTCCACTTCTTTTCTCATCTACATTGAAACTTTTGGTTTTCCTTTCAAATGACCTGACATTTTCTAGTTCAGCTCTTTGGTATGTATCCATTTAACACCTTCTGCATAACAGGCTGAAGGATATACAGTCAGGCAGTATATATTTCTATAAAACTGTGTGTATAAAAGTATAAATCCTGGGGTTTCCCTGGTGAGGTAGTGGTTAAAACTCTGCCTGCCAACACAGGGGACACTGGTCCAGTTCCTGGTCTGGGAAGATCTCACATGCCGTGGAGCAACTAAGTCCATGCACCACAACTACTGAGCCAGCTCTCTAGAACCCGTGCTCCAAAACAAGAGGAGCCACTGCAGTGAGAAGCCTGGGCACCCCAACTAGAGTAGCCCCTACTAGCCACAACTATAGAAAGCCCGTGCAGCAGTGAAGACCTAGCACAGCCAACAATAAATAAATCAGAACCATAAGTCCTTGTCTGCACTCAAAGAACCTGCAGTCTTGCTGGAGAAAGAAATTGGGAAGACATCCAAGGGAATCTGAGCATTTCTTATTTTTATGTGACATTTTTTTCACAGTTTTTTATCATTGAATTTTAGGTCCATCTTACCATCAATGTTTTAATATATGCTTGCTTTTTAGTGCTATGTAAGATAATGTTCCCTTTCAGTGGCATTTGGAGTTTGTTTGTTTATGGAATGTGTAATTAAAGATAAAGTTATTGATAAACACTCTAACGTGAGCCCAGGGCCAGAAGCAGGCAGAGAAAACGTCTTCCTGAAGTGCAAATCTAATTAGGCCAGCTCTTGCTGACAATTTTCCAAAGGCTCATCATTACCTTCAGGCTAAAGCCCCAAACCCCCGGTGGGTAACAAAGTCTGTCATCATTTAGCTTCTGGCTGAAATCAGGATCCCCCACCCCACACCCACCTGTCCAAGTGTCCAACCACATCACTTTTCCCTCCACACAACAAAGGAACCATATAGATCTCAGAGTTTGTGATGCCTCTGCTCACGCTGAGAAAGGAGGTAGATGCCCTCCCCGCCCCCAACCCAGAGTGAGCAATTTGAGTTCATTCCCTGTGAACAAAAATTCAAAATACCAATAGTAGAATAATCAAGAGAGGAGGCTAGGCCTGGCTAAAATAGGAGATGAGAGATCACATATTCCTCATTCTCAAAGTCAGGAGACCTTCTCACTGCACATGTGCAGAAAGGCTCCTTGGAGGCCGAAACGGGAGTTATGCTAAGTGATGCTGACTACCCTTAGGTCTCTTGGGTGGAATCCATCTTGGCTGAGAGATGCTGATGTGCGTGCACATGGGAGAATCCTGAGACTGCCCAAATACAGACTCAGAGCAAGGCAAACCAGAATGAGTGGCCAAAGGAAACCTGGAACGATTGCCCTATAAAGTGATTCGAATCACCATGAGGGAGCGGCTCTCTTTCTGAGTTCCCTCGAGTGTCTATCCCCAGGTACTGTCCTCTTTTCCTCCTCATAAACACTTTACTTGTTTCACTTCACTCTGTCTTTGTGGGAATTCTTTTTTCTGCAAGGCCAAGTGGCCAGGGCCTGGTCACTTACCACTGGTCTGGCAGCTAGGGCTCAGCTCTCTCGCGTCTCTGACCCGACTTCAGTCTCTGGTCGGCAAGCAAAGCCCTGCTTTTTCTAGGGTGTTGTCCCTGGATGTTTGGCTGGCCTCTCCTCAGTTGGAAGTCCTCCATCTTAAGAGACAACATTTATTTTTAAATGATACAAAGGAACTTATTAGTATTTACAAAATAGAAACAGACCCACAGACATAGGAAACAAACTTATGGTTACCAAAGGAGAAGGGGGTGAGGGGAGCGATAAACAAAGAGCTTGCAATTAAAAGAAACACATCACTGCATATAAGACAGATAACCAACAAGGATCTACCGTATAACACAGGGAACTCTACTCAATATTCTGTCATAATCTATAAGGGAAAAAGAACCTGAAAATGGATATATATTTTTATTTTTTTTTTAGTGGGGGATAATTGCTTTACAATATTGCAGTGGTTTCTGCCATACATCAGCATGAATCAGCCACAAGTATACATATGCCCACCCCCTCTTGAACCCCTCTCCCATTTCCCACCCCACCCCACCCCTCTAGGGTGTCACAGAGCATGGATTGAGCTTCCTGTGTCACACAGTAAATTCCCACTTGCCATCTATTTTACGTATGGTAATATACATATTTCCATGCTATTCTCTCAATTCATCCCATCCCCTTCTTCCCCCACTATGTCCACAAGTCTGTTCTCTACATCCATGTCTCCATTGCTGCCCTGCAAATAGGTTCATCAGTACCATCTTTCTAGATTCCAAATGCATGCATTAATATACAATATTAGTTTGTATTTTGTTATATACTTATTATGTATATATATAATAAATATATATCAAACTTAGATCTCCTGCATTGCAAGCAGATTCTTTACCAACTGAGCTATCAGAGAAGCTCATATAATAAAATAATTACATACAAATATTTTATATATAGGTACATACACATACAGCTATATATATATATATATATATTTCTGAATCATCTTTCTGTACATCTAAAACTAACATGACATGGTAAATCAGCTGTATTTCCATTTTAAAAAAAAAGAGAAAATGAAAAAGACAACGCTTGTCTGTATTGACTGTCTTGTGTGAGTTCAGTGTCTCTCTTGTGGCTTCAGTGGGAAACTGTCGTGTCCACAGGAGCCCTGCTGTCATATATAACTGCTACCCTGAACCATCAGGACATCAGGGAAGCCATCAGAGGAACAGTTCTTTCTTTGTCTCTTGACTTCCAGCTCAGAGAAGAGGATGAGCCTTTCCACACCCCCCTGGTGACAGGCTCGGAAGTTCCATGGGCTGGTAGCTCCCACTTACTGACATCGAGAGGCTGCTATCCACTAAAAATATGTTACTCACTTTCCAACTCCAAGTGGTCTCAGGGAAGCACTTGTCCAGCCTAGGATGGCTTTTGCGCCCCCCTGGCATCTAGACAAGGGTGTGTAACCAGCTGGCACCAGTGAGGTGTGAGTGGTAGTGATGCAACACTTCTGGACCAAGGTGCATAGGGAATGAGAGTGTCTTCTTCCTGCTTCTCTTCTCCATCCATAGACTCATAAAACAGAAGGGACCAGGCACCACCTGAAAAGACTTCCAGGAGTTAAGAGGGAAAGAATTCTCTGTGTCAACTGATGCACTGAGATTGGGGGATTTATTTGCTATGCCAATTATTTCTACTCTGGGCTTCCCTGGTAGCTCAGATGGTAAAGAATCCTCCTGAAATACAGGAGACTCAGGTTAGATTCCTGGGTCAGGGAGATATCCTAGCAAAGGGAATGGCAGCCCACTCCAGTATTCTTGCCAGGAGAACCCCATGGACAGGGGAGCCTGGTGGTCTACAGTCCATGGGGTTGCGAAGAGTTGGGCATGACAGAGTGACTAAGGCTTTCACTTCACTCTTATTCTAATTAATACACTTCCATATAAGCAGTTTCAGGATATTTCTTTTTTCTTTTGTCATTGAAAATAGTTTTAAAATATTTATTTATTTCATTTGGCTCTGTCAGGACTTAGTTGCAGCTTGCAGGCTCTTCATTGCAGAGCATGGGCTTCTCTCTATTCCTGGTGTGAAGGCTTAGTTGTGGGATCTTAGTTCCCCAACCAGGGATTGAACCTCAACCATGGACAGGTGGATTCTTCACCACTGGACCACCAAGAAGTCCCAGAATCATAGTACCTTTAAGACAACAAAGTCCAAATGTGTAATCCAAAAATGATGTTAATTATACAAATCAAATCTTTAAACCACATAAATAAGATGCTTTCCCTGATTAGATCTGGCTCCTTCCTCATTAAATGTGCTCCTCCTTACCAGGTTTGATAGCTAAGGTTTTTACCCCCAGGGAGATACACAGAGTGAGCATATTCTTATTTGAGAAGAATTTTAAGAAGGTGGCTTTACAAGTATTAAAACTGACAAGTATTAAAAGCTGATTCTTCCTCTGATGGACAGCTCCATAGGTTCTCCAGAGACCCCTCTGGTCTTCCTATCCAAACGCAGTTTCCTTGGTTCCCACAAGTCCCATTTCCCCAGCAGCAGCATGTAAACCTTAAGCCCCTTAGCCCTGTCTCAGGCAGAATAGGATAGCCTCTTCCAGATTGCATTGTCTTTCTCAGGTCAGATGCTCCTCTTAAAATCACTCAAACCAAGTTGCTCTGTTGGCTGTGTTGTACTGGGTCCCCAAGATTCACACAACTTTGAACCCCATCAGAGAAGAGCAGAGAAGTCTTTCCTTCTCTCCCTATCTCTGCTGCTATGGGTAATATGTGTTCCCTTTTTAACCATGTCTGTCCTTTAACAATGCAATGATGCAACCACATACAGAAAAATTATGTTTCCAAACAATAAATAGGGAACTTCAACTTACAAACTCACCCAAAACTGAAACAACAGCCCTCTTTATTTTTCCATTAGCAGCATGTAGCCTACCAAAAATATTCTCCTGATGGATGAATTTGCTGTTTTGATCTGTTTCCTTATTTTTAGCTATGTTTTTGGCACATAAGCCATTCAGTTACCTATGTATAGATGTTTGTGAATTCCATGATATTTCCCCCCATTTCTATGGTATTCTATCATCTTTAAAATTAAAACATTTCCTCAAATGTATAGAGAACATTATTAATAATATAGCGTCCAAGTCAGGTTTTCCACTGATGATAAAAATAAAAAGTACTATGTATCATATAGGAACTTGGACTTATTTCCCAAGTACACATTTTTTCACAGTGTAGCTTTTCTGGTCATTTAAGAAATTGAGTTGAAGAGAGGCACATGAAAAATCAGACTCAGAATGCTCTCAGCTGCCCCTTCTGTCTGCTACAAATCATCAGTCATGTTTAACTTTCTCCTGTTTTGTAATTTTGCTGTTTGAGATAAAAGGCATGTACAATATGTGGGCTCAGAGAAATGAAAGTCACCGAGTCCTCTCTTGACTCTTTGTGACCCCATGGACTGTCGCCCACCAGGCTCCTCTGTCCATGGAATTCTCCAGGCAAGAATACTGGAGTGGGTTGCCATTTCCTTCTCAAAACTGAGCTCAGTAATACCAAGCTATTTCCCTAAATCCCATTTTTATTTTATTTTATTCATTTATTTGGCTGTGCCCCATCTTAACAGTGTGCTGACTATTTAGTTGCAGCATGTAGGCCTTAGCTGTGGCATGTGGGATCTAGCTCCCTGACCAGGAATCAAACTCAGGACTCCTGCATTGGGAGCATGGAGTCTTAGCCAGTGGGCCACCAGGGAGGTCCCAAGATGGGACAGGCTACATCAGGCTGTGATAGGAAACCTAAGAGGCAGGTACCATTACCCCCAGTTTATAGAAGGGAAAACTGGGGCCTGGAGATGATAAATGATTTTCTCCAAGTCTGTGCTCTCATTTGCCTCCCATATACTGCTCTCATTGGCAGCAAGCTTGCTTTTCGTAATCCAGTTCCAACTGGTCTCCCAGAGAGATGTATTTTAAAAAAAAAATTCATGGTCACAAAAGAAACCAGATGGGTGGAGCTGGAAGAGGGTGATAATCAACCAGAGCAGCTGAATTAGTTTCCCTAGGAGTGCCATGACAAAGCTGGGTGTCTGAGAGCAACAGTCACGTATTTTCTGTCTGTTCCCGAGGCCAGAAGTCCAAGATCAAAGTGTCAACAGGGCCGTGTCCCGCCACAGGCTCTAGGGGTGAGTGTGTTCCAGACCTCTCTCCTAGCCTCTGATAGTTTCTTGTCTTATGACAGCATAATTCCTGTCTTCACATCGTCCACTCTCCCTACACAATGTCTCTCTCTCCAAACTTCTCTTCTTTTAAGGTCACTAGTTATGTTGGATGAGGGCCCCATCCTACTTCAGTCTGACCTCATTTTAATTAATTGCCCCCTTTTCATATAAGCTCCCAGTCTGAGGTACTCGAGGTTAGGGTTCCATGGGTAGAAGGTGAGCACTTGGAACAGGCATTTGTTTTCACTGGGATACTACTTTCCTTAAAAAAAAGAAAGAAAGAAATTAAAGACTGTCCCTGAAGGACTTCCCTGATGGTCCAGTGGTTAAAATTTTGCCTTCCAAAGCAGGGGCTGTGGATTCCATCCTCGGTTGGAGAGCTAAGATCTCACATGCCTCACAGTCATAAAACCAAAACATAAAACAATAACAACAAAAACTGAAAAGCAATATTGTAACAAGTTTAATAAAAACTTTTTAAATGGTCCACATCAAAAAAATATTTTTTTAATAATAAATTAAAGACTGTCCCCAATGGTGTATGCATGCTCAGTTGGGTCTGACTCTTTCTGACCCTGTGGGATACAGCCCACCAGGCTCTTTTGTCCATGAGCTTTCCTAGGCAAGAATATTGGAGTGGGTTGCCATTTCCTCCTCTAGGGGTCTTCCCAACCAAGGGATCAAACCTGTATCAGCTGCACTGGCAGGCAGATTCTTTACCACTGAGCCACTAGGGAAGCCCTCCTGAGGATAAGTTAGTGTTTTACATTTTTATTTCTTAATAACTGCATCATGTTTCCAGTGAATCAAACTAAATTGATTATCTATTTTCACACTATATGAAGCACATAGTAACACTTCCACATGAAAACTGTCAAGGTTTGAAATCAGTGGATTTAAATCACACAGTGGGCTAATGGTGACATTAGTATTGTGTTATGGCCCTTTAATGGGCTGGGGCTTGGGGGTACAGAGCCTATGATAAGAAAATAAAGGAAGAGAGAAAGGAGAGAGAGAGAGAGAAATGAATAGAGACATGGGGACCAAGACTCTGCGTTTATTGAGCATAATGTGGGCATATATATACTGTCTTACAAGATAGAATTTTCAGCAAAGAAAAAGATCAAAAATCTTACAACTTACCCAGGAAACGTAAGGC
The DNA here is from genome assembly GCA_007570785.1 of Antilocapra americana. NCBI lineage: Eukaryota > Metazoa > Chordata > Mammalia > Artiodactyla > Antilocapridae > Antilocapra > Antilocapra americana. Next base: position 10,956,162 of record ML663006.1, on the reverse strand, counting down.
TAGAATCCATCTCAATGAGAGGGGGGTTGTAAAACTCACTTTCCATAACAGAAAGGGAAGAAGGCCGTAAATAGTTACTTTTACTTTAAGAATGTATGCATTCCTTTTGTCCCCAGGAGAGGTATGCCTCTCCACTCATCTCTGAATATTTAGGGATCGATAAGGGACATCAGAAAACTGCACACAAGAAGCCTCCTGCCAAAAGTTCCCTGATGGTATTGGACTTTAGACTTCCTATCTTAATGGCGTAGAGCCTTGGGGTGGGGAGGGAAATGGCAACCCACTCCAGTATTTTTGCTGGAAAAATCCCATGGACAGAGGAACCTGACAGGTTATATAGTCCATGGGGTTGCAAAGAATTGTACATGACTGCATGACTGAAGAGGAAGGGAGAGTCTTAGGGAGGTAGGTTTTAGATACAGAAAGAAAGAAAGTGAAGTCGCTCAGTCATGTCAGACTCTTTGCAATCCCATGGACTGTAGCCTTCCAGGCTCCTCCATCCATAGGATTTTCCAGGCAAGAATACTAGAGTGGGTTGCCATTTCCTTCTTCAGGGGATCTTCCCAACCCAGGGATCAAACCCAGGTCTCCCACATTGCAGGCAGACTCCTTACCATCTGAGCCACCTTTAGAAGTAGAAGGTAAAATTTCTAAGAATTCCTAGAAAATTTTCTAGGAAAGCCAGGACCTCTTTCTCACCAGTAAAAATCTGACTTAGAAGGTCAAACCCTCCATTAAGGCAGAAGAGAGCCTTAAACCCCCAACTGGGAAGCAGGAAACTCAGGATCAAAGAGCCTAGTTGGCAGTAAACACTTCTGTACTGTCGCTCATCCTGACAATGCCTTCTGCACAGACAACAGCAGTACTGGGTCGCCTTGCAGTTAAAGACGTTAAAGCTCAAAGAGGAAAATCAAATATAGCATATTAACGCATAGATGTGGAATCTAGGAAACTGGTAGAGATAAGCCTATTTGCAAAACAGAAATAGAGATCAGACACAGAAAACAACTGTATGAACACCAAGGAGGGAAGGGGGAGTTGGGTGAATCAGGAGACTGGAATTGACATATATACACTACTGATATTATGTATAAAGTAGATAACTAATCCACAACTGGGCATTGTTTTTGCTTTGGCTCTGTTTCTTCATTCTTTCTGGTGTTACTCCTCCACCCTTCTCCAGTAGCATATCGGGCACCTACTGAACTGGGGAGTTCATCTTTCAGGTGTTTTATCTTTTTACCTTTGCATACTGTTCATGGGGTTCTTAAGGCAAGAATACTGAAGTGATTTGCCATTCCCTTCTCCAGTGGACCACATTTTGCGATGTTGGAGAAGACTCTTGAGAGTCCCTTGGACTGCAAGGAGATCAAACCCGTCAATCCTAACAGAAATCAGTCCTGAATATTCATTGGAAGGACTGATGCCGAAACTCCAATACTTTGGCTACCTGATGTGAAGAACCAGTTCATTGGAAAAGACCCTGATGCTGGGAAAGATTGAAGGCAGGAGAAGGGGACAACAGAGGATGAGATGGTGGGATGGCATCAATGATTTGATGGACATGAGTTTGAGCAAGCTCCGGGAGTTGGTGATGGACAGGGAAGGCTGGTGTGCTGCAGCCCATGAGGTCGCAAAGAGTCAGACACAACTGAGTGACTGAACTGAATAAGAACCCAGAGGGATGGAATCAGGGGGGAGGGGGGGGGGGTTTCTGGAAGGGGAACACATGTATACCCATGGCGCGTTCATGTCAATGTACGGCAAAAACAATACGATAATGTAAAGGAAAAAAATTAATTAATTAATTTTTAAAAAAAGAACCTACTGTACAGCACAGAGAACTCTACTCAATGCTCTCTGGTGACCTAAATGAGAAGGAAACCCCCCAACTTGGGATAGGTATACATATAGTGGATTCACTTTGCTGTACAGCAGAAACTAACATTGTAAAGCAACTGTACTCCAATAAAAAATTAAAAAGAATAAAGCCCAGTGAATTAGTGGCATATTGTCCAAAGTCCAGGTGACAGTGGTGACAGTGGGGAGTCATCAGTTTCCTTGCTCTTTGCCCCAAATTAGGTGATGGGTTTTCTTAGTCCCTATCTTGGAGAGATAGCACTATTCGTAAGTGAGAGAGAGTCTGTGACCCTTATGTGTTGTTTCCAAGTCTATGTGGACACACACCATATTTTCTTCACTATAACAAGAGAAATAGATGTTCTATTTTGTTGGAGGCAATAGGATGAGAAAAACAATCACTATCACTTTGAGTGCTATTTTGAAACCCGTATGTTTTGTCTGCTGAGAGTTGAGCTGAAGAAAAATTATTTCAAAGCACAAGCTAGAGAGAAATTTCTAGAATAACTAAGTCCTGCAGCTTCCAAGGCTGTGGACCCAGGTATGTGTATAAGATGAATAATAAGACACGCGTGTGTGCTAAGTTGCTTCAGTCATGTCCTGCTCTTTGTGACTCTATGGACCATAGCCCACTAGGCTCCTCTGTCCATGGAATTCTCCAGACATGAATACTGGAGTGGATCACCATGCCCTCCTCCTGGGGATCTTCCTGACCTGGGGGTTGAACCCACGTCTCTTACATCTCCTGCATTGGCAGGCGGGTTCTTAGCCACTAGCACCACCTGGGAAGCCTGAATAATAAGACAAGAACCCACATAAACAAATCTTTATGATGCTTCTTTTTCTTTTTGGCCATGCCATGTGGCGTGTGGGACCTTATTTCCCTAACCAGGGATTGAACCTGTACTCACTACAATGGAAGTGTGGAACCTTAACAGCTAGACCACCAACCAGGGTTTATCCCACAACTCCATATATAAAGGGCTAGTTAGAAAGAGAAGTTAAGCAGGTCACATAGAAAGATGCTTCTCAGGGCTTCTGATGATGAAGCTAATGTGTGTCTTCCTCAGCTTATCCTTCATAAAGTGAAGTCTGCAACTACTTCTAGTCCAGTCGTGAACCTCTGTCGACAGATCATAACAAATAGACAATTTCCAGAACACCACTAATTTGGGGGCAAAGTGGATCCACCATAAGACATTTGGTCTTTGATCCTCATTCTCAAAGAAAAATTTCCCATAAACTGTCTTAAACATTAATAGAAATACTACATCAACTTGGACAGAAACACACCCACAATTCATATAAATAAAACAGTTCATGCAACCACATTTGAGCAAAAATTCAAGTGGTTCCTACCACTTGAGTTTCATATGCGTCCATTTGCAAATAAGTTAATTACATATTTTAGATAAGACAACAACTGAAGGAATTAAGATTTACTTTAATTTAGCATCTCAGTATTCACTTTTTGTGACATTTGCTATTTTTTATTAAAGAATAGTTGATTTGCAATATTATGTTAGTGTCATGTACAGAGCATAGCGATTCAGTATTTTTGCAGATTATACTCCATTATAGGTTATTACAAGATATTGGGTATAATTCCATGTGCTATATAGTAAATCCATCCTGCTTATCTATGTTATATAGAGTAGTTTGTTAATTCCCTAATTTGTCCTTCCTTTCTAAGAGCTATTTTTTCAATTTTGGATTTTGGGGTGATTCTTAGCATGAAAACTTTAAAGCATATCCATAATTTGAAGTAGGATTATACATAAAGGAGTTTTATATTTACTGTTACCTGGTATATCATCTACTAAAATATTTTTTAAAAAACTAGTCTCTTTCATAACATTTTTACCCTCTTTAATAAATTCCTTATAACCAGCAGTGCTGAAAAATTGTTTAAAGCTTTTAAAATATTATTGGTCAATATTAAATTTTCATAAATTTTCCCTAACTTTGGAAACAAGCCCAGTGGCTAATTTTGCAAGTGATTCATAGTTATCATCGATTTAAGTACAACAAGGTGTTAAATCCTGTTAAGTGCAAGTTTGAGTAAGAAATGATTTCCCTTTAACGAAAAGTGTTGATTAAGCTATTTCAGTGCATCGTCCTGGTCTTGCTAGCCAACATTCTATATGGGCAACACTTCAATACACTAAGGGAAGCAGCAGAGTTAGAAAAATAACAGAAATGAAGGGCAACAACAACGTTTCTGGATGTGACCTTGGAAGAAACGGTGGTGTAAGGATATCCATTCAGGCCCTGGTGCAGGCTAAGCGCTGATGGAGGTGGTACACGTGAGTCCATTAGGGGACGCTGCACTCCCTTGCAGATCAATGAAGGCAGCTTTAAAGTATGTAGATTCCATCTCTGTTCATTTAAGCCACAGGAAATATAATAAGCATTTGTCACCAAAACCAGTGTTCCCCTTCAGAAGAAAGCATCTGGGCTAGCTAGGACATTTTGTGTGGGGTGATCCATTTATTAAGTGATTGAGGATTCTATAGTTCCAAACATCGAAATCAACATCACTATGCTTTTGGAATGTTCTCTATATTTGGAAGCTTTTAAATAACCTAGACAATTCCCTCTTCGAAATTAGGGGATAGAATTCTTGCAAAATAAAAGTCACAATACCATGAAAAGTGAAATTTTCAGCCAACTACTTTTTTTCAAACATGTTCTGAAAAACATTTTATTTTGAAAGGATTGTTTCCCTAACAAACATGCCTTTCTTGTTACAGTGGAGCTCACAAAATGTATTAATTTCTGCAATGGGACAACAACAGTGTTTCTTGTTTATTAATAATTTTATGGACATATAGTTGATTTACAATGCTGTATTAATTTCTGCTGTACAGAAAGTGCTTCAGTTATATGTATACGTGTAAAATAATATTTTTAAAAAGAATGTATATATATACACAATATATATTGCCGGGAGCCATCAGGATGCCCCCTCACTCGGATGACAAAGTCATGAGACTGAGAAGGAAACTGCAATGCGGATTTTCCTTCGGGGCATCCCAAGGCAAGGCCCCTCCTGGTATGTTTCTTGGGAAGTTCTGTTTATGCTCATCTGTTTATGTTTTAGCTCATCTCAGGTCAGTCCCAGTTAGAAAAAATTCATCCTGAGATAATTCCCTCAGAGGATCCAGGAAGGCAGATTCCCTTTCCCGAGGACTAAGGAGGAATAAGGGACATTTAAATAGATTACTATACCTCCTACTAGTTACTGGGGAGTTTACCAAGAGTTCTCTGGGGGTCATGTCAAAGCCACCACCAGAAGGGCTCGAACTTGGGTCACCTTTCCACATCCCACTCCCCCGACCACTCCACGGAGGAGGCTCCCTTCCTTGAAGAAACCAGGCTGGAATGGGACTTAGGAATGCTCATAACTGTGGCCAGCATAGTTGGAGACATTGATTGCCTTAGGATAGCGTAGTCATAGGAATTCATTTTAGCAGTTGTAAGGTTAATAGGGTTTCATTGTTAAAGCAGTGGTACTAAACTGTCTCTTTGTCCTCTTTTCTCTTTCCCTGTAAAAACCAAAATAGGTTAATAGAATAAAAATTTCAAGCTTAAGCCCCTCTCTCTAGCTTCTACATAGTTGCACCTAATAAGAGAAATGTAACCTTTCTATTTAGATTGATGTACTTATCTGAAGTATGCTGGAGACATTCAAATGGTAAACATACTATTGGTAAGTCTAATTATGCAGAAATCCGACCTTTTGCAAGGAAAATGAGCTTAATGTTAAAGTTGTTGATGGTAGGCAGAAAACAAAAGATTGTATAGAATATTTGTGATGTAATGGGGATGTTTTTTGGCTATAAAACTGTAAACTAACAAAAATAGAGAGAGACTTCTCCATCACCCCACAAAACTAACAGCAATAAAGAGAGACTGCTTCATCACCACACATCAATTCAGCTCAGTTCTTCCACCGACGCCACTCATCCCTCAAGACCCCGGGACCCACTGGGGCTGGACCCTGGCAATATATATAATGAAAAGTGAAAGTGATAGTTGATCAGTTGTGTCCGACTCTTTGTGACCCCATGGACTATAAAGCCCATGAAATTCTCTAGGCCAGAATGCCAGAGTAGGTAGCTTTTCCCTTTTCCAGGGGATTTTCCCAACCCAGGGATCAAACCCAGCTCTCCCACATTTCGGGCAGATTCTTTACCAGCTGAGCCACAAGGGAAGCCCAAGAATACTGGAGTGGGTAGCCTAAACCTTCTCCAGCATTTTTAAACAATCTTTTTCTTTTCAATTACGGTTTTTCACAGTCTAGTTCTCTGTGTTACACAGTAGGACCTCGCTGCTTATCCATCCTGCTTATAATAGTCTGCATCTGCTAACCCCAGCCTCCCACTCCATCCCTCTCCTGGTTCTCTATGTCTATGAGTCTGTTTCCCTTTCATAGATGGGTTCAGTTGGAGACAGTGAAGGCTTTAATGGAATAAATATGGGACTGAATCGGGGTACCAGTTGAGGATCAAGAGTTAGAGAAAAATGTAAGTGCGGCCAGGTGCTGAGCAGGTGCCTCTGAGGCAGAGTTGGGCAACTGTGTGTCTACTTGCTCCCAGGAGTGCAGAGTCCCTCTGTCACAGCTACAGGATCCTAAGGTCTGCCTCTCTCCTTAGCCACTTGCTTACCTGTGTGGACAGGTGTGTGATGTCTTTCTCCCATCAATTTCTCTAATCCTTGTGAGAGAGTACTTAAACCTCAGGGCAGTGCTGCTGATGGAGGAAAACATCTTCAAGAGCGGATGAGATTGTTTGGCATTTTAGGGACCTTTTTGGGTTTTTGTTTGTTTGCTTTTAAACTGGAGTGTTTTGTTTGTTTTAATGTTTGTTTATTTAGGCTGTGCCAAGTCTCAGTCGAGGCACTTGGGATCTTTAATCATGGCATGCAGGATCTATTTTCCTAACCAGGGATCCAACCAGGCCCTCTGCCTTAGTAGTGCGGAGTTTTAGCCACTGGACCACTGATGAAGTCCCAGAGACCCCTTTGTTAATTCTCTAGGATTTATGTGCTTTTGTCTGACAACAAAAACAAAATTACCACCAGACGAACAACATTGATGGTGACTGTAACCACTCCAGTCGATGGAAGTGTACCCTCTCCTTGACATCCAACCCTTCTTATTTACACAGTTTTTTTCTCACCAGCAGCAACTCACTTATAAGATCAGGGCCCCCTGCAAAGTCCACAAAAGCCCAGCTAATTCCTTTAATTTTTTTTAAAAAAGAGAAATGCCAACACAAGTTGACAGAAGCTGTGGAGTATTGTAAACATTGACATGTTCTAAATAAACACTGTCAACACAGGCAAAAACACTGTGGCATAATGGTATAAGTTGTGAAATAATTATGGCATTTGTAAAAATGCTAATTTATAGCCACTGCTGATCCCTATTTGGGGAATGAGATGGGAGCCGGAAATGGTTTAATGACCATCAGACCTCTTCTTCCCAGTCTGCAGTGGGACTCCTGGATGTCACAGCCGTCCTTACCTACAAGGCTGAAGTCCTTCACCTGAGGTTCTTGTGGGATGGGAGGTGGGGACAGGCAAATCACTCCTGCTGGCAGCCCCCTACTCACCCCATGGAAAGGTCACTTGAATGGATTCATCTTCAGTGGTGACCAGCACCACTTAGGAGTCAGAGAGAATTGAGTTTCACTTCTGCCTCTGATACTTAGCAGGGAAAAGTCATCCTTTAGGAAATTCCAATTTCCTCATGCATAAAAGAGAGGAAATTATAGTACCTGGTCCATTGGCTGGTTGGAAAGATTGTATGAGATACAAGATGTAAGTAATTACACCACCGCTGTCTCTCAAGTATACTTCTCAGTAATCACTATCATTATTATAAAATATACTATTAAAATTTTCTACAGTAATAGCTATTAAAAATAATTTTACTCTGCACATTTGATGTGAATTTGAGAATGAAGTGCCGATTTGGTTCCAATATCGGGTCCTTGGACAGCACTATTCATGGAGATGGGACTTGCTGAGTATGGAAACTTGGGGTTAGGGAGAGGAACATGATAGTCTACCCTCTATTATGTCTTTGAAAATTGTTACCTGGTCAAAAAAAAATTTTTTTTACAACTATCTAATCGAAATATATACCAAAAACGAAAGTCTGTTCCCACTCCAAAGTAAATGAATGCCATAGTTTTGGCTGACTACAAAAATGGAAAAATATTTTTTGTTATCAAATATAATGCTTCCATAACCTCCTCTCTCTTAATGTCTCTCTCATTCTCCCAGGCCTTGCCACAATCAGTTAAAGCACATTGTCTAAGGTGGGACCCAGAAGTCAATAATTTTCAGAGCTGCTCCACCCCCAACCAATCACTGTCAGGCAGTTTGAGAACCACTGACGGATGGTATACAAGCCCTGCAGGCGATTCTAATGATGCTGAAGTGTGAGCCCTTGAGCTTGGTCCTCCCAATTGTGGATGCAAAATTTCTACCGCCTCTTTCCTTACTCACCAGGGATGGGCATTTGTGTAAAATGGGAAAGGACTCTGGGCAAGTAAAATACAAATGATACAGACCACAAACATACTAATTCCTCAAGACCAGGTCATTTATGCTGACCACAGGGGACCACCTGGGAATCAGTATGCTGCTTCCAAGGACTGGATAATTCAAAGGCCTTTTATCTCAACATTTGTGATTCACAGTAGATGGTGAGTCATTCCTGGGGGCTTTAGTAATGAGTCTCCATCTCTGTGGGATAAGGATCTCTCCAACTGTTACTGTTTAATGGTTACAGAGTTTCAGTATGGGATGATGCAAAAATTCTGGAACTGGATCCATCATACAATGGGAAATTAACTGGCTGGCAAGTGAAAGATGAACTGGGACAGATACAAATGAACATGAGAAGTTCAGTAAAAAGGCCATCATGAAAACCACAGTTCTCACATCTGAAAAGGAAAAGAAACAACAGATGTCAGGGAGAGTCAAGAGCTGAATTCAAAGGATAAGTTAAATGACTAGATGTGGAATCAAGGAAGCCAGTGGTATCACAAATGACTGACTTGACCTTGCTTTCACGTGTTAAACATATAGATGTCTATAGGAAATATGATCAAATAGCCTGAATAAATCACCCAGCCCAGGCATAAAAGAGTCTGGGAAATACAGAACATACCAGAACCTGGGTATAGTTCTTACAGAACAAACATTCCCCAATACATGAAATGGGTGCAGGAGAAATTAAAATGATTTTAACTTTTTAAAGATTAAAATCATTTAAACAACCTGGTGGTTAACTTTGTAATGGGAGAAAAGGCTATGGATACTTTTTTTTTTAAATTTTCTTTACTTTATTGTGTTGGTTTTGCCATACATTGACATGAAACCACCATGGGTTTACATATGCTCCCCCTCCAGAACCCCCTCCCTCCTCCCTCCCGATTCCCTCCCCCTGGGTCATCTCGGTGCACCAGCCCCGAGCATCAGCCCTGGGCTGGCGATTGATTCCACACATGATAATTAACATGTTTCAATGCCATTCTCCCATAACATCCCACCCTTGCCCTCTTCCACAGAGTCCACGAGTCTGTTCTATATTAACATGTTTCAATGCCATTCTCCCATAACATCCCACCCTTGCCCTCTTCCACAGAGTCCACGAGTCTGTTCTATACATCTGCGTTTCTTTTGCTGTCTCGCATGCGGGGTTCTCATTACCATCTTTCTAAATTCCATATATATGCGTTAGTATACTGTATTGTTGTTTTGCCCTCTGGCTTACTTCACTCTGGATAATGGGCTCCAGTTCCGTCCACTTGAGTAGAACTGCTTCAAATGAATTTTTTTTTAATGCTGAGTAATACTCCATTGTGTATGTGCCAAAGCAATCTTGAGAAAGAAGAATGGAACTGGAGGAATTAACCTACCTGACTTTAGGCTATACTACAAATCCACAGTCATTAAGACAGTATGGTACTGGCACAAAGACAGAAATATAGATCAATGGAACAGAATAGAAAGCCCAGAGATAAATACACGCATCTATGGACACCTTATCTTTGACAAAGGAGGCAAAAATATACAATGGAGAAAAGACAATCTCTTTAACAAGTGGTGCTGGGAAAACTGGATAGCCACTTGCAAAAGAATGAAACTAGAACACTTTCTAACACCATACACAAAGATAAACTCAAAATGGATCAAAGATCTAAGCGTAAGACCAGAAACTATAAAACTCCTAGAGGATAACATAGGCAAAACACTCTCCGACATAAGCTATGGATACTTTTTAAAGGGAGTTCATTAGAATCTGTTGCTTTTTTTTTTTATTATTTAATCTAGATAAGAATGCCCATGTAAAGTAAAAGGATCCCAGTACTGAAACAGGAGGGAAGAGGGCAGGGCACAATCTTGGAAAGAATGACTTGGCCATAGGACATGATAAAAACTGGTTAAAACCAACTATGTTCAAGATCATGGACGATTCCACTTCCAGTAGCCCTTGAGCCTGATTATATGCTCTTTTGTAATATATTAACATCTAAATGACACACCCGCTGGTGCCATGACAGCTCTGAGGCCAGCCTTAAAAGACCAAAAAGTAGGTGACTTCCTAATTCATGGAAATCTCTGCCCCTTCCCCCAAATAATTGAAATAATCCTCTCATTAGTTATGAAATTACCCAGCTCATAAAAACTGTCATATTTTGAGGCTCTCTCTTGCATTCTGCAACAGCCCATACTTTGTCTGCTGAGTGTTTCTCTCAAAATAAATCCATTTCTTAGTTCTCACTTTGTCTCTTACAGAATTCCTCCTGCAATGAGATGCAAAGAACTTGAGTCTCAGTAAGTCCAGACACCAGGTTAGTGATTCTAATTAAAAGACTGTGGGTTCAAATCCCAAACTGGGTTTAGGCTGGGTCCAAATCCCAGCCACGTGGGTTCAAGTCCCAAGCTGAGCTACACGGTTTTAGATAAGAGAAGCAAAAAGGGGACATATTTTGTGTTTTATTCTTCATGACAAAGTCTAGTGAACAAAATCACATCTATTTTGCCAAGTTCAGACATTCAGCTAAAAGGGTAGAAGAAACTCCAGTTGCATTCATTGTCGACTAGGTTGTTTGTAGCAGCAAACCTCTTACTGCAAATGCTTAAAGATCGAAAAATAAAGGCTTAATTTGGTTGCTTAGGCTTTTATTAGGCTCAAAATGATCAATTAGTTTTTTTTTTTATTAAATGGTAAAGGAGTGTTCAGCTCCTGCAAACAATCATCTCAATCACTTTGGTTTCTATTTCATCCCATGATGAATAGTAATTAATTACACATTGATCATTTTCATCCCTAGAACCACACCGAGATGTAGGAACACATTTATATATAGCCAGTAACGCCAATGTGATCCTCAATTAGCAGAAAGGGGCCGAAATGCCTTTGGTTTGTGCAACATTGATGGTTGATTGGCGTCTTGTTATGCAAATAAAGCTCCCCACTGAGAGAGGAAAAGATGAGAATAAAAAAGTGTTCTACCCAATGAAGTGGACATTCTCTGTGTACTTGTGTGTGTGCCTTTCCAGTTTCTCTTCCATAGACATCACCCTCTTTCTTTCAACTGGATGACTTTATTCATGAAGCAGTTTTGGAGTAAGTCTTGAAATTAAGAACTTGTTTATTTTAATAACATTTTGTGTAGACTTGACATCTGGGGAAATCAAAAGGATCTGGAACTGCTAGTCCCGCCCGCCCCCCGCCCCATAGCTGCAACAGCAGCTGTCTTTACATCATTCTAAGCTAATGAGCGGGAGATTATTTCAATTTTACGTTGGGTCAAACTGCCCTATGTGTGTACAATAAGTCCCCTACACATGAAACTTCAAGTTTCGAACTCTCAAAGATGCAAACTTGCTACTTAGGGGAATAATCAGGGAAAAAGTTGGGAAACACTGCTCTGATAAAGGAGAAAAATGAGGATGAGGGAAAGTTGCTGAGCCTAATTGCTACAATAGCTATCATCATCAGCATTGAAAATATTGCATATATATCCCCTGAATTAATCCTTCTAACAGTCTTAAGGAGTAAGAACTGTTAGTTGGGTATGTAGGCTAACTTTGTTGGACTTAATGAATGTGCTCTCAGAACAGAACTAATTCGTATGCAGGGGACTTAATGTGTTGCTGTTCATTTCTACAATGAATTTTTATTTTAATCTGATTCCGTGCTAGGTGTTCTCTAGGAGTTATGGATGAGGTCTCCGATCCTCCAGAACTCAGTGTTTATAAGTTAGAAATAAAGTTGTGTAATCCCTGACAGAATCTGATGAGATCTATCAAGATACCTTATTCCCAGAACATTGCTAGAAAGTCAGTATACATGCACTGTTGGATACAGGTGTGATAACTGAGATCCAGAACATTAGGGCAGGCAGTCAACATGGTACTCAGACTGGATGAAGTCCTGAGTCCAAACAAGTGTTCCTCCTTCCAAAGCTCGTTGTCTCGTTGCCTACCAACATATATCTTAGGCAAAGAAAGCCCTGTGAGTTCATCTGCATGATGTCAGGATTTCTAAGACTATCCCACAGGAGAAATGTGCCAAGCAATGATTAAAATGCAATCATCACCTTGTGATGATTAATTCTATTTTCTCTCTCCAGATATTTAAAATGATTTTTATTTTTGATACAGTTTTTAAAGGTTGTACTCCTTTTAAAGTTATTACAGAATACTGGCTATGTTCCCTGAGCTGTTCTGTATACCCTTGTAGCCTATCTTACACTCAATACTTTGTATCTCCTTTTCATTCACACCTATAGCTCCCCTCCCAACTTCCCCACTGGTAACTTAGTTTGTTCTCTATATCTGTGAGTCTGCCTCTTTTTCACTTTATTCACTAATTTGTTGTATTTTTTTAGATGCCACTTATAAGTGATAGCATACATTATTTGCCCTTTGCTTTCTGACATTTTACTGAGCATGATGCTCTCCAAGTGTTGCTGCAGATGGCAACATTTCATTCTTTTTTATGACTGAGTAATATTCCATTGGGGCTATACACCACATCTTCTTTACCCATTCATGTGTTGATGGACACTTAGATTGCTACCATACGTTGGCAATAAATAATCCTGTTATGACAGGGTGCATGTATCTTTTTGAGTTAGTGTTTTTGGTATTTTTCAGATACATACACAAGGTGGGGTTGCTGGATCATATGGCAGTTCTATTTCTAAGTTTTTCAGGGAACCTGCATACTATTCTCCATAGTGGCTGCACCAATTTACATTCCCACCAACAGTGTAGGAGGGTTCTGTTTTCTGCACACCCTCTTCAGCATTTGTTATTTGTGGTCTTTTTTTTTTAATTAATGTATTTTTTTTACTGAAAGATAATTGCTTTACAGAATTGTTTTCTGTCAAACCTCAACATGAATCAGCCTAGGTATACATATATCCCCTCCCTTTTGAACCTTCCTCCCATCCTTTTTCTCCACACCCTCTCCAGCATTTATTTTTTGTAGACTTTTTGATGATGGCCATTCTTACTGGTGTGAGATAATATCTTATTGTAGTTTTGACTTGCACTTCTCTAATAATGAAAGATGTGTTTGTTAGCCATCTGTATGTCTTCTTTGGAGAAATGTCTGTTTAGGTCTTTTTCCCACTTTTTGATTGGGTTGTTTGTTTTTCTGGTATTGAGTTGTATGAGCCGCTTGTATATTTTGGAAATTAATCCTTTGTCAGCTGTTTCATTTGCTATTATTTTCTCCCATTCTGAGGGTTGTCTTTTCACCTTGCTTATAGCTTCCTTTGCTGTGCAAAAGCTTATGTTTAATCAGGTCCCACTTGTTTACTTTTGCTTTGATTTCTGTTACTCTAGGAGGTGGGTCATAGAGGATCTTGCTTTGATTTATGTCATCAAGTGTTCTACCTATGTCTTCCTCTAAGAGTTTTATAGTTTCTGGTCTTACAGATAGGTCTTTATTCCATTTTGAGTTTATCTTTGTATATGGTGTTAGGAACTGTTCTAATTTCATTCTTTAACATACAGCTTTCCCAGCACCATTTATTGAAGAGGCTATTTTTGCCCCATTGTATATTCTTGCCTCCTTTGTAAAAAAATAAGCTACCCATAGGTGCATGGGTTTATTTCTGGGCTTTCTATCTTATTCCATTGGTTTGTATTTCTGTTTTTGTGCCAGTACCATACTACCTTGATGACTGTAGCTTTGTAGTATAATCTGAAGTCAGGAAGATTGATTCCTCCAGATCCATTCTTATTTCTCAAGACTGCTTTGGCTATTTGGGGTCTTTTGTGTTTCCACGTGAATTGTGAAATTTTTTGTTCTAGTTCTGTGAAAAATGTCATTGGTAATTTGATAGGGATTGCATTGAATCTGTAGATTGCATTTGGTATAGTCATTCTCACAATATTGATTCTTCCTACTCAGGAACATGGAATATCTCTCCATCTGTTTATGTGGTCTTTGATTTCTCTCATTAGTGTCTTATAATTTTCTGTGTACAGTTCTTTTGTCTCCTTAGGTAAGTTTATTCCTAGATATTTAATTCTTTTAGTTGCAATGCTGAATGGGATTGATTCCTTAATTTTGCTTTCTGATTTTTCATTTTTAGTATATAGAAATTCAAGTGATTTCTGTGTATTGATTTTGTATCCTGCAACTTTGCTAAATTCTCTGATTAGCTCTAGTAGTTTTCTGATGCTATCTTTAGGGTTTTCTACGTACAGTATCATGTCATCTGCAAACAGTGAGAGCTTTCCTTCTTCTCTTCCGATCTGGTTCTTTTTCTTCTCTGATTGTTGTAGCTAGGATTTCCAGAACTATGTTGAATAATAGTGGGGAAAGTGGGCACCCTTGTCTTCTTCTTGATCTTAGGGGGAATGCTTTCAGTTTCTCACCATTGAGAATAATGTTTGCTGTAGGCTTATCATATATGGCCTTTACTATGTTGAGGTAGGTTCCTTCTATGCCCATTTGTTGAAGAGTTTTAATCATAAATGGGTGCCTACTTTGCCAAAGGTTTTTTATGTATCTATTGAGATTATCATATAGTTTTTATCTTTTAATTTGTTAATATGGTGTATCACATTGATTGCTTTGTGTATATTGAAGAATCCTTGCATCTCGGGAATAAACCCAACTTGATCAAGGTATATGAGCTTTCTGATGTGTTGCTGAATTCTGTTTGCTAAAATTTTGTTGAGGATTTTTGCATCCATGTTCATCAGTGATATTGGCCTATAGTTTTCTCTTTATATGTTTTTCTGTTTATGTTTTCTTTTTATGTGTCTTTAGGTCTGAAGTGGGTTTCTTGTAGACAGCATACATATGGGCCTTGTTTTGGTATCCATTCAGCCAGTTTGTGTCTTTTGGTTGGAGCATTTAATTCATTTACATTTAAAGTAATTATTGATACATATGTTCTTATCTCCATTTTTTAATTGTTTAGGGTTGATTTTGTAGATATTTTTTCTTCTCTTGTATTTCTTGACTATATAAGTCCCTTTAACATTTGTTGTAAAGCTGGTTTGATGGTACTGAATTCTCTTAACTTTTGCTTAACTGAAAAGCTTTTATTTCTCCATCAATTTTGAATGAGATGGTTACTAGGTACAGTAATCTGCTGGAGAGGATGTGGAGAAAAGGGAACCCTCTTACACTGTTGGTGGGAATGCAAACTAGTACAGCCACTATGGAAAACAGTGTGGAGGTTCCTTAAAAAGCTGCAAATAGACCTGCCATATGACCCGGCAATCCCACTGCTGGGCATATACACCGAGGAAACCAGAATTGAAAGAGCCACGTGCACCCCAATGTTCATCACTGCATTGTTTACAATAGCCAGGACATGGAAGCAACCTAGATGCCCATCAACTGACGAATGGATAAGAAAGCTGTGGTATATATACACAATGGAATATTACTCAGCATTAAAAAAAATTCATTTGAAGCAATTCTACTCAGATGGACGAAACTGGAGCCCATTATCCAGAGTGAAGTAAGCCAGAAGCAAAAACAACAATACAGTATATTAACACATATATATGGAAGTTAGAAAGACAGTAATGAGAACCCAACATGGGAGACAACAAAAGGAACGCAGATGTATAGAATAGACTTGTGGACTTTGTGGATGAGGGTAAGGGTGGGATGATATGGGAGAAGGGCATTGAAGCATGTTAATTGTCATGTGTCTAATCAATCGCCAGCCCAGGATTGATGCTCGGGACTGGTGCAGCGAGATTTCCCGGGGGGGAGGGAGGAGGGAGGGGGGACCCGGAGGGGAAGCATATGTAAACCCATGGTGATATCATGACAATGTATGGCAAAAACAATAATAATAAAAAATAAATAAATAAATAAAAGGAAGAAAAACCTTTAAAAAAAAAAATCAAAACTTTAAATATATCCTACCATTCCCTTCTGGCCTGCAGAGTTTCTGCTGAAAGATCAGCTGTTAAATGTATGGGGTTTCCCTTGTATGTTACCTGTTGCTTTTTCCTTGCTGCTTTTAATATTCTTTCTTTATGTTTAGTCTTTGTTAGTTTGATTAGTATGTGTCTTGGTGTGCTTCTCCTTGGGATTATCCTGTATGGGACTCTTTGTGCCTCTTGGACTTGATTGACTATTTCCTTTTCCATTTTTGGGAAATTTTCAACTATAATCTCTTCAAAAATTTTCTCATACCCTTTCTTTTTCACTTCTTCTTCTGGGACTCCTATAATTCAAATGTTGGTGCATTTGATATTGTCCCAGAGGTCTCTGAGACTATCCTAAGTTCTTTTCATTCTTTTTTCTTTATTCTGCTCTTCAGAAGTTATTTCCACCATTTTATCTTCCAGCTCACTGATTCATTTTTCTGCTTCAGATATTCTGCTGTTGATTCCTTCTAAAGTATTTTTGATTTCAGTAATGATATTGTTTGTCTCTGTATGTTTATTCTTTAATTCTTCTGGGTCATTGTTAATTGATTCTTACATTTTCGCCATTTTGTTTTCAGGGTTTTTTATAATCTTTACTATCATTATTCTGAATACTTTTTTTTTTTAGGTAATTTGCCTATTTCCTCTTTATTTACTTGGACTTCTGTGTTTCTAATTTGTTCCTTCATTTGTCTAATATTTCTCTGCATTTTCATTATTTTTTTAAGTTATTGTGCTTGAGGTCTCCTTTCCCAGGCTTCAACATTGAATTATTTCTTCCTTTTGGTTTCTGCCCACCTAAGGTTGCTCCAGTGGGTTGTGTAAGCTCCCTTTAGGGTGAGATATGTTCTGAGTTTTTTGTTTGTTTGTTTTTCCTCTGATGGGCAAGGTTGAGTGAGGTGGTAGTCCTGTCTGCTGATGATTGGGTTTGTATTTTGTTTGTTTGTTTGCTTTTTAGATGAGGCATCCTGCGCAGGGTGCTACTGGTGGTTGGGTGATGCCAGGTCTTATACTCAAGTGATTTCCTTTGTGTGAATTCTCACTATTTGATACTTCCTAGGGTAAGTTCTCTGGTAGTCTAGGGTCTTGGAGTCAGTGCGCCCACTTCAAAGGCTCAGGGCTTGATCTTGAAGCCAAGAGGATGATGTTCACCGGTGCTGTTATTGCAACTGTTAGCTTCCTGGCTTCTCAGCTATGAAGTTCAGTGACCTCGGGCAAGTCGTTATCTCTTTCTTTTAATTTTTTTTTTTTTTTTTGGTTTCCTGCTGCTTGGCAAACACCACTAATGAATTCACCTGCCCAGGAAAGCCCCTCCAGAGGTAGGTAAACAGTTCCAGGCTCTTAGACCCTATCTGCTAAGTAAACCAGCTTTTGTGGTCTTTTTCATGATGACCATTCTGAGAGATGTGAGGTGATATCTCTTTGTGGTTTTGATCTGCATTTCCCTGATGATTAGCAGTGTTGAGCATCTTTTCATGTGCCAATCTTGATTTTTCAGCATACTCTTTATTCTCATTCTCACCTAGTTATGTTGTGCTCCTGAACTGTCTGGTGATTCCCTGGAGACATGAAATCAGTCATTCATTTCTCTTATTTATACATCACTCCCCATCACCCCTCTCAGAACTAGGGTTGCCAAGTGACATAATGGACATCTGACTAAATTTGAATTTCACATAAGTTATGCATTTTTAGTATGCGTGTATCCTTAGTCACTTCAGTCATGTCCAACTCTTTGTGACCTTATGGACTGTAGCTCACCAGGCTCCTCTGTCCGTGGGATTCTCCAGGCAGGAATACTGGAGTGGGTTGCCATGCCCTCCTCCAGGGAATCTTCCCAACCCAGGGATTGAGCCTGTGTCTCCTGCAGCTCTTGCATTGCAGGTGGATTCTTTACAGCTGAGCCACTTGGGAGGTCCAATTTTTAGTATAAGAATGTCCCAAATATTGCTTGGAATATACCTATATTAAAATTATTGATTACTTATCTGAAATTTAAATTTAACTGGGGGGGTCTGGAAATTTTACTTGGTAAATCTGATCATTCTCATAACATCTTCCTCCTTCTTTTTCTATGAAGCATGAACAGTGCCTACACAATTATTCTTATTTTACTTTATTCTCTTTCTCATCTTTAGAAATCTCAATTGATAAAAAGAACTAGATGCTAGGGAGAAATATTTTAAATAATTTCTTCCTACATTGATTATTTGCACCTCAAGTCTCAAAGGAAAAAAATATCAGACTACAAAGTACAGGCACAATCTGAGGATCCAATGCAAAACCCTACTCATTTTCTTTAATAAATAGCAGTTTTGAAAACTAGAATTTATAGGGAGATAATATATTTTTGCAAGCTTTAATATTTGAATGCAGGGCTTGATATTTCCAGCCTCAAGAAATGAAATACTAATGGATAAAAGAAAAAAGCTAGAATCCTTTTGTGGAAATATATAATCAGAAGCTTTTGATAATAATAGGGCTTATTGAGATGCTTACACTATACCTACGAAAAGATAGATTTATGGAGGTCAAGGGAACATTTGGGGGATTTTCAGTGGCTCAACAGTTTAAAAAGATCTCTAAAGTTTTAAGATTATGTTGAGCAAAAGAAATACTTAGATTTGTAATAGATAAAAGTGGAGCTTGTTTGTTTGTTTGTTTGTTTTCTCATGCAGCATATGGGATCTTAGTTCCCGGTCCAGAGACTGAACCCACACCCTTTGCACTGGACGGGCAGTATCTTAACCACTAGACAACCAGGGAAGTCCCAAAAGTGTTTTAAGAAAGCCTTCCTTTGTACAGTGGAAACAGGGCAGTTTGTATCACCATAGTCAGGGTGTGACCTGGCTCCTACTCATCATAATATTAAGAACATAAAGGGGGAATTTTTTTCACATTTTAATAACTAGAATGATGAACTTTGCCTCTCAACTTCCCCTCTGAGAGAAGGGTTGGGGGTGAGGTGGGAGTGGGGAGTGATGTCAGGGTACATAGAAAAGAATGCCAACACTTACATTGTTCCCTTAATCAAATACCCTACATGGAAACATCTGTTTCAGTTCATTACTAGAGAAAAAGCAACTTGATCTTGATGATTTTGAGATAGTGAAATGGATGTGAACAGCTGCTAATAAAATAGGATGGCACTCAAAGAATTTTCAAGAAGGGTGAAGTAAGCAAAGATAAGAAAAAGTTATAGGACTTCCCTGATGGTCCAGTGGTTAGGAATCCAACTGCCAGCTCAGAGGACACCAGTTTGATCTCTGGTCTGGCAAGACCCCACATGCTACTGAGCAACTAAGCCCGAGTGCCACAGCTCCTGAGCCACCACAGCAAGAGGAGCCACCGCAGTGAGAAGCCCACGCACCACAACGAAGAGCAGCCCCCACTCGATGCAACTAGAGAGAGCCTGTCTGCAGCAACAAAGACCCATTGCAGTCAAAATAAATAAGTAAAAAAAAATTTTAGAAAGAAAAATTATGGAAGGAGTAATCATGATCATCTTTCTTGAGAGGTCTGTCCTCCTGGTCTGGCCACACTGCAAAATCCAGGTGAAGTTCATGATCTGACCACAACAAACTACAGCTGACCCTTGAAGAATGAGGAGTTAGGGGTGCTGACCCTCCAATCCGTGTATAACTTACAGTTGACCCTCTGTATTCACCAATTCAACCAACCACGGATTGTGTAAAACTCAAGTATTGCTTCCCTCCTGGCTCAGCTGGTAAAGAACCCACCTGCAATGTAGGAGACCTAGGTTTGATCCCTGGGTTGGGAAGATCTCCTGGAGAAGGGAACAGCTATCCACTCCAGTATTCTGGCCTGGAGAATTCCATGGACTGTATAGTCCATTGTCTCACAAAGAGTGGGACACAACTGAGCAACTTTCACTTCACTTTCATTATGGGGCAGGAGTTGGGGTGTGTGGGGGGAAACATGTGTAAGTGGACCCTTACAGTTCAAGTCTAGGTTGTTCAAGGATCACTTCTGTATTATGTGAAAAGTATCTTCCATAATAGAGCGATGAACCACCTGCCTGACCCTCTGAGCCAGGTCTGGCTTGCAACAACACAGAGTAAGCCATCTCATTGTATCATCTCTTCCCCTGGTTAGGGGGCTGCGGGCATGCTACGTGGCTTCAGTCATGTCTGACTCTTTGTGACCCTGTGGACTGTAGCCCATCAGGATCCTCTGTCCAAGGGATTCTCCAGCCAAGGAGACTGGAGTGGGTGGCCATGCCCTCCTCCAGGGGATCTTCCCAACCCAGGGATGGAACTGCAAGCTGGTTCTTTACCACTAGCACCACCTGGAAAGCCTGAGGATCATCACAAGATAGCTCTAAAATGACAAAATAGAGCCATAAAATTTCTGCAGACAATGAGACCGTGTCCCCTGTGGACCTACACCCAGTCCAACAAAGCCAACTGCAAGGGACTTCGCTCGTGGTCCCGTGGTGAAGAATCCACCTGCTAATGCTGGGGACAAGGGTTTGATCCCTGCTCAGGGGACATCCCACAAGCCATGGGGCAACTAAGCCTATGCACCCCCACTACTGAAGCCTATGGGCCCTAGAGCCTTCTGCACGAGAAGTCACCACAATGAAAAACTGATGCACCACAATGAAGAGTAGCCCCTGCTCATTGCAACTAGAGAAAGCCTGAGCACAGCAACAAAGACTCAGCACAGCCATAAACAAATAAAGAACCAATTGCAAAACCGTTTCAAGTGGTCAAACAACAGGGAGTCACGTCAAGATACAAAATTATCTGCATAGAAATGGGGAGAACAACTGTCAGCTCTCAAAGGAATAGACCATAATTTGGAAAAAACAGGATGCCTCATTCTAATGCAAGTCATTTTAGACACAACATTCTAAAACATCCACACTTTGGGGGGGAAAAAAACACATGATTATCAGAAATTATTCAAATGGAAGACAAAGCAGAATCACCTCCCATCCCATGCTGTAAAAACACAGTAGAGAAGCTACTATAAAAATAGCCATGCGAATGGTTGTTTTAAGCTATTCACAGCTTTTTTAAGTCATAAATTGAAGGCTTTGTCTCAGAGGAAGGAAAGAAGTATTTGCACCGGGACATGTTCCAGAACGGCTCTGAAATTTACCATCACGTGGAGGGTGCTAAAGAGAGCCCCTGGCAGAACCAAGCTCCCCCAGCTAGGTTGGCTAGGGAGAAGACTAGAAACAGAGCAAAGGGTGAAACTATGAATGTGTCTCAGATGAGATGGTTGGATGGCATCACCGACTCAAACTCATTTGCTCATGAGTTTGAGCAAATTCCAGGAGATGGTGAAGAATGAGGAACCCTGGCGTGCTGCAGTTCATGGGGTCGAAAAGAGTCAGACACGACTGAGTGACTGAACAACAACAACAGAAAAACGAAAGGTTTGATACAAGTACTGCTGGGAAAACAAGGGAACTCCCAGCAATTGTCCCACCTCTGGGAGGAATTCATAGCGCCTTGTAAGAGTCCTGACAATGAATTACTTTCAGGACATAATTTCACAATTAGGCATAATAAAAATGAAACGTTCACCACATAAAAAACGTAACAGAATAGAAAATGGCAGAACCAGTAAGTGGAGAAAAAGAATAATAGTCTAACTCAAATGATTCTGGAAAAGAGAGGAGAGATAGGCATTAAAAAGGCAGATATACACAATGGAATATTACTCAGCATCAAAAAAAAAAATTCATTTGAAGCAATTCTACTCAGATGGACGAAACTGGAGCCCATTATCCAGAGTGAAGTAAGCCAGAAGCAAAAACAACAATACAGTATATTAACACATATATATGGAATTTAGAAAGACGGTAACGAGAACCCAACATGGGAGACAACAAAAGGAACGCAGATGTATAGAATAGACTCGTGGACTTTGTGGATGAGGGTAAGGGTGGGATGATATGGGAGAAGGGCATTGAAACAAGTTAATTATCATATGTCTAATCAATCGCCAGCCCAGGATTGATGCTCGGGGCTGGTGCAACGAGATTTCCCGGGGGGGAGTGAGGAGGGAGGGGGGTTCTGGAGGGGAAGCATATGTAAACCCATGGTGATATCATGACATTGTATGGCAAAAACAATAAAAAAAAAAAAGGGCAGAAGGAATAAGAGAAACAAACTGAAATGTCTATTATCTTAACATCAGGCGGCGTATCTGTAAGGAAGGAGACCCTATGCTTGGGAAGATAAATGCAGAGGCCATTTGGAGGAGAAACCAAGCTCTTTTGAAAACAATCCATGAGATAATGGAGCTTCCCAGGTGGCACAGTGGTAAAGAATCTGCCCGCCAATGCTGGAAGCGCAAGAGGTGCAGATTTAATCCCTGGGTTGGGAAAATCCCAGAAGGAAGAAATATCAACTTGCTCCAATATTCTTCTCTGAAAAATTTCAGGGACAGAGGAACCTGGTGGGCTACAGTTGGGGGGGTCACAAAGAGTTGGACCCAACTGAGCAGCTGAGCACACACATACACATGTGAGGTGAGGAGAGGAATTTATTAGTGATCTTTGTAAAAACAAGGCGAGCACAGCAAGTAGAGGGGTATAGAAGGGTGGGAGAGGAACTGAGGCAGCCAGCCTACAGGGCACCTTTTTTCTTTGTTTGATCATGCCCCAAGGCTTGTGGGGTCTTAGTTTCCCAACCAGGAATTGAACCCTCTGCATGGGAAACATGGAGTCTTAACCACTGGACCACCAGGGAAGTCCCAAGACACCTTACGTGTGTTACAAGGGGTCCATTCATCTGTCTCAGGACTTGATGGGCAGAGCAGGAGCTGCATGCCAGGCCCCCCACCATTTCCTCCACTTGGCATCTGTGCAAATCTACGGGCAGTGATCACAGTGGAGACAGGCATCGTTATCAACCAGAAGTGGGCTCCAAGGAAAGGCTCCCTGCCCGAAGACCCCGGCTCATGTGAAGTCCAGATTGAAGAGCCAAGGTGTGCTTTAGGCTCCCCATGAAGTCGTCTGCACTGCTGTGGTGTAATCCCTGTCCTTGTGACTCCCAACCTCCTCCCATGTTCAGTTGAGTCTCTTGGACTTGCAAATGCTTGACACAAGCAATGCTTCTGGGCAAATGGGGGAAGGGGCTGGCTGGTGAGCTTCTGGTCACAGTTGTTGTTCTAGAAATAGAGGGTTGACCCCTAGTCCCACTAGACTAGGGGGCTGCAGGAAATGAGCTCCCTGCTGCAGAAACCTTGTAGAAGTTAGAGTTCACCGCAGGAAGCACTGTCCATATTTTAGCAGGCTTCTCAGGTGGCACTAATGATAAAGAACCCGCTTGCCACTGCAGGAGACTAAGAGACCTGGGTTTGATCCCTGGGTTGGGAAGATCCCCTGAAGAAAGGCAACCACTTCAGAATTCTTGTCTGGAGAATCCCATGGACAGAGGAGCCTGGCAGGTCATAGGGTTTCACAGTGTCAGACACGACTGAAATGACTTAGCATCACACTGGGGGTTTGTGATGACAACTGTCCATCCATGCTGAAGTCATGTCAGTTTGGTGAGTAAGGGCTAACCAACATTTTTTGTTTTTCCATTGACAGCATACAGAAACTCTGAAACAATAACCTGGTGCTTTTATAAAAGCTGCCATCACCAGCAGTGCCATCTTACCCACGCTCCACAGACCATGCATGGTGGCTGGACATCACATCTGCCAGCTGCTTTGCAACTATGTACAAGGTCTAGTCTGTGGACAGAACCATCAGCTCAATGCCTCAGAAGGGCTGAGCCCAGAGGGTCCAGCCAGGTCCCTCCCCCACCCACTACCCAAGCTGCAACCAGAGTGTATCCCAGGGCTTGGTGGGACCTACTGAGAAGCAATATGCTCTTTTCTGCTGAATGTCAGCCTGGAGGAACAGGCAGCCCATGCTGCCCCCATGAGGGAAGATCCCACCTGACAACAGAACATACATGGCAGAAGGCAAGAAATGAGGTTAGGGGACTTCCCTGGTGGTCCAGTGGCTAAGACTCTCAATGCAAGGGGCCCGGGTTTGATCCCTGGTCAGGGAACCAGATCCCACATGCCACCACTAAGAATTCACAAAGAGAAGCCAAATACATAAGTAAACAGATTTAAAAAAAAAAAAAAAAAAGGAATGAGGTTAAGAGAAACTCTATTCTGATGAGTCCCTGGATCCAGCTGAACCTTCAAGCCAAACTGTTCATGAATACTTTAGCAACACCAAATGCAATTTTGTGTTATTTGTGTAAGCCAATTTGAATTGGATTGACTGTTATGAAAGAAAGAGGCCAACCCGATACCTATAAATTCAAGACCATGTATAGTTAACCTCAGTCTCCCTTCTTTGTAGAATAACATCTACAGCCAAGTGGACATAGGAGCGAGGGGGATGAAAAGGGGGAGTGGAGTTGGAGTGGAAGTTTTAGCAGAACCACCAGCCTGAGAACTAGGGTGGGTAAAAACGTGTGGTCTTAGAATCGCCACCAAAAGAACATTGTGTCCTCATGGTGCCTGTGTGCTAAGTCGCTTCAGGTATGTCTGACTCTTTTGGACCCTAAGGACTGTAGCCTGCCAGGCTCCCCGTTCGTGGGATTCTCAAGGCAAGAATACTGGAGTGAGTTGCCGTGCCCTCCTCCAGGGAATCTTCCCAACTCAGGGATTGAACCCGAGTCTCTTACATCTCCTGCATTGGCAGGCAGGCTTTTTACCAGTGGTGCTGTCTGGGAAGCCCAATCACGTGGTATTACCCATGAAATAAAATGCTCTATGAGGCTTATCTAAACAACCACCTTTTAAAAATATACTATTTTGAAAGAAAGTAATTTTAGTTGCATGGTGAATTACACAGACCAGTGGACTTCGAAAACAGCCTATTCTAAACTGATACACTAGAAAATACATTTCTAAAACAATTAATACTGAATTAGATTGCATGCCTCATTTGGGATTCAGTGTGGAAGATATTTAGACCCCGGAACAGATGATCCATCCTGGATAATCCCAATGGCTCCACCCTCTAAATGTTGGGTTTCCCTGATAGCTCAGTTGGTAAAGAAACTGCCTGCAATGCAGGAGACCCCAGTTCAATTCCTGGTTTGGGAAGATCCTTGGAGAAGAGATAGGCTACCCACTCCAGCATTCTTGGGCTTCCCTGGTGGCTCAGCTGGTAAAGAATCCACCTGCAATGTGGTAGACCTGGGTTTGATCCCTGGGTTAGGAAGATCCTCTGGAGAATGGAAAGACTACCCACTCCAGTATTCTGACCTGGAGAATTCCATAGTTCATGGGGTCACAAAGAGTCAGACATGACTGAGCGACTTTGACTTCACTTCACTTCACTCCTTCTGAATACTGAACTTTACAAGGGCTTGGAGATCCAGAGAAACCACATTGGCAAAGCTTCAGAGTTTGTTTGTTTGTTTCTGGGAAATGGGGATTTATTTTATATACAGGCACACAAACCAAAACCAAACAATCAATTCAACACTTGAAAAATTCCTTGTCTACAGAAGAAAAATCATCTGAAATGTTAAGGATAATGTTCGTCATATCCCTAGAATACTGTTTCCTTTTGGCCACACATCAAAAACGTAGATGAAGGAGGGTAGAGCATGTCACCCCAAAGTAGATCCCTTTGAGATGTTGATTATTTTGAATTAAAGTTACTCCAGAAACAGCTGGTGCAAGAAGGATGTTCTGGGCCTCCTTTGTCCCCCTGAAAGCAGGAAATATATCTCCCACGTGGGACTTCCCTGGTGGTCCAGTGGCTAAGACTCCATGCTTCCTGTGCAGGGGGCCAGGTTTAATGCTTGGTCAGGGTTTACCAGGTGACACTAGTGGTAAAGAACCCACCTGCCAATGCAGGAGACATAAGACAGGTTCAATCCCTGGGTCGAGAATATCCCATCCGCTCCAGTATTCTTGCCTAGAGAATCCCATGGATGGAGGAGCCTGGCAGGCTGCAGTGCACAGGTTCACAGTCAGACTCGACTGAAGTGACTTAGCACACACGCCAAGAACTAGATCCCACATGCCACAACTGAAAGATGCCACAT
Source organism: Antilocapra americana (assembly GCA_007570785.1). NCBI lineage: Eukaryota > Metazoa > Chordata > Mammalia > Artiodactyla > Antilocapridae > Antilocapra > Antilocapra americana. The sequence continues at coordinate 10,929,805 of ML663006.1, read as the reverse complement.
GCCTCAACAAAGACCTGGTGCAGCCAAATAAATAAACAATTTTTTTTTTTAAAGAGGAAGAAATAAGCTTCACTATAATACCCTTCTATTGGGTCAGGCCACTAAGCTTTGGGGGTTATATGTTGCTAAACCTAGCATTATTTTATCTAATATAGGACATCATAGAATAATAGATGGATACCTCCTGCAAACACAGTATGCCTTCAGTATGAAATTTAGCTTCTGCCTCTAAACATTTCTTTTAAGTAAAAAATGTTTAAACTCCAGAAATCATTAAAAGGATAATTGTATTATCTAGAACTTCTAGCATTAAAGAGTTTTGAAAGTTTCTGGTGTTTATTTTTAACCAAAACACCCTCTTATTTATAAGAATGATATTTACAAGAATTTTTATGAGAATGACCATATGACCATAGCAGAAATTATTAGACCAACTGGTCAGAAAAAGTAATATGCTCATATTTCATTTTTATTCTAACAAAAATTCTTATAAAAGCCATGTAAACCCCTATCAAGAAAATACATCAGACTCTTTTATTACCTGCATTAATGTTTATCAAAATATTTGTATATTTAAACCTTTTCTTGCTAGAGAAATCCTTTCTTTTCTGTCTATGGAACATGTATTTTATGGTGCATTAAGCCAACAAGAGAAAAATTGACCTGATGTTTACTCTTATATGTGATTTAGTATAAATATGCATGAGTCTCAAATATATAGTTTTTCCTATAACTGCAAGCCCCAATATTTCTCTCCTATAGGATCCAGGAAAGATTGTTAAAATAGTTTTGTAATTAATCCTTCCCCATAGATGCAATTTCTCATTCCATTGTTCTCATTACAATCCCCATCTTAATCTCCTATCACATTTCAGGAACCAAAAGGAATATACTGAAAGCTTGAAGAATGGGCCAGAAATCACTGGTGCAGTTAATATGAACATTCTAAGAAGGAAAACTTCTAAGCGTAGAAAAATACTCCATCCGGTTTTCTTTAACCTTCTACTCCCTGAACCAAAAGAAATATACTGAAAGGCTGAAGAACTGGCCAAAGTCACCTCTACAATTAAGATTAATAAAAGAAAGAGATCCTCTAAATACAGAAAGGGGCTACATTTGATTTTCTTTAACCTTCTACTTGGGACTTCACAGGCAGCACTAGTGGTAAAGAACCCATCAGCTGATGCAGGAGACATAAAAGATACAGGTTTGATCCCTGGATTGGAAAGATCCCCTGGGGAGGAAATGGGACTCAGCCATACATATACGTGCATCTATTCTCCCCCAAACTCCCCTCCCATCCAGGAAGCCATATAAGATTGAGCATAGTGGACTGTACAGTAGGTCCTTGTTGGTTTCTCATTTTAAATATAGTGGTATGTATATGTCCTTCCCAAGTTCCCAAACTATCCCTTCCTATACCACTCTCATTTCTGAGTAAACTTAGGAGATGGCATTGCCAGATGAAATACAGCAAGCCCAGTTACATTTGATTTTTCAGGTAAACTATTTTTTAGTACAAGTGTGTCCCCAGTATTGCATGGGATACACTTACGTGAAAAAATGTATTCTTTGTTTATCTAAATTCAACTTGTTACTAGACATCTTATGTTTAGATTTGTTAAGTCTGACAATCTTATCAGGAAACCTTCTGGGAAACATAATAATGGTATTTGCTAGCAAAAGAAACTTTATGAGTTAGCATGATATACTTTGTCTATGATGCATATGGTAAATACATCTGGAACCCATGGACATATGAGGCATTCGGAGACCCTAGGTCCTTCCAACTCATGAGGAAGTGCTCAGCCATCCTCTTCGTCTGGCCAGGAGATGAGGGAAGAAAGAGCATGAAGGACTCAGCAGGAGGTAACATGGACCAGAGCTAGAAATTCATACATCATGTCTCTTTGGCCAGAACAGTCTAAGGATGCAGGGAACATTGTTGAGCTAGATCTCCAGGGGGCCAGGACCATGTCTGGTAACCAAATAGCCAGATTTTGCTCTATGTCTGCCTCATGATCTATTAAGTAGTAGCTGTTTTTTTATTAAGGCTTCCCTGGTGGCTCAGTGATAAAGAATCTGCCTGCAATGCAGGAGCCATGGGAAATGCGGGTTCAATCCCTGGGTCGGGAAGATCCCCTGGAGGAGGGCATGGCAACCCACTCCAGTATTCTTGTCTGGAGAATCCCATGAACGGGGAGCCTGATGGGCTACAGCTCATAGCATTGCAAAGAGTCGGACACAACTGAAGCAACTTAGCACACACACATTCTTGTATTAGATGTACAAATTAGACCTGAAAATAATTGCAAACAAGCCCAGATACATAGTAAGCATTGGCTGTTACCATTATTATTAGGTAATTATTTCAGAGAGGTTGTATGTGAGCCTTTTCTGTAAGGTTGTAAGTGAGCCAGGAGTGGGTCAAAGTACTCCTGCAGACTCTTGCCTGGTGGTCCAGTGGTTACGATGCCATGCTTCCACTGTAGGATGTGTGTGTTTGATCCCTGGTTGGGGAACTGACCACATGCTACACAGCATGGTCAAGAAAAGCTCTCCTGGACAGGAAAATGAGTGCAAAACTATTTGACATCATTATTCTGAAGACAAATGGATATGAAACATACTCTGTGAAAAGGCAGCTTCCTTGAGCATACAATGGAGCTCAGATCCAAGATTTCCTATTTCCTTAAAGTTCTAAGCCATTCCTATGGAATGAGACTAAAGTATCTTATAGGTGGAGAAAAAAGAAAATTCAATTCAGATGCTGGAGGGACTTTGGAGGCAACAGAGTATCCCTTCCGTCCATTCTCAAAGAAGGAGAAGGCAATAGGTTATGAATGTCTAGAGCTATTGGCAGGAACAGATTTTAAATAACACATTTTGATCCCAAATCTTTATTATAGCAAATGGTGGGTATTAGATAAAGATGCCTATGTATCCTCAACAAAGGAGCAATGGTGCTTTCAAACCATTTGAGCTAGTTAAGCTTTCATGGATTAAAAGCCTTTTAATAATATCTGCTGAAAAGTATGTCTCTCTCAGTTCCATGCAGTAACAAAAATCATTGTACAACCATTATGTGAAGCTTGGACCAGAAAGATAATGGTCTTGGTTTTATAAAGTTGGAGGGAGTGATAGATTATGCCCTGAAGTTTCAGCGGTGCAATTCTATTCAATAAGCGTTCAGAATAAGTTCAAATGTTTATCTGAATTTCAGGACCTGCAGAGACACGCTTCAGTCCATTGGCTCATCCAGGAGCAGTTTCATCTCCTTTGGATACTAAGAAGCATGGTCTGGTGGCACGACAGAGAAAAACGGGGATGGAGAGAAAGGGTCAGGGTTTTCCTGCTCTGGTACATACACTGGAGATGGGAGTGGACACCAGAGGGTGTCCTGTTTGCAGATGAAACAAGAACCACCCCACCCATGGCATACTCCAATTTCCCTCCCTTGGGAACTTCTAGGGACACCCAGGACCCTGGAAGAGGTGCAGGGCAGTTTTTCAGGGTGGGTCCTGTGGTGACGTTGCCCTGCCTTCCCTGGATCCAGGTGAGCGAACATCTGTTCAGCTTTGCCTTCTCCCCAGGACCTGAACCCAAGCTGAGAATCTGCTAGGAGCAGAACCCTCCTCTAGTGGGGGAAGGAGAGCCTGGGATGAACTGAGAGAGCAGCATGACAATATGTACATTGCCACGTGTCAAACAGATAGCTAGTGGGAAGCTGCCATATAGCACAGGGAGCCTGGCCCAGCACTCTGATGACCTAGAGGGGTGGGATGGGGGATGGGTTGGGAGGGAAACACAAGACGGAGGGGGTACGCATGTACTCACGGCTGATCCATGTTTGTAGCGCGGAAACCAACACAACATCACAGAGCAACTATCCTCTAATTAGAAGTGTTTTGTTTTGTTTTTTTTTTAAAAAAAAAAAAAGAACCCTTCTCCAGCAGAATCAATATTTCACTATTCATTAGCTTATTTTGCCTTTAAACTAACCTGATTCAATAAACCCCTTTCTCCTTCCCTGCCTCCTCCCCTTTCCACTTCTTTCTTTCCCATTTGCCCTCAACATCACATTCTCCTTTCTGTATCGTTTGTAACTTGAAAGTTGAGGGCCTTTGTAGCTGTTCCTAAAAGATCATACAAATGTGTATCCTTTACCAGGATCACTACTCTGTGATCATAAATGCTTTCTGATCTCCATTTCCTCCCAGTATCAGGGACCACTTAGCTTCTGTCTAGAATAACAGATGAAAACCAAAGCTATAAACTGCCCTAGGTCAAGACTCCCTAGTACCAAGATATATACACACACACCCCTACCAGAATCTGGGTAGCAATTTTTTTCCACCTAGCATCTGATTCCATTCAATATTCACCAAAGAAACTGTGCAAAACCTTTGGAACACTTCTATAAGAAGCTTTAACCTAAATGACATTCATAATGCTCTTTTCCCAAAAGTGTTCTATTTGAGAGAACAGAACGGAAGTTTTCCCCTTCCCGATCAAAATGTAACCTATTTTTGAGAGTGTTCTTTACTTCCTCAATGAAAAAGAGTCTTAACCTTGTGGCATAAATATAAGAACAGATTAAAACTATTCCCCACTTTCCTTCAGAGGTCAGGAGTAGCAAATTTATATCTTAGGATAATATATGGGCTTCCTTGGTGGTTCCGACAGTAAAGAATCTGCCTGCAATGCGGGAGACCGGGTTCAATCCCTGGGTCAGGAAGACCCACTGGAGAAGGAAATGGCAACCCCCTCCAGTATTCTTGCCTGGAGAATTCCATGGATATAGGAGTCTGGGGGGCTACAGACTGTGGGTCGCAAAGAGTCAGACATGGCTGAGCAACTAACACAAACACACAGGATAATATATCAGGATAATATATGGGCTACTAGAGAAAGGTGCTAATTTCAATTTGGCAGAAAATTAAGCATCTCTTTAGTTATTGTAAAAATGCAGTCATAAAAATAAATAAGTATAATTTGAACCCAACATTTAGGTTTTAGAGAAGACCTTTTACAGGTAAAATTTGAGGGGAGATCTTCAGGGCATGTGACCTTCCTAAGATTGGTTGGTGGAGAGGTAATAGGTGATGATCCAGGCATCTCAGTCATCAACCTTCTGTTCCAAGTAGGGTGAGGTATACGTGCTTCTGCTCAGCCTGAAGTTACCATCCTCCACGTAGGTGGGGTCCTTAGCTGCTATAGAAGAGCTCAGAGATATGTATTAGATTGTTCCGTGTATCCTTTCAGGAGGAACCAGGACCCTGCCCCACGGCTGCGCTGCTGTTTTTGGATGGCTCCTCTATTAGGAGCTGTTTGAAACTGCCTTTTGGACCCAGTATAGGGTGCACCCCCATAGCCTTTCCCATAAGCTATGTCCTCGCTATATGGTGCAGATCCTTCAGAGAAATGGGGGTCACTCTACAGCCCCCATCCTGGTCTGGCACCCAAGAAGGTAACTAGGACCTTGAGGGCTTCCTGGGTGGCGCTAGTAGTGAAGAACCTGCCTCCAATGCAGGAGACGTAAGAGACACGGGTTCGGTCTCTGGGTCAGGAAGAGTCCCTGGAGGAGGGCATGGGCACCCACTCCAGTATTCTTGCCTGGAGAATCCCTTGGACAGAGGAGCCTGGCTATAGTCTCCAGGGTCACAAAGAGTCAGACATGACTGAAGCGACTTAGCACGCACAAAGGTGTCTCAAGGCGAAGGTGAGATGGAGGCTGTGACAGCAGCCACCCAGACACATTACAACTCAGGGAAATTCACATGACGCCAGTGCACCTAGTTGGATCGAAAAAGGAAAGAAAGGTTTATGTTTAAAGGCGTCAGCCCTGAGGGTTCATGCACAATGACAAGCTTCAGTTTTGCAGCTGTTAGGGGGTGGGGAGCAGGAGAATGTGAGGATGTTGACCTGCCTGTTTGCTTACAGATGATACAGGGAAGAGCCTTTTGGATCATCTGTGATTCAGAGGACAGGCTCACTCTGTCCTCTGAAGGATAAACCAGAACTCCTCAGAAGTCCCCTTACCCAGGACTTCCCTATTGGTCCAGTGGTTAAGATTCTGTACTCCTGATGCAGGGGCCCCAGGGTTCCATCCCTGATCAGAGAACTAGATCCCACATGCCACACCTAAGAACCCCACTTGCCAAATCTAAGACCTGGCACAGCCAAATAACTTTTTTTAAAAGTACCCCTACCCTCCTGTTACCATTCATAACTGTTACAAATTGAACTGTGTTCCCCCAAATTCATGTGTTGACATTCTAACTCCCCTCCCACCCAGGAAAGTAGAATGTGTGTTTGGAAATAGGGTCACCGTGAAACAGGAGGGAAGGGAGCAGGGCACAACTTTTGAAAGAATGATGCAGCCTGAGGACATGACATAAACTGATTAGAATCAAATCAGTACAAGATGGTAGATGAGGACTTCCCTGGTGGCTCAGATTATGGTAAAGACTCTGCCTGCAATGCAGGAGACCTGGGTTCAATCCCTGAGTCAGGAAGATCTCCTGGAGAAGGAAATGGCAACCCACTCTAGTATTCTTGTCTGGAGAATTCCATGGACAGAGGAACCTGGCGGCCTACAGACCGTGGAGTCACAGAGGTGGACACAACTGAGTGAGTTTCACTTATAAAATGGTAGATGAGTCGACTTCCACAAGACCTTGAGCCCCAGCATAAGTTCATGGTAATACAAAGTGAGATAAGTGCCACCCACAGGTACCCAGAGGGGTCCAAGCTGACCATCAGGATCCAAAAGTGGGCAGTGGCCAGATTTCTGGAAATCCCTGCCCCTTTCCAAAATAGTTGGAAGAATCCTCCCATTTACTAACCTATGCTACTCAGGAGGTTCAGTGGTAAGGAATCCACTTGCCAAAGGAGATGCAGGAGACATGGGTTAGATCCCTGGGTTGGGACGATCCCCTGGAGGAGGGCATGGCAACCCACTCCAGTATTCTGGCCTGGAGAATCCCATGGACAGATGAGTCTGATGGGCTACAGTCCATGGGGTTGCAAAAGAGTCAGACACGACTGAGCATGCATGCACACTTTCATTAACCTATGAAATTACTCAGCCCATAAAAACTAAGCATACTATATTTCAGGGCCTCTCACCTTCTGAAATGGCCCACACTCTGACTATAGAGTGTGTTTCTCTCTAAATAAATCCACTTCTTATCCATCACTTTGTCTCTTTCTGAATTCTTTCTGTAACAAGACATCAAAAACCTGAGCTTCATTAAGTCCTGAAACCAGGTACGTCATCTCAGTTAAAAGACCATGAGTTCAAGTCCCAGTGTGGGGTACACAGTTTCAATTGGAGATGCAATGAGTTAAGACAAAGACATAAAGAACAGACTTGTGGACACAGGTCTGGAAGGAGAAGGTAAGACAAAATGAAAGAGTAGCCTTTAATCATATACATTAACATAACTAAGATTAGATAACCAGTGGAAATTTGCTGTACGATGCAGGGAGCTCAAAAATGGTGCTCTGTGACAATCCAGAGGGGTGGGATGGGATGGGAAGTGGAAGGGAATTTCAAGAGGGAGGGGACTTACATATACCTATGGCTGATTCCTGCTGATATATGGCAGAAGCCAACACAATACTGTAAAGCAATTATCTTCCAATTTAAAAATAAATTTAAATTTAAAAAAATGTTTTAAAACAAGACAAGGTCATGCTGGAACAGGGTAAGCCCAGATAAGGTATCCAGGATCCTAGGCTGGCCCCACTGCACTTACACAGGCTCAGAATAAAAATTGAGTTGAGTCTAGAATGATCAGGAAGAGACGTGTTGTCCACGTAAACAAATAAATGTGGTTACCACAGCACCTGTGTATTCCTTGTCTCTGAGTGGAGAGGAGACACCCACTGAGAAGATTTTCTACCTTATTTCCTTTCTCAGTGTTTCCATGCTTCTCTCTATACAGGACTGTTTTGTGCTCAGACCTGTCAATACACACTTAAAATTTCTTTTTATTTGAGTATAGTTGATTTACAATATTGTGTTAGTTTCAGATGCACAGCAAAGTGAATCAGCTATACATATACATATATTAATACATACACATATATTCACATATTTGTTTCCCATATAGGTAATTACAGAGTATTGAGTAGAGTTCACTGTGCTATGCAGTAGGTCCTTATTAGTTATCTATTTTATATATAATAATGTGTTGATGCCAGTCCCAATCTCCCAATTTAATCCTCCCCCCACCCCACTTACCCCCTGGTAACCATAGGTTTTCTATATCCTTGACTCTATTTCCACTTAATACACATTTTATTTTAATTATTATTCATCTCCCTTAGGTCAGGGGTCAAATCTTCTTCATCCTTCTACCTCTTGTACTTAGTATAGAATCTGGCATATCAATTCATCCATTTATACATTCAGCAGCTTTACTGCACACCTACAATTCTTGACCCCAACATAAAAGCTGGGAATATAAGGGATGAAATCAGACCCAGCCCAGGAGGTCACAGTTTCAGCGGGGAAACAAATTTCAATCAATTCTTCTTGTAAAGGTATGTAAAATGAACACTGGGAGAAGGCAGAGCTCTGTGGTCCTGTCATCATGTAAAAGAGCGTGATGGGATCAGAGCAACAAAGAAAACCCACGTGGTTGCCTAAGAATATAAAATATCGTGGCTTGACCTGCTTTTGCAGAATCAAAGCAGATTCCCTAACAGAGTGGAATTCGAGATGGGAAACCTGGGGGGTGAATAGGGGCTAACCAGGTAACAGCAGGGGAGGAACTTTCGGGACACAGGGAACCCGTGAACTAAAGGAAATGGAAGAGGAGGGCTTGGGGCTGGGCTGTCGAAGTGCAGGGGCACCCAGGGTGGCTAGGGGCTAGAAGATGCCTGGCTTTGATGGCAAAGTTTTTAAATATTTGCTTGTATTCTAAGAACAGCGGGAAGGCAGAGTTGGTAGGGGGAAAGAATAGGATGAGATTTCCATTTAAAATATGATCCCACTGACTATAGTACAGAGAGCAAATATAAGGGGCCAAGAGCAATGTGTGGGACTAACTAGAAGGTTCCAGATCATGAAGAGGTGTTAGCTACAAGCTTGGGGGGAGTGAGTGAGAGAGAATGCAATGGGGAACAGAGGAAAAAGCATGAAAATGGGGGGATACAGAAAGGTCCATACGTACAAAGATGCCCGTTTAACTTAGTATATGGTAGGTTACTATCATAGGCGCCTCTTAGTTCTCATGAGAACTATATGGATGAGAAGAAATGGGTGGACAAATGAAAGAATTCGGTGAATTTAAGCAGATTTCCTTACTGCTGGACATCAAAATTTTATACCCTGGTAGTCCTTGTGAGTCACTTGAATAAGATATTATTTTAAATTTCTACCGAGTTATTGGCTATGAAAGTATTTTCTCAGGAGCCCCCTGCTTTTTTGGCCACAAGGTGGGACTTGCAGAATCTTAGTTCCCCAACTAGGGATGCAACCCAGGCGCCTGGCAGTGAAGGTGTGGAGTCCGAAACCCTGGACCACCAGGGAATTCCCAGAAGCACATCTCTTAAGAAGTGTTTATACAAAACAGGATCGGTAACTCTATCCAATTCTCTCATGTTGCAGGAGGGGAGGCGGGGCAGTCTGAAGAGGAAAAGGTGTCATTCTGGGAGCAGAATCAAAAGGAGCAGCTTCAGCATCATCACTTTTAAAGGCAGGTTGTGGCTGTTTTTTCATCGCTAAGTCATGTCCAGCTCTTTACAACCCCCATGGACTATTGCCCACCAGGCTCCTCTATCCATGGGATTTCCCAGGCAAGAATACTGGACTGGGTTGCCATTTTTTCCTCCAGGAGATCTTCCCAGCTCAGGGAACAAACCTGAGTCTCCTGCATTGGCAGTCGGATGTGTTACCACTGAGTCACCTGGGAAGCCTTTTAAAGGGGTAGTTTGGCTTCATTCTAGCCCTGGTGCTAAATCTCCTAAGGATCCAGAACTGAGCTTTTGGAGAGTCACCCCTCTGCTCAGGACTACTTCTGCGTTTGGTCACCACCACCATCCATCTGCCAATAAGACCAGGCTTTTCCTGCTCCCTAAACAGAACGCATCCTGCCTGAAGTCAGTCCAGAGCCCATTGTGGTTCAGCCCTGAGATGCGGGCTGTGACTTTGCTGCTCTTCCCTTTCGTGTGTATGCACCTTTGTGCTTCGAAGTCTACGGACGCTCTCTCCAAATACCCCTTGAGCTGTTCTGGCATGTTTCCGAGTGGTAATAAAGGCACTGCCTGTTCCAAGAGCTGCCTTTTCTATGCTGAAATAAAAAGCAACCAAGAAATAAGACTTTTAAGAAAGTACAAGAAGAAAAAGAGGCTTTCCAATCCCGGGAACAGTCATTAGAATTTTGCACACAAAAGATCCACATGGAGTTCTCAGAAGGCAACCACGAAGGAGAGGACAGGAGGAAACACTCCCAGTAAACAGAATGCAGCATCAATGGTGTATGACAAGGTTTTTCTTTTTTCTGGGGTGGATTTTTTTGGGTGAAAGAGCTGTAATTAATTATGGGAAACATCCATGTTCCAGAAGAAGTCAATGGAAGTGGCCTCAGCGGTGGGCAGCCTGCTGGAAATTGACAAAAGCTGATCACATGCAGCCTCACTTATATTTTTTAAAAAATGTTTATTTATTTGGGGCTTTGTAGTGGCTCAGCAGTAAAGAATCCACCTGCCAATGCAGGAGACCAGGATTCTATCCCAGGGTCAGGAGGATCTCACAGCTACAGAGCAACTAAACCCATGCACCACAACTACTGAGCCCAGGAGATGCAACTCCCAGAACCTGTGCTCTGCAACAAGAGAAGCCACCACAAGGAGAAGCCCTAGAACTGCAACAAAGAGTAATCCCTGCTCTCCACAACTGGAGAAAATCCCAAGCAACAGTGAAGAACAAGCACAGCCAAAAATAAATAAATAAAAAATTTTAAAAATATATACGCTCAAAGGGAATTTTTAAAAAAGTTCATTTACTCGGCTGTGCCTGGTCTTAGCTGTGGTATGTGGGATCTAGTTCCTTGACCAAGGATCAAACCCAGGCCCCTTGCACTGGGAGCCCAGAGCCTTAGCCATGGGACTGAGGAAGTCCCTCCTCTGTCCTTTTATATACCAAGGCCAGCAAGTGTTTTCCAGGAAATGCTCCTATGGGAAATATTTTTCACTCTGGGAGCCCTGTGGTCTCTGTTGTCCTTGTCACACAAAAAGCAACCACAAAGGATACAAGCAGATGACTTGCTGTGTTCCAATAAAATGTTATTTGTGTACACTGAACTTAGAAATCAAATTTTTTATTTAAAAAAATTTATTGAAGTTTAGTTGATTTACAATATTGTGTTAGTTTCAGGTGTATGGCACAGCGACTCAGTTTTATATACATATATATAATATAGGTTAATATTGGAGAGGGCTTCCCTGGTAGCTCATCTGGTAAAGAATCCACCTGCAATGCAGGAGACCTGGTTCAATTCCTGGGTTAGAAAGATCCCATGGAGAAGGGATAGGCTACCCACTCCAGTATTCATGGGCTTCCCTGGTGGCTCAGATGGTGAAGACCACCTGCAATGCAGGAGACCTGGGTTCAATCCCTGGGTTGGGAAGATCTCCTGGAGGAGGGCATGTCAACCCACTCCAGTATTCTTGCCTTGAGAATCCCCATGGACAGAGGAGCCTGGCAGGCTACAGTCCATGGGCTGGCAAAGAGTCGGAGACAATCATGCAACCAAACAATAGACAGCATATATAAATATACAGCTATATCTTGTTCAGATTCTCTTCCCTTATAGGTTATTGCAAAATATTGAGTATAGTTCCCTGTGCTACACAGTGTCCTTGTTGTTAATCTATTTTATATGTAGTGGTGTGTATATGTCAACCCCAATCTCCTAATCCAATGTTCTCCATGCTGTGGAATATTCTTTTGATTGTTGCCCTTCTGATCTGTCTCACCGTGGTTCTTTCTTTATATCTTTAGCTGTAGAAAATGTTTTCTGTTAATCTTCATGTCACTTTCATCAATAATTGCACTGCAAATTGTTGTAATTTTGTGAAAGGAAAATTGTATACCAGTGGAAGGAGATATGCTGAGGGTCTTCTGACTCTGCCATTGTGGTCATACCCCAGCTACTAAGTTTTATTGATCCGTAAGTTGGTCACCCTATACATCACAGTCTCCCTTGGAGAGGGGAGGTCTGGCTTATTTACCAGGTCTGGTTTATTTACCGAGGCATCCTTGGCGCTGGCAACATCCAGCTCATGGAAGATGGTCAATTAATCTCTATCCTGAGTGTTTGCAAGATTGAATTTCAGGACTTCAGTGGTGGCACAGTAGGTAAGAATCCACTTGCCAATGCAAAGGATGCAGGTTCGATCCCTGGTCCAGGAAGATCCCACATACCATGAGACAACTAAGCCCATGTGTCAGGACTACTGAGCCTGCGTGCTGTCAACTACTGAAGCCCAGATGCTTAGAGCCCGTGCTCCACAACAAGAGAGGCCACCTGCATGAGAAGCCCATGCACCGCAAGGAAGAGCAGTGAGTGCTTACCGCAACTAGGGAAAGCCTGAGCAAACAATGAGGACCCAGCGCAGTCAAAATAAAAAAATAAAAATTTTCAAAAGATTGAATTTCAAACATGTGCATCTGAAACTGTAAAATAAAATGCTCCATCTTTTCTCTAAACACAGTTTTTCTAACTACATTTAGCCCTGATGCTGTCAATTTTTCCCCAAGTACCAACAGCCATCTTTGATGTCTTTTACTTCTTTTTTTTTCCCTTTAACTTTTATTTCTAACTTAAAAAAAAAAGTCCTATCTAGTGAGTGAATGCACATTTACCAAACAGGAATAAACAGATGTCTCTCATTAGTACAAGATGGCTTTCATCTTTCACACAACTTTAATTTTATTTTCCCGTTTAATGTTCATCAAGAGATCGTATGGAATAAAGCCTTCAGACAAATAATGCAATTTCACAAGTTTCCACTTTGGCAAAACTTGCAGAGTTTAGACAGAGGACACTGCAGCTGCCGTTGTCAATCCGCTCAGGGACCAAATGAGACACGAAGCACAAGGAAACACGCTGCCATTAACAGTATCGAAAAAAAGATAATATCTGTGTCATTTGAGTTTTTATCCCCGATGTTGGAAAGTGCTGGGCATTTCCTGGGTAATTATTAAATATTTAGCAGATGAACAAATCAAGAAAAAAGGAAAGAAAAAGGCATGTATATTGTATTTTGCTTTCCCTCTCTTCTTAGTCCATGCATATCTTAATTTTGCTGTTACTGTGATTCTTACATGTTTTAATTTTTTTTGTTGTCAGAACCACCTCCAGGAAGATTGTAACCCTCAGAAGTATACCCTGACTTCAGTGTCTTGAAGCTGAATATTGGGCAGGATTTACAGAAAAATGACTGGGAAATGGATAAGAAAAGGGCAGAAAGGCAAGGATTACAGAGACTGGCTGAGAAAAAGCTAAGGTTTGGGGATAACTGGGACATAAACAGGAGTAACTAGAATCAATGCATTCCTTAACAATGTGTTAAGCTACAAGTAATAGAAAATCCAGTGTTAGTTCTTTACTCCGTAAGGATATTTATTATTTAGTAAGAAGCAATGCAGGGCAGGCAGAATTGGGTCAACAACCCAACGATGTCGTGAGGGCCCCAGAATCTGACACACACCTCAGCATCCTGGCTCACATATAGAATTTTGAACCACATAGCATGGAAACGGCTGTCATATATCCAGGCATTGCATCCTCATAGCACAGCCCCAGTGGGAGGGAAAGGGGCAGAGAGGGGACTTCTTCTAACATTGCCTTTCCTTTCATCAGAGAAGAAAAATTTTCTTGGAAAATGCCAGCAGACTCTGCAGTATATCACAGTGGGCCTCACGATTCATCCTACCACCACAGATGGGCACAGAGAGATGGAACACCCGTGAGTGGCTCAAACCAATCAGGGACTTCCTGGGTGGTCCAAAGGTTAAGACTTCACCTTCCAGTGCAAGGGGTGCCAGTTTGATCCCTGGGCTGGAAAACTAAGATCCCACATACTGTGCAGCATGGCCGAGAAAATAAAAGTAAATTAATTAATTAATCTTAAAAAAAAATCAGGACCTATGCTTGGAACTAGGTGCCCAGCAAAATACCACTCATCTGAACAAAACTGGGCAAAAACCCAACCACATCAGGGACTGTCAGTTTCCCTAACAGGTCTAACTTATTCTAAAGCCTCTTAGAATACTAATTGTGGGAGAGAGGGTGACGTTAAGTGGCAAGCTGATGAAAGTCTCCAGTGTTACATAACACGAAATTCACAGCAAAGAAGTGGTCCCCTCCCCAGTTCTTTAGGGGGATATTTTTTAAAAGTCTTTATTGAAGTTGTTACAACATTACTTCTGTTTTATTCTTTGGATGTTTGGTTACCAGGCATGTGGGATCTTAGCTTCCTGAGCAGGGACCGAACCCTCACCCCGCTGCATTGCAAGGGGAAGTCTTAACCACTGGATCACCAGGGAAGTCTCTATGAGGGTTCTTCTAATATTGTCTCCCCACTCTGTTTGATGCTAGTTTCTTAAGTTTCTTTCAAACACATACTGGGAATTCCCTGGCAATCCACTGGTTAGGTCTCTGGGCTTTCAGTGTCAGAGCACAACTTTGATCCCTGGTCAGGAAACTTAAGATCCCACAAGCCACAGGGTGAGGCCAAAGGAAATAAAAACCAAAAAACAATAAAACCACGTACTCATTTCCCATTTTAGCAAATAGGAAGATGACATTCAAATCACCTCTGATATGTTTTCCTTTCATTGTATCTATTTTTATAATTAGGACCTTCCCTGGTAGCTCAGCTGGTAAAGAATCCACCTGCAATGCAGGAGACCCCAGTTTGACTCCTGGGTGGGAAAGTTCCGCTTGAGAAGGAGTACACTACCCATTCCAGTGTTCTCTGGCTCCCCTGGTGGCTCAGCTGATAAAGAATTCACTCATGTTGCGGGACACCTGGGTTCATTCCCTGAGTTGGGAAGATCACTAAACCGATATCAGTTTCCCATTCATAGTGTCCACATATGGTTTCCACTGTAAACATTTTTATTTAAGCAATCTATTTTAAAAGGAGAATATTATGCAATGAACAGTGTAAATGGCACAGCAAATATGGTCATCATAAGGGTGTCATATAAAAGACTGAAAATCGGGAACCTGGGTGAGAGGAGTAGGAGAGAAAGTTTGGGGACCTCCAACAGCCTTTAGAGTAACTTAGACCTATTAGGGGAACGGAAGCTGTATTCACATTAATTTAAGGCAAAATCAACCAACACCTAAGGTTGTATCGGGTCTTATTTGTCCCTGATGCCATCCTGCCTCTCCAAATAGACCCCAAACAGCCCCGGGGTTGTTGTGGATTCCTGTCTGGACAGAGAGCAGGCTGCTTTATTACTCAATGAATGCCACGTGACCACTTCTCCTGGAGAGCTGCCACAGTGCCGTTTGCTTCTGGAAAGAAGCTGAAGTTTGCAAGGTCATGATTCATGAGACATTGATTTTTGTCCTGAAAGCTTGACTTCTAATGACCATGGAAGCCACAAGCTGATACATTTATGTCAGTGATGTGTGATTTATATTTCAATGTTGTTTCTAACTAAAGCAGTAACTTGAGTTACAGGGAAGTGCTCAGTGGACAAAGTCCCTGTGAGATGATTGGGGCGAAGGGAAGATTTTATTTTAAACTAATGAGGATGACAGATGAATGATCTTACTTTAATTAATTTTTTATTGGAGTATGGTTGCTTTACAATGTTGTTATTTTCTGCTATACAGCAAAGTGACTCGTTACACCTATGCATATATCCCTTCTTTTTTGGATTTCCCTCCCATTTAGGTTACCAGGAAGCACTGAATAGGATTCTCTGAGCTATACAGTATGTCCTCATTAGTTACCTATTTGATACAGTATCAATAGTGTGTATATGTCGATCTCAGTCTCTAAATTCATTCCTCCCCAACTTCCCCAGCTTGGTGTCCATACATTTATTCTCTATGTCTGCGTCTCTATTTCTGTTTTGAGAATAAGATCATCTATCCCACTTTTAGGGGCTTCCCTGGTGTCTCGGAGGGTAAAGAACTCACCTACAATGTAGGAGACCTGGGTTTGATGCCTGGGTCAGGAAGATCCCCTGGAGAAGGAAATGACAACCCACTCCTATATTCTTGTCTGGAGAATTCCACTGACAGAAGAGCCTGGCAAGCTACAGTCCATGGGTCGCAGAGTCAGAAACAACTGAGCGATTATCACTTTCACTTTTTATACCATTTTTTCTAGATTCCACATATATGTTTTAATATGCAATATCTGTTTTCCTCTTTCTGACAGATGAATGATCCACATCTGAGAAGGTCAGAGCTCAGGCATGCAGGGAAGTTTGGGGAGAGGGCAAAACCCTGTTCAGACAGAATGTCAGGGCCAAGGAGAGACCTGCCACTTAACGCTTGGTATTATCTTTCCTTCCATCTCCACAGGGAACCCTCCCAGATTTCAATCTCTGAAAGTCTCCTGGGTACCACACTGTGTAGCAGACTGTGAAGTGAACTGGCAAAGTGCATCACAAAATAAGCATGTTAAGCAAGAGTGTCATTTTCTGCAGCCAGAAAGGACTTCAGTACACGGCTTCACCTCTCTGTCTAGACAACTTGTGATTCTCTTCATCTCAGATCTGCGGTTTTGAGCCAAAGGCTAAGGATAAATTCTTCTGGAAGAGTTTTTGGCAGATCCCAGAAAAGCAGCATGTGACAAGTGGCAACTAGTGAAGGCATGTTCCAAATGCCTCTTTTTTTTTTGGTGAATATTTATGTTCCCTTTTTCAAAGCAAATGAGTCCTCAGAGGAGAACTACCTCAGAACCTCTTCAATCCTGACTCCGTGAGGATTGAAAAAGTTTAAAAGATTAGAGATGTGAAAGAGAAACACAATGTTTTTACTGTCAATTCACATGGAAGATAATTTAAATAACATGGACAAACATCAAAGCTCAACCATTTTACATAATAGTGAGTAATAATAATAAATAAAAATGCAGTGTCATTACCTCATCAAGCCTGAGAATTTTGTTGTTTTTCCTTTAAGAGTTTGCAATGACTGAGAGAATTCAGCAACACCAAACCAGCCCTCCAACGAATGCTAAAGGAACTTGCCTAGATAGGAAACACGGATGGGATAGATAACCTGGAACCCAAAACAATAAAATAAATGGCAGCGGGATCATACTTATCAATAATTACCTTAAATGTAAACGGGCTGAATGCCCCAACCAAAAGACAAAGATTGGCCAATTGGATACAGAAACAAGACCCCTATATATGTTGTCTACAAGAGACCCACCTCAAACCGAGGGACACATATAGACTGAAAGTTAAAGGCTGGAAAAAAATATTCCATGCAAATAAAGACCAAAAGAAAGCAGGAGTGGCAATACTCATATCTGATAAAGTAGACTTTAAAATAAAGGCAGTGAAAAGAGATAAAGACGGACATTACATAATGATCAAAGGATCAATCCAAGAAGAAGAAATAACAATTATAAATATTTATGCACCTAACATAGGAGCTCCACAATATGTAAGGCAAATGCTAACAAGTATGAAAGGGGAAATCAACAACAACACAATAATAGTGGGAGACTTTAATACACCACTCACACCAATGGATAGATCAACTAGACAGAAAAGTAACAAGGAAATTCAAACTTTAAATGATACAATAGACCAACTAGACCTAATTGATATCTATAGGTCATTCCACCCCAAAACAAGGAATTTCACCTTTTTCTCAAGTGCACACGGGACCTTCTCCAGGATAGATCACATCCTGGGCCATAAATCTAACCTTGATAAATTCAAAAATATTGAAATCATCCCAAGCATCTTTTCTGACCACAATGCAGTGAGATTAGATATCAACTACAGGAGAAAACCTTTCAAAACTTCCAACATATGGAGGCTCAACAACACACTGCTGAATAACCAACAAATCACAGAAGAAATCAAAAATGAAATTCAGTTATGCATGGAAACGAATGAAAATGAAAACACAACAGCCCAAAACCTATGGGACACTGTGAAAGCAATGCTAAGGGGAAAGTTCATAGCAATACAAGCTCACCTCAGGAAACAAGAAAAAAATCAAATAAATGACCTTACTTTACACCTAAAGCAACTAGAAAGGGAAGAGATGCAGAAGCCCAGGTCTAGTAGAAGGAAAGAAATCTTAAAGATCAGGGCAGAAATAAATGCAAAGGAAACAAAAGTGACCATAGCAAAAATCAACCAAGCCAAAAGCTGGTTCTTTGAGAAGATAAATAAAACTGACAAACCATTAGCCAGACTCATCAAGAAACAAAGGGAGAAGAACCAAATCAACAGAATTAGAAATGAAAACGGAGAGATCACAACAGAAAACACAGAAATACAAAGGATCATAAGAGACTATTATCAGCAACTATATGCAAATAAACTGGACAACCTGGATGAAATGGACAAATTCCTAGAAAAGTACAACTTTCCAAGACTAAACCAGGAAGAGATAGATAATATTAATAGACCCATCACAAGCACGGAAATTGAAACCGTAATCAGAAATCTTCCAAAAAACAAAAGCCCAGGACCAGATGGCTTCACAGCTGAATTCTACCAAAAATTTAGAGAAGAGCTAACACCTATTCTACTCAAACTCTTCCAGAAAATTGCAGAGGAAGGTAAACTTCCAAACTCATTCTATGAGGCCACCATCACCCTAATTCCAAAACCCGGCAAAGATGCCACAAAAAAAGAAAACTACAGGCCAATATCACTGATGAACTTAGACGCAAAAATCCTCAACAAAATTCTAGCAAATAGAATCCAACAACACATCAAAAAGATCATACATCATGATCAAGTAGGCTTTATCCCAGGGATACAAGGATTCTTCAATATTCATAAATCGATCAATGTAATACACCACATTAACAAACTGAAAAATAAAAATCACATGATTATCTCAATAGATGCAGAGAAAGCCTTTGACAAAATTCAACATCCATTTATGATAAAAACCCTCCAAAAAGTAGGAATAGAAGGAACATACCTCAACATAATAAAAGCTATATATGACAAACCCACAGCAAACATTATCCTCAATGGTGAAAAGCTGGAAGCATTCCCCCTGAAATCAGGGACAAGACAAGGGTGCCCACTCTCACCACTACTATTCAACATAGTTTTGGAAGTTTTGGCCACAGCAATCAGAGCAGATAAAGAAATCAAAGGAATACAGATTGGAAAAGAAGAAGTAAAACTCTCTCTGTTTGCTGATGACATGATCCTCTATATTGAAAACCCTAAAGACTCTACGAGAAAATTACTAGAGCTAATCAGTGAATATAGCAAAGTTTCAGGATACAAAATCAACACACAGAAATCCCTGGCATTCCTATACACTAACAGTGAGAAATCAGAAAGAGAAATTAAGGAAACAATCCCATTCACCATCGAAACAAAAAGAATAAAATACTTAGGAGTATTTCTACCTAAAGAATCAAAAGACTTGTATATAGAAAACTATAGAACACTGATGAAAGAAATCAAGGAGGACACAAACAGATGGAGAAATGTGCCGTGTTCGTGGATTGGAAGAATCAATATAGTGAAAATGAGTATACTACCTAAAGCAATCTATAGATTCAATGCAATTCCTATCAAGCTACCAGAGGTCTTTTTCAAAGAATTAGAAGAAATAATTTCTCAATTTGTATGGAAATACAAAAAACCTCGTATAGCCAAAGCAATCTTGAGAAAGAAGAATGGAACTGGCGGAATCAACCTACCTGACTTTAGGCTATACTACAAATCCACAGTCATTAAGACAGTATGGTACTGGCACAAAGACAGAAACATAGATCAATGGAACAGAATAGAAAGCCCAGAGATAAATCCACGCATCTATGGACACCTTATCTTTGACAAAGGAGGCAAGAATATACAATGGAGAAAAGACAACCTCTTTAACAAGTGGTGCTGGGAAAACTGGACAGCCACTTGTAAAAGAATGAAACTAGATCACTTTCTAACACCATACACAAAGATAAACTCAAAATGGATCAAAGATCTTAGCATAAGACCAGAAACTATAAAACTCCTAGAGGATAACATAGGCAAAACACTCTCTGCCATAACCCAAAGCGGGATACTCCATGACCCACCTCCCAGAATATTGGAAATAAAAACACGAATAAACAAATGGGACCTAATTAAAATTAAAAGCTTTTGCACAACAAAGGAAACTATAAGCAAGGTGAAAAGACAGCCTTCAGAATGGGAGAAAATAATAGCCAATGAAGCAACAGACAAACAATTAATCTCAAAAATATACAAACAACTCCTGCAGCTACATTCTAGAAAAATAAACAACCCAATTAAAAAGTGGGCCAAAGAACTTAACAGACATTTCTCCAAAGAAGATATAAAAATGGCTAACAAACACATGAAAAGATGCTCAACATCACTCATTATCAGAGAAATGCAAATCAAAACCACAATGAGGTACCACTTTACACCAGTCAGAATGGCTGCCATCCAAAAGTCTACAAGCAATAAATGCTGGAGAGGATGTGGAGAAAAGGGAACCCTCTTACACTGTTGGTGGGAATGCAAACTAGTACAGCCACTATGGAAAACAGTGTGGAGGTTCCTTAAAAAGCTGCAAATAGACCTGCCATATGACCCGGCAATCCCACTGCTGGGCATATACACCGAGGAAACCAGAATTGAAAGAGCCACGTGCACCCCAATGTTCATCACTGCATTGTTTACAATAGCCAGGACATGGAAGCAACCTAGATGCCCATCAACTGACGAATGGATAAGAAAGCTGTGGTATATATACACAATGGAATATTACTCAGCATTAAAAAAAATTCATTTGAAGCAATTCTACTCAGATGGACGAAACTGGA